>JARFIW010000813.1:2507022-3107022 GCA_036346225.1 Platerodrilus igneus | reverse complement strand
CAACTGTTATGTAAGAACCACTGTTTACATGATTATTTTTATCAAATACCTGTCACATATTTTAATAAATTCAAAATGCCAATATTAATCATATGTTTGTTTTCTTATTCGTTATATAAAAGCACCATTTCGAATGGACCTGCACCTTGCCGAAGTTCTAGATTACTAGAACGGGTGAAATGTTTTAATGAGCTAATGAGCCAAACTACAGATTCAACCAAAGTAGTAGGGTCGTTAGTGAGGAACCAGACTAAGACAGGTCACGGAAAGAGGGCAGCGGCTTTTTCGGTACTTAGATTGGCAGCGACCATAGGAGGTCGGTATGACAGTCTAAGACACTACCGCGATGTGGAAGGCAACGGGAAACCACCACATTACCTCCCAAGTACACAACGTACCTAAATTATAATAAAATAATGGCATTCTCTGGGGTAAAAGATTCCGGAGTTAAAATAGGCCCCCATTCGGATCTCCAAAAGGGGACCACTTCGGAGAATGCGATCGGAAAGTTAAGAATAAGAGTCGGGAACATTTTGCGAGTCTGAGCGTGGAATGTTAGAAGTATGAAGCAAGTGGGTAAGCTAGAGAACCTAAAAATCGAAATGAATAGGTTATCACTAGACACAGTACGGATCAGCGAAGTTCGGTGGCCAGAGACAGAGGATTTTTGGAGTGGAGACTTCAAGGTAATTCATACAGGAGCTTAGGAAGATTAGATTAGATTAGATTAGAATCTAAACCGGTAAACACAGTAATAATACAAGTATACATGCCCACCTCTAGCTACAGTGACGAAGAGGTAGAAACGATCTACAAAGATATCGAAGACATATTAAGACACGTAAAAGGACATGAAAATTTAATAATTACGGGGGATTTTAATGCCGTGGTAGGTGAAGGTAGGGAAGGAGCGGTAGTAGGTTTGTTTGGTTTAGGCACGAGAAACGACAGAGGAAATAGACTGGTAAAATTTTGCGACAAGAACAATTTGATCATCACAAACACATTATTTGAACATCATGCTAGAAGACGATATACGTGGAAGATGCCAGGAGATATAGGAAGATATCAAATAGATTACATTACTGTTAGACAACGGTTTAGGAATCAAGTAAAAGACTGTAGAAGCTACCCAGAAGCAGATATCGACACTGACCACAACATCGTAATTATGAAGGCCGCACTTAAATTTAAAAATTTGAAAAAAAGAAACGGAAAAAGGCACTTGGACTTAAAGAAACTAAAAGATAAAGATATTGAAGAAATGTTCGAAAAAAAGACAAATGAATTGCTCAAAGATATCGGGAAAATATCTGATACTAAGAAAGTAGAAAAAGAATGGAGTAACATTAAATCCAGCCTAGACATGGCGGCCAGAAACATTCTGGGTTATACACAAAAAGAAAACAAGAAACCATGGATAACAAAGAATATCCTGAATTTAATAGAAGAAAGACGAAAATACAAAAACAAATCAGACGAAACAGGAAAACAGAGATACAAAGCCATAAAATGGGAAATTATTCGCAAATGCAGAAAAGCTAAAGAACAATGGATTGGTGAAAAGAGCAAAGAGGTACAAACTAAGATGGAAGTAGGAAAGATAGATAAAGCATACAAACTAATTAAAATCAATTTTAAGGATATAAAACTGTATAGCAAAAATATAAGGGGCGCGGGAGGAAACGTCATTATAGAAAATGTACAGAAAGTGGGTAGATGGCAAGAATATATAGGGAATTTATATGTAGGGGAAAAACTAACTGCATTAGAACAGGAATCAGACATTGAAAAGAATGATTTGGGATATCCTATACTTAGAGGTGAATTTGAATTAGCATTAAAGGGTCTGAAAAATGGTAAGGCGCCGGATACAGATAAGGTGCAAGAGAAACTCTAGAAGCCGATGGACAAGCAGTAACAGAACGTCTCTTCCAACATGTAAGCTATATGTATGAGACAGGCGAGATACCCAAAGATTTCAAACGTAACATCATAGTAACTATACCCAAAAAGAAAGGCGCGGATAGAAGTGAAAATTTTTGAACAATAAGTTTGACAGCACACGTGTCAAAAATATTAACCAGAATTGTACAAAGACGAATGGAAAAACGAGGCTGAAAAAATACTAGGAGAAGACCAATTTGGGTTTATGCGAAACAGGAGAACCCGGGAGGCTATATTAGCTCTGAGAGTGATAATGGAGAAAACAATAGAAAAAGGGGAAAGCGTGTATATAGGGTTTGTAGATCTGAAAAAAGCATTCGACAATGTAAAATGGAAAAAAATGTTTGAAATACTAAAAAAGATTGGAATGAGTTATAGGGATAGACGAATAGTACATAGCTTATACAAAGAGCAAACAGCAGTAATAGAATTAGAGCAGGAACGTAGAGAAGTAAACATTAGGAAAGGGGTGAGACAGGGATGTGCCCTAATCCCCATTAATTTTTAACTTGTACATTCAAGAGGCAATGAATACTGTCAAATGCAGGAAGACATTTGGAATTACTATGCAGGGACAAAAAATTGATATGCTTAGATTTGCAGATGATATAGCGGTATTAGCATCCTAGCAAAGAAAAGTTAGAAGCTGCTCTTAATGAAATGAAAACGGTTCTAACAGAGAGATATGGTATGAAAATTAACAAAACTAAAACTAAGGTACTAGTATGCAAAGGAGGGAAAAATAAATCAAAAACAAGAATACAAATATGTAACACGAACTTACAAGAGGTTAAGGATTTTTGCTACCCAGGAAGCCAAATAACGCAAGATGGGAAAAGCACAAAAGATATAAAACAAAGATTAGCACAACGTCGTGCTACATTTAACAAGAAAAAGCAATTACTATGTCCAAAGACAACAAACATAGAAACAAGGAAAAGATTGCTTAAAACATATGTATGGAGCACAGCACTGTACGGTTGTGAAGCCTGGACAGTAACAGAAGCAGACAAGAAAAAGGTAGAAGCCTTTGAAATGTGGTGCTACAGACGAATGATGAAGATATCATGGACAGACAAAGTTAAGAACGAAGAGGTACTAAAAATGGTAGGGGAAGAATGAAAAATGTGGAAAACGAGAAAAAATAGGAGAGACAGGATGATAGGCCACATGTTACGGCATGAGGGAATAGTGCGGAATATATTATAAGCAGAGATACGAAAAAAGAGAAGAAGAGGTAGACCTAGGTTAGACTACTGCACACAGATAGTGAAAGATGTAGGCTGTAGGAGTTTCAGGAAAATGTGTAGGCTAGTTCAGAATAGAAATCAATGGAGGTACGCATCCAACCAGTTCCAAGATGACGAAGAAAGTAACTGCACTTAAACATGATGATTATTATAAGCAACTACAAGTATTGGGTGGGCAATGTTCTCAAATATTGGTAATTGTGCACAAGTATTTACAGGAAAACTATTATTTCGGCAAATGTCTAAGTGTTGGGGATCTTGGCAGCCACAGGCTGCTTAACTCCCTTCACCAAATCTCGGTGAAATAGAGGATAAAATTAGGAAACAATAGAAAGGGAACCGAGCTGTATACATGCTGTGTGAGAATTTAAGGGAACTATATAGGCTTGTTCAGAAAATAAATAAGTGCAGGTACGTGTCCAACCAAATTTGAGACGAAAAACCTAATGACAAAAACATATGCGCGCATAAATCTGATGATTACTATAAACAACTACAGGTGTTAGTTGTGAAATATCTGCAAGTAATATTATCTGTGCAAAAAGATATATTAGAAAAAATATTAAATCGGTAAGTGATTAAGTGCTGGAGTAACTTGGCAGGCACAGGCTTCT
Source organism: Platerodrilus igneus (assembly GCA_036346225.1). Classification (NCBI taxonomy): domain Eukaryota; kingdom Metazoa; phylum Arthropoda; class Insecta; order Coleoptera; family Lycidae; genus Platerodrilus; species Platerodrilus igneus. The sequence continues at coordinate 3,103,211 of JARFIW010000813.1, read as the reverse complement.
TACCTCCTTGACAGCCACTGAATGTCGGAGAAATAGGATATATAATTGTAAAACAATAGAAGGGGACCGAACTGCATGTAACAAGAAAGAACAGCGCCTATGATAAAAAAAACAAAACAAGAAGTTGTTGAAAGCTTATGTGTGGAGCACAGCACGGACAGTATGCCTATGAAATACGTGCAGTCTAAAAAGCAGACAAAAGAACGGTAGCAGCCCTTGAAATGCCGTGCTTCAGATGTATGAGGATAGACGGACAAAGGTAATAACAAATAGGTTATAGAAACAGTAGAGGAACAAGGATATCTTTGGAAAAAATAGGAGATTTTTGGGAAATGGATGGTGACCTAGATCAAATAGTGATAGATGCAGACTGTGCAAATTTTACGGAAATCTGTAGGTTAGTTCAGCATACAAAACAATGATGGTACGCGTCTAACCAGTTTCAGGACTGAAAACCTAATAATGATGATATAAAAGCAATTTTTTTACACTGCACAAATTAATGTTTACATTCCTGCAACCCATTCAATATTCTCCAACCACCAGAAAAAGGTTTTTTGTTTACACTACAGCAATAATGAAATGTGGATTCTAAAAGTGTCTCGTAAAACTAATAAATACTTATAGCTGAGAAACCTTGCCCTGTGTAAAATTTATAATTTATTATATATATATATATATATATATATATATATATATATATATTACAATTAATAAGATGAAATAATAACTTAGACATTTATGCAAAGCCCAAATGATCATTTCATAAAAGTCTAAATTATTGTTTTATCTTATTAATTGTAATACGTTAGTATTTATCAACTTACCTTTCTTACTTTCTGCTTCAAAAATCTTCAGCAGCTACCCTGGCTAACTCAGCTGTGCCTTTTCTCTGATACCTAAATTTACAACCATTCTTCATTCACACTCGCACACCATTCAATAAAATTACCAAATAATACAACAATCATACAATTTTTTATTTACCGCTATTTACAGACAAATTATGAACATGTATAAAAACAGTTTGGTACATTAATTACAAACTCAAAATGTGATATGTTTTTAAAGTCCTTGATTTTTTACTTATTTGCAAACAAATTTAATGAGATATGAGTAGAAGGGCCCCACGTATTACCCTACATTGACTGAACACTGGAGTATGGTGAGCTCATAATAACCCAGTTTATTTAGTATATGCCTTTTACCTTGCATAGATTAATACAAATGTTATAGACCCGTTTACCCTTTACAATCAAATTTATATTCAGAATAAAATTTAGTAAGTTTTAAATACATCCTTTTTCAATATTTAAATAACCCCAATAAATTGTCCAGTACATGTATCTTTTCCAATAAGTTTATATAACCATAAATAAGTCCCAAAATTCACTCACACAGCACCAAAATTTTACAAAAGTTTATCAGACAACAGAAATTTGAAATAAATTATCTGGAGAATGCTTCAGGCTTCCATTCACAACAGCAAATCGCTTTTTATTCGGCGCAACCAGGTGAATTCTTTTTATTGGCATTATCCTGTCACACACTTTATCCTTAATTTCATTAACGAATTCCTCCGATACTAAACTCGCCTCATCTCCTGAATCTAATAACACTCCTAAATTTTTTTCAAAAATTTTAATATTAATTATGGTCAAACATAATTTTTCTATTATTTCCGGCTCAACTTCTTACTCTATTTTTAAAAATTCCTTTGGATGTTCATACTTGTACACAGTGATGTCTAGTGGTTTGTCCTTGTCCAAAAATCCTGTCCAGGTCTGGTCTCCCTACTCGGTCCCGGTCTCGCTACTACCTCCGCATATGCCCGTGGCGTGTCTACCCGGTTCGTACTATCATTTTCCCTATTATTCGTCGTCGTCCCCCTCATGTCTGGTGAACTGTTTTGTCTAGTCACCCCTTGTCTAGGTACAGGTCCCCTACCTACACTGTTACTCTTGAAAGTCCGTCTAGGTTCCCAATTTTGTCTATTGTATGCAAAATTCGTCCCCCGTCTTGCGTAGTTGTCCCGTCTCTGATAACTGTCCCTTTTATTCTCAAACCTAACTGTATTCACCTGTCGTTTCCTATTTTCACAAGGTCGTCTACTACTCACGTCGGCATACCTTTGCAGCTACTCCAAAAACATCTCCCTGTCCACAATGTTTTGCAACGCTACATGTTGCCTCACCCCAACCTCGAAATGTCGTGATAAATACTTAATTATTTGTCTGTCGGTCAGTGGTGGATTTAGTTGTTTTGCTATGCTATACTTGCGAATAGCATATTGCTCCCTACTTCCTGCAAACTCCCCTTTGAATTTTCCTGTTATTAGATCGTCTCGTACTTGGTCCTGTCGGTGGTCACTCCAATAATGTTTAAGAAATCTATCCTCAAAGTTATTGTACGTGTCGATTTCCTGTCCTATTAAATTGTACCAAGCTTCAGCATGGTCTTTCAGTAACGCTTTAACAATATTAAGTTTCACCTGTTCGTCATACACATTATTAACCAAACCTCGAATGTTATTAATAAATATCTGAGGATGTACCCTACTATCCCCATAAAATTTCATTTGTTGATCCAGCGACATATAACCTGTTACGAATCTTGGACCATTTGTTACGTTTTTCGTGGCAGCCACGTTGGGCGCCAAATTTATGCTACGTTGGCTCGTAGCCGTGCGTAACACGAAGAAAATCAAAGAAATGACCGGGCTCAATCGGAGATTAGGGGGGGGTTGTTGAAAGCAGACCAACAGATAAGGTACGCGGCTGTAAGGAGTTAGTAACAATACCTGCAATAAAAAAAATTAGAATAGCAAACCTGCAATAAAAAAAAATTAGTCCTGCAAACCTGAAATAAAGAAAAAGCATAGCATGCTGATTGAGCATAGATTGTTCAGTACTTTGTAGAATGTAAAAAAAAACTGTTTGGATAATCTATATAATCTGACAACGGTAAAAGCAATACAAAAATTTTTAGTACAAAGTGAAGTAATATTGGGGAGTAGCGGAAACGTTTCCTCACACACCAATTAAACATAAATCAGACAAAATTTTAACAAAAAAAATAAATAGGTAAGCACAATTGATATGAGTCATCCAGTATTGTTGATTCTTCTTTTTTTTCAAATAGCATGCAAGTCTATGGTAAAAGGTATCAGAACGACAAAGATATGGCAAAACAACGAATAGATATTTAAAGTAAGAATAAGTAGGAAATAGTTGAACTTACAAAAGGTCCTTCAGTAACGCTTCCTTGCAATTGAAGTGTGGGATTCACGATGTCCGGCACTAACGCAGCACTTCACCCTTGACTGGGAGGGTGTTGATGGAACTTATCACACGTTACCCTAATCACACCTACGTATTTTACTGGTGTTAGCAGCAGACATTATCACGCGACTGAACTAGGTAGCATTGATAAGTTTCTTGTTAATTCTATTTCCTGAGACAATAATTTCGAAATATTTTGTAGCACTAGTTTAATTTCAACTGGGACCAAATGTATATTATTTTCATAAACGTCCAAAAAGCAGTGAGATACTTCAACCAATACCTTTGTAAACCGGTAATCTGTTATATTTCGCAAATCTGATACTAATCTGATAAAAAAAGGACCCCACACAGTTCAAATATAAAAAGATAAATCAACAAAAAAACACAATTAGTGAAGCAACGCGCATCACTAAGTCAATGTTCCGTAAGACGCACGACAAGTTCTACTACTGTTATTTCCAACAGAAAAGCAACAAAAAAACCAATTAGTAAAGCTACGCGTATCACTAAAACCGTCCGTCGATTTTCCGTAAACAAGCACATGCGGTCGAGTAAAACACGTTCGCCTATAAAGCATATTTCCTTCAATGGCCATCAGAACTACACTGCTCTACAGTTAATAAACAACTTTTACTTCACAAGAAAAACAACTAAAAGCACAATCAGTAAAGCAACAAGGAAACAGTATTTTTAACGTAATATCGGAACAAAACACAAACTACAACTCCTCACTCTAATCTGTTCATATAAAACTCGTTGCTATTTTATCACCTTATCGTAATTTATCTAGACTTGTATATCCACATAAGGAACAAAATTTATATGAATGAAGCCATCATATCTACTACTTAATTACGAGCTGTTTATCATTTCCGATAAGTTGGAAAGTAATTTACGAATAATCCTATTTAAAATTCTTCAAAGTCATCCATCGCAACCAACAACGACAGAATAAGTAAAGAAAGCATTAAGTAAACACCCAATGAGGATTAAAGGTCTTAGCTACTTTCAAAATCGTCAAAAGACGGATGTCCCCCAAAAGGAACATTTCTGTTCTCCACCTCAAAGAAAAGTTTTGGCTTCCCGCGGAGAAACCAAGAGAAAAGAAAAAAAACGAGGAAGAAAACTCGTAGCAAAGCTGTCACCCTCAAGTGTGCAGCAAAGAAAGAACCAAGACAAAGCAAAGGACAAAGGCAAGCTAGTACACCATCTAGAATACTTCCAACTGAGGTAACACAGATTCGTATGAAACGATTACTCAAGCAGAGTATGGCTAACAGACCTACAGAAGCGACCAAGTCGAAATCCCTAAAGGAAAATAAAATAGATCTGAAGCCTACCTCAAGGAATGGATGTAGAAAGCGACTATAATAGTCAAATAGTGAACGAATGGTAGAACTAGCCAGAAGAAAAAGTCACGGGATGGGCTAGCTACAAAATATAAATAGGAATACGAAATGGGCGCCAGTGTTTTCGGACACAAGCTTATCAGCGAAAACACAAGACCAATAAGCCAAAAAACATCAAGGTCATAAAAAAAATTTAGAGAAAAAAAATCAAGAGCAAAAAAAAAAATCGAGCCCCCAAATAAAAAAATCGGGCCCCACGTTGGTACAGAATCAACAAACACCCAAATATTTAAAGACACAAAAACGAATTATTAGGCTGGTTCGATAGAGAAACTACATTAACGAAATAACTAAATACTAAACAAAATCCAGTTCAAACGAGAAGGAAATAAAAAAAAATAATTTTGAGCTCCACGTTGGGCGCCAAAATTAATGTAACGTTATTTCGTGGCAGCCACGTTGGGCGCCAAAGTTATGTTTTGTAATTCGTAGCTCCACGTTGGGCGCCAAAATTTCTGTTACGTTATTTCGTGGCAGCCCCTGTTCGGGCGCCAAAGTTATGCAACGTTGGCTCGTAGCCGTGCGTAACACAAAGAAAATCCAAGAAATGACCGGGCTCAATCGGAGAGTAGGGGGGGTTGTAGAAAGCAGACTGACAGATAATGTATGCGGCGGTAAGAAGTTAGTGACAATACCTGCAATAGTTAAGCAAACCTGAAAAAAAAGAATAAGCATAGCAGCAATGAAAAGTCTAAGTTATTCAGTACTTTGTAGAATGTAAATAAAAAGAAACTGTTTGGATAATCTATATAATATAACAACGGTAAAAGCAATACAGAAAAATGTTTAGTACAAAGTGAGGTAATATTGGGGAGTAGCTGAAACGTTTCCTCGCCCACCAATTAAACATAAATCAGATAAAATGTTGACAAGAGATAAATAGATAAGACACAATTGGTATGAGTAATTCAGTAGTATTGATTTTTCTTTCTCTCCTGTTTTCTTCTCTATGTTTTAAAATAGCATGCAAGTCTATTGTAAAAGGTATCAGAACGACAAAGATATGGTAAAGCAACGGATAGATATTTAAAGTAATAACCAGTAGGAAATAGTTCAACTTACAAAAAGTCCTTCAGTAACGCTTCCTTGTAATTGAAGTGTGGGATTCACGATGTCCTGCACTAACGAAGCACTTCACCCTTGACTGTGAGGGTGTTGATGGAATTTCTTACACTTTACACTAATCACACCTACGTATTTCACTAGTGTTAGCAGCAGACATTATCATACTGATGGAACTATGCAGCATTGATAAATTTCTTGTTAATTCTAGTTCTTGAGACAATAATTTCAAAATATTTTGTAACACAAATCAAAAAAAAATAGTAATAAAAATTTAGAATCACGGGCCTTCAAGGCACGATGTAATGCATTAAACTAACAGTAACGTGAGGTGTTCTATTTGCTACCTATGGTAACAGAGAAAAATCTAATGCTTTTGAATAACGAAATTTGCGCAAACAATGATCTATTTTAGATTCTTTGGGGTTAGAAAATTCAGAAACTACAGTATCAACTGTATTTGGATAATCCAAAGTATGCACTAATCTGATAAAAAAAGGACCCCACACAGTTCAAATATAAAAAGATAAATCAACAAAAAAACACAATTAGTAAAGCAACGCGCATCACTAAGTCAATGTTCCGTAAGACGCACGACAAGTTCTACTACTGTTATTTCCAACAGAAAAGCAACAAAAAAACCAATTAGTAAAGCTGCGCGTATCACTAAAACCGTCCGTCGATTTTCCGTAAACAAGCACGTGCGGTCGAGTAAAACACGTTCGCCTATAAAGCATCTTTCCTTCAATGGCCATCAGAACTACACTGCTCTACAGTTAATAAACAACTTTTACTTCACAAGAAAAACAACTAAAAGCACAATTAGTAAAGCAACAAGAAAACAGTATTTTTAACGTAATATCGGAACAAAATACAAACTACAACTCCTCACTCTAATCTGTTCATATAAAACTCGTTGCTATCCCAACACCTTATCGTAAATTATCTAGACTTGTATATCAACATAAGGAACAAAATTTATATGAATGCAGCCATCATATCTACTACTTAATTACGAGCTGTTTATCATTTCCGATAAGTTGGAAAGTAATTTACGAATAATCCTATTTAAAATTCTTTCCTTGCAATTTTATTTATTAATGAAAATCAATCTTCAAATTATCTACTTTTAATTAATACACACGAGTTAAATTGCATACAAATCTGAAAACTATTCGAAAGTATTTACTTTATACAAACAGCGATCCCAAAGTAAACGATGTATTTTAAGTACGCTAACAGAAAGGGAGCGTAAAAATGTTCAGCTATGAAAAATTCCCGTTACAAATTCATACTGGTCTATGGTGAGCTCATTATAACCCAGTTTTTTTAAGCGCTTTTAACCTTGCACTTTATTAAAAACAAATTTACAGACCCGTTTACTCCTTACAACCACAATTTATAGCCTGAATAAACCTTTGTATATCATCAATAAACCCTTTTTTAATAATCAAACTTATTTGTCCAACACATGTATCTTTTTAAACAAGTTTTAAAAATAATAAATACACACCAATAGGTCAAACACACAAATACCAAAATATTACCACAAATGTTTATACAAAACAGAAATTTACAATTCGTTACCTGAAGTCAGCTACGTTCATCGTCACTGCTGCAGATAGCTACCAGAAACCCTCGTCAATGTGTCCATCTATTACGATGAAGCCTGGATCCACAGATCCCCACCATTCAACATCTCCGCTACCACTCCGGTTCTTCTCCCAAGATATTAGCTTTGTCTCAACAGTACCATTCCATACCAGATATAGCATGCATACAAATTGCTTTCAGATTTGCTTACCCCAAATATCATCCATCCATTTAATAACTTTGTCGTAGTAACGGCACCTTTTATCTAAATAAACACCAACTTGTGCAAAACACTTTTATATCTTGCGGTCCGCTGCGATAGTTTTTATGATTTTTAACAGGATGTTTAATGTAATTTTACTGAACACAATAATTGCTAACCGAAAGCTTTTACTATATAGGTTGAAGATTTAAACCCGTGTTCAGATCTCAATGGAAAGAAAATAGAGCTTTAATATATTTGTTCGTGTATTTATATTATTCCCAAACCCCCCTAGTGGAACGTGTTTCTCTTGAAAAGCTTGTTTTCGAAATGGCTTTTTAAAATTTTGAACGTAACCGACTATAATTTCTGAAATACTTCTCCCGTCCGTCGTGCTGTTTTCATATAATTTCGTTTTCTACCTTACCGTATACGCACTTCTCGAAAACTGTTGGCCATCAACCAATCATAAAATTTCCCCCGTCCAGACGCGCCACTTCTTAGCTATATATCTCCGTTCCACGCATATCTGTTGTCTCCTTTCGAACCCCACTTGTGTTACAGAAAATCGATATTGTAGTTTTCCTTTACTAATACCCGTGTATCTTACTTGACTTCAATCGAACGCTACATTTATACTTTTCTCGATTGTTTATTCCACTCACTCCTTAAGGTACTGGTTATTTACTAGCTTATACAAATCGACCGTTGCAACAAACTTCACAGGAATTCTATCTTAACGTATAATCCAGTTTTATAAACCTGACATTTAACAACAGCTGTTTCTTGAAACAATCGACCGTTTGAAATAACAATTCTCAGTTTACCCATTTTTAGTATAAACGAACGTTGGCTTTTAAAATGAATAACATTTGCTTTTGAAATTATTAATTTTCTATGCAAACACGCTCCCTTCTTGCTTCCATGCGTTTGATTAAATTATTATAATTTCTTATGCGTATCCTTGAGCTTTTATTTACTTTAAAACTTTTTTCAATTATATAATTTTCACATTCAAATTTAAATATAGAAAAATATCTTAATACTCGTCAGTTTTCACTATATAAATTCATTAATTTGGCGCGTAATTAATTTGCTCCTATTTCTATATACAAGGTTGCTAAAATTTTATTGCCTACACCTATTTACCCTTTAAATCCACAACAATATATATATATATATATATATATATATATTGCCGTGATCCTCTCGTCAACAGGTGAATGGTCCTTTCTAAAAAACATTCGAGCCCCACAGATTGGGCGTCAAAATTGCTGTGATCCTCGTCAACAGGTGAATGGCCCCTCGTTCGGGTACCAAGATTTGCTGTGATTCTCTTGTCCGTTGTCTTTCTTCTAATATTCGCCTCTTGACTCTTTCAGCCTCGGCAGCTCACCTAGATAAAACTTTCATCCTCATTCATAAAAAAAAAACACATTCCTACCACAAACATCAACGTTAACTCTATTTACACCAATATTCACAATACATTAAAATTTCAAAATTAAATTTCAGCATAAATTTGCAGCATCATACAATTTCAAGTTCAAATTTGCCATCATTTTAATTTGCATCCAGAATTAGAGTCCTTGTAGGATGCATACTAATTAAATAAACAATATTTGCAGACCTGAGTCTGAATAAAAGGGAGCATTTCCCACTCCTTTACGTTAATTTAACAGGTTAGTCTAATTGAGCTCAAAGACAGACCCAAATTTTCATCATAATCAAAAACATAAACATGATAAATACTCCTTTCTACTTATACAAGAAAATTTTACCTTAAAATTAAAAATTTGTTGTTTATACAAATTTACTACTGTCCATTTTTATCAAACAAGTTATAAAGATATTCAACACACGCCAGAACATCTAAGATCGAACAAAAATGCATAATTTACCTGAAGGTTAATGCACTCGTGGCTTCAATGTACATCGGACTTGCTAGTCCCACCATTCCAGCTGGTTTATGTTTACTTCTTCGGATTTCTGGCCGCCTTTAAAAATTTTCTACACCACCATTCGTCTAAAAGGTTTCAGGGTTTCTCAGGAACTCATCTAAGTATATCGAAATCTTGTTTTGTGGATCCAATCACGTTTACGAATAACATTTGATTACTAACACTCCCGATACATAGCACTGAAATTCATAATTCTTTCACGCTATACCAAAAACTGCCTACTTCTATTTATTTATTTATTGTTATTAATTTGGATAATTGGTACAGTAATACCCGCAAATATAACTAGACTTTGTTACCTTTATTTATCTTCTCAAGTGTACTAATAACTTTTATTGTAGCACGTAATCCCCACGTATTCTACTTAAAGTATCGAATAATCAAAAAATAAAGAGCAAAACTGTTTGAAGTATCAAATAAAATCAAAAATATAAGAGAGCGAAACTCCTATTAGCCCGGGTTTATATAATGGCTCGCTTGCAAGTCAAATTTGTCCCGCGACGGACGATTTTAAGAAATTCGCATTCTATTTTCCCTTTCGATGTCTCGACACACTGATTCTACTGAAATTTCGACTCGTCCGAGTTGAAAATCTAAGAATTTTCCACACGCCTCGCAACACGTCCAAGAACAACTAATTAATTTTACACACCAACTGATATGCCTTCCCCTCTCATGTTTGCATCTTATTTCAACCTTAATCGCCAATCTAGTCTGTTCGTTCTATCTAAAACCTGTGCGCTTGTTTCACATTTTCCCCTCATTTAACTGCTAATGCATTCCATCTCGCTTGTCTTTATACCACAAACTCGCTTTCTTATTTGCACTCATATAGCTTGAAGTTTATCGACTAACATATACATCGTTATTCTTGCAGGTGTTCCTGATTTCTAATACGCCGAAGTCTTTTGCGTGCCTTTCCCATGTCTTTATAATTTCTCAATAGTTTTAGTACTTGGAAAGATAAAATTTTATGCTCCACGGTTTTAATAACGCGTATTATCTAATGAAATCTTACATTACTTCTTTTTAAACGTTGATTATGATTATATACAAAAACCCTACATTCTAATTGAATGATTTAAATCTACACAGTAGGCCTTTAATTTAGCGTACTATTTTCCACTGCTTTAATATACACGGTGTTTAACACAATATAAACCCTATGTTTAGAAGTAAATGACGAATTTATCCAATATGCCTTTAAACGAAGCGTATTATTACAAAGCTTTCTTATACACGGTGATTAAAATTATTTGATGTCGTTTATTAATTTTTCTACCCTGGTCTAAATTTGAGTATATATATATATATATATATATATATATATATATATATATATATATATATATGCATAAAGATAATTCTATGAAAAGTTACCACCCAAAAAGAAAAAAAACGAGGAAAATTAAAATTTTCTAATATTTAATTTTACCGTCTTATATATACACATGAGTGTATTGCATTAGCACATAAATAAGGATACATATAGTATTGTTATACCATTTAAGAAGAAGCCCAAATTTAAACCTTGTATAAATAATTATTTTATAAATACTAAAAATAGCTTCGATATTAAGCGATCCTCTTTAAGATATGCGAAACTAAAAGCCTTACTTTGCTAGAATAAAAACAAATAACACAATAAGCGTTGTTTATTGAAATCGCAATACGCTGCATTTATAGATAGTCAAATTGCATCAATTTGGCGCATTTATAAAGCAAAGCATGTATTCCGTGGGTAAATATTCGCTAGAATACATTCATTTACCGTGAAAACAAATCGTATTGCATTTACAAAGCATAAGAACAAAGCCTTTGTTAATTATAATCCGCGTGTAGACATTTTTGCAGACTGAAAATGAGTCGCATACACTTTTAAAATACTAGGTAAATTCTGTGTGTATTTATATCATTTAATCCAAAACGAAGATACAATATCTGTTTGCCTAAACAAACTAAGATTTCGAGAGTCTTTGGTAAAGTCTTAAATCATATACGTGATTTTACTAAGAAATGCTCAAAAAGTTACTAAATAAGCCAATTATTTTCAGTCAATGAATAAGTGATCCAATTCGAAGAAACGCTACTCTCAAAGAAGCCATAAAATTAAATAAATAACAATTTTAGTAGTTCTAAGTATTAATGAGAGAAGGAGATAACGACCATTCACTTCGTGCATTACAGAAGAAAGGAGCTGTCGTTTGAAGGATGGGGAAAAAAGGAATTATTAAAAAAAATGGAAAACTGGTGGTCTGGATATTCTGAACCTTAATATAAAGGATTCAAACTATAAGTTATATTATAAGTTTGTTTATGCTTCTTTATAATTTATGTAACATTTTGACGTAAATATGGTTGGTATTTTATGACGTAGGAAAATAATTAAACATAACACTGATAATTTCTTTATTGATTAATGATTTACCGACAGAACGAGTCGTGATTAAATTTAAGCATAATGATATTAGTTTATTAGTTTAAAATATTAAGGAATAAGTAGTCGTTGGTATTAAAGTATTTTGGAAAGGACAACGAATAGATTATGACAAACTGGCAGTTAACTGTGTTTGGTGTTATTATTAAAGCCTTTTCAAGGAAATCGGATTTATAACTGTCATTTAACTGAAAATTAAAATGCGGAGTGGTAAACGGTTTTGTCAATTAGGGATGGACACAAACCGAACAGGTTCGAGGTTCGGTTCGAGGTTCGGTTCGATTTTTCGAACCAAACCGAACCGGACATTTTATTTTCGAACCGAACCTCGAACCGGACCGGCAAATTTTTTGAACCGAACCGAACCTAACTCAAGGTTCGGTCCGGTTCGGTTCAAAAGGTTCGATTTTTTAAATAAAAATTTAGTTTTCCCAAATGCACATTTTAAAAATTTCTAGTCGCAAGCATATAAGAAATACAACGATTTTCTAATGTACAGGGTTTCGAGTTTTAAGTCAATAGGTAAAAAATGTAATCGGTATTAATTAGTGCTACATATCTAATAAATTTTGCATCGAGGCACGTTTGTAGATCAAAAAATTCTAGATTAGTTCGATTTGTTTAATGTTCCGTATTTCAAATTGTTGTTTGTTTATAACTAGTATTAGATATTAAAGAAACTCAAAATGATTTTTAAAATTTGGTTTTAAAAACAAGTTTATTTTATTTAATGAACAGACGTCGTGTTGAAAACCATCTTAAACATGTAGAAGCCGGCGTCACGGTCTAGAGACTACAGAAGTTTTCAGAATAAGTGAAACAATTTAATTCTTAATTAAGTATGCATTACTAATCCATCATTTTGAATTTTTTACTTTTGTATGAACACCAGCTCTCTATTAATATTAAAAAATGTGACCTTGTAGCAAAAACTAATCTCCTTTTCTTTTGTACATAATCGCTCAACAACTGGTGTTACAAAATGCATGTTACCATACTATTTACTGTTTATTTAGTGTGGCCATTACCACCAACGTTTTTAGAAGTAGCCGATACTCCAGAAGAATGACCCCGAACTATCTCTCAAAACCAAGAGTTGAAGTTTATGACTCATGGCGGCATAAACTTTTCGATCAATGCCGACATAAAATAACACAGTATAATGCAAATAATAAGCAGACATAATGCCCGTGCCATAAATACTGTTATATTTTATTATAAAAAACGTAAACACTGTTTGAGGTAGATTTACAATTCTTTCCTAGAACCATCTGATATTGTCTTTTAAAAGAAATAATATTAATAATAAAGATAAACTGACAAACAGCTTTTTGTTTGTACTGTATAAGATATCATCAACTCTTTTTATATTAACTAAAACTACAATAAAAGTAATCGCAAAGATCGTGTGATATCGTTCTTTCACGGTAAAATGACATTAGTAAAAATCATTAATTATTAACACATTCTAAAGTTTAGAGGTGACTTTCACTATTAACCTAATTGTAATTACGCTTTGTTAAAGACAGTACGTATTGAAAAATCAAACCTGGATAAATAGTATAAATATGATTTATGCTACTAAAATCTAAAGCAAATTAATGTTGATTTTATTTGAAACTACTAAATATAAAAACTACATTAAACGTCCAAATTGTTGTAGTTGAACGCACTAGTTGTTTAAAATATCAAAATGTCGAACCGGTTCGGTTCGGTTCGGTTCGAAAAAAACGAACCGAACCTCGAACCGAATATATTTTTTCAAACCGAACCTCGAACCGAACCGGACTAAAAAGTTTTCGAACCGAACCGAACCGAACCTAGGGCAAGGGTCGGTTCGGTTCGGTTCGGTTCGAATCCATCACTATTGTCAATGGCTTAGATTTTAGCATTTTTCTTTTAGCAATACTTGACCAGATTTGAGGTTAAAAATTTGTTTTTAGGAAAGTATATTTATAACTTTATATTGAAATAATTTTATGTTAATGGAGCTTAGGTTAAACTTTATTTCAATTTATTTAGGAACTAGGTAAAGTCAGTTAATTGTAAGGGATATCGGACTACCCCAGTGATACAGTCTTATTTGGAAAAAGCATTTTATTTTGAGAAATTCTTTTAAATATGACCAAATTCAGGATATCAAGCAATGGAGATTTATGCGGGACAACCCCTTCAGGGCAACTCAAAATTAATTGATTTCACGCCTATTCTATCCGTAACAAGTTCGATCGGTTACTTTAAATCACGTGTAGCTTGCGCAATTTTTAAGCACAACGCTGAATTTTTAGAACTGCCCGGCGCAAACGGAACACAAAGTCCGCACATTATTTATTTTCTAAAGATGTATGGTGTCTATTTCAGCTTCACACTTTTGAAAAACGTATTTTTTTATACTATGAAAGGTAAAATACCTCAGAATTAGTTAAAGCAATAGGTACAAAATAATTTGTCGATTATATAGCACACTTGAAAATAAATTTAAAGATCGAATCATTTTTCCAACATTTTAATGCGGATCCTATAACCTACAATGCTATTAGTTTTTGCTACTTAGAAATAAGCTTTGTATTTATAAATCACTATAGAAACATCTAAGCATGGTGCAGAACCTTAAAAAAACATCTCATTTTTCATGTTAACGCGAATCTGCAAGCATTTTCTAAAATGTAATTATATAAAAATAATATTCACAACGAATTTATAGGTGAACATCTATCATCAATTCATCATAAAAATAGCATGTTTAGAAGTAAACCCATAGTATGAAGAGATGATGAAATCATGTAGCCAGTTTCACTGCTAATACACACCCACTTCCAGAAGTAATGATCAATTCTCATGGCAGGTAGTATAAAAACCAGTTAGCAAAATTATTCGAACAAGCATTACAATAAATTCTCATGCGTTTTTTACGAAATAGCTATAATATAACTATGACAAACACTATAAAAACTGATTGATGTTTAAGTGTCTATACCTTGAATTATCTCTAGCATAAGAAGTAGTCAAAAATTAATTATTGTAGTTCATCCCAGATTTTCTTTTTTTAGTTCGATCAGCTAACGAAAAGTTTACACATTCTCGGTTAAAGGCATACAACTGAATGTGTTCGGTAGTTGTACCCTTTTTTCCTGGTTTAAAGCTATAGTGAAAGTACTCACCGGGAATTTGGTTTTTTACAAATGTTAATATTCGGTCCAACGCAAGCAGGACCCCGTCGAAGCTATTTGCCGATCGTATGTGAATGACTGCCCATCGCTTCCAATAAACTTATGACCTTTTTTGAAGCGATTATTGGTATACATAAATACGATTATCGCATACGATATTTTGGTAGGTACTCATACGCGAGTTATTTAACATCGAATTAACTTTACACCATGTTTAATTGGTATTTCGTTTTAATAGAAAAGAAATAAATGAAATCTTGAATTATTACAAGTGTCATTATTAATATATATTGCTACTTAAGATGATGGCATCCTCTGGGGTAAAAATATTTCCCCATTCAGATCTCCGGGAGGGGACTACTTCGGAGGATGTGATCAGAAAGTTTAGAAAAAGAGTCGGGAACATTCTGCGAGTAGGAGCGTGGAATGTCAGAAGTATGAAACAAGTACATAAGCTAGAAAACTTGAAAATTGAAATGGATAAATTAGCATTAAACACAGTATGGATCAGCAAAGTTCGGTGGCCAGAGGCGGGGGATTTTTGGAGCGGCGACTTTAGGATAATTCACACAGGATCAGAAGAAGGAAATTCGGAAGTGGGATAGTTATGAGAAAAATGTGTAAAAAACTACGTACAAAAGAACGAAAGAGTACTCATGGTAATATTAAGATCTAAACCTCTAGCAATAGCGGTGAAGAGATAGAAGCGATCTACAAAGATATCGAAGACATACTAAAATACGCAAAAAGACATAAAAATTTAATAATTACGGGGATTTCAACGCAGTGGTAGATGAGGGTAGCGAAGTAGCGGTAGTAGGTTCATTTGGTTTAGGCACGAGAAACGAGAGGGAAAATAGGTTAGTAGAATTTTGCGACAAAAACAATTTAACCATTACAAACACATTATTTGAACATCATGCTAGAAGATAATGCACGTGAAAGATGCCGGGAGCTATAGGAAGATATCAAATAGATTAAGTAAAAGACTATAAAAGCTATCGGAAGCAGATATAGACACTCAGCACAACATTGTAGTTATGAGGACAGCTCTTAAACTTAAAAATTTGAGAAACAGAAACGGAAAAAACACTTTGACTTTGAGAAACTAAAAAATAAAGATATCCACGAAGGATTTGAAAAAAAAGTCAAATGGATTGGTGAAAAGTATCGGGAAAACTTCTGGTACTAAGGAAGTAGAAACTGAATGGAATAACATTAAATCCTTTTTAGACTTGGCATCCAGAGATGTTCCGGGATATACACAAAAAAAAGAAACCATGAATAACAAAGGATATCCTGAATTTAATAGAAGACGAAAATACAAAAATAGACTGGACGTAGCAAAGATATAAAGCTATAAAATGGGAAATTATTCGCAAATGCAAAAGCAAGAGCAATGAAGTGATGAAAGTGCAAAGAGATACAAATTAAGCTGGAAATAGGAAAGGCAGACGAAGCCTACAAACCAATTAGAATGAATTTTAGAGATATAAAACCGTACAGCAAAAACATAAGGAGCGAGGAAGGAGAAATCATTATAGAAAATGTAGAAAAAGTAACATGGTGGCAAGAATATATGCAGAATTTCTATGCAGGAGAGGAACTAACGGCAGTAGAACAGGAATCAGATATTAAAAACGATAACTTGGGATACCCTATTCTTAAAGATGATTTTGAATTAGCATTAAAAGGCCTAAAAAGTGGTAAGGCACCGGGTATAGATAAAGTGCGAGCAGAAACTCTAAAAGCCGCTGGACAAGCAATAACAGAACATATCTTCCAACTTATAAGCTGTATGTATGAGACATGCGAGATACCTAAAAATTTCAAACTTATCATTATGGCCACTAGACCAAAAAAGACGCGCGGGTAGATGTGAAACTTTTTGAACAATAACTTAACTAGAATTGTACAAAGACGAATAGAGAAACTGACTAAACAAGTACTAGGAGAAGATTGAGTTGGGTTTAGGCGATACAGGGGAACACGGGAGGTTATTTTACCTCTAAGAGTGATAATGGAGAAAACAATACAAAAAGGGAAAAGCGTGTATATAGGGTTTGTGGATCTGGAAAAAGCATTCAACAACGTAAAATAGAAAAAATGTTCGAAATACTCAAAAAGATTGCAATGAGTTATAGGGATAGACGAATAGTACATAGCTTATACAAAGAACAAACAGCAGTAATAGAATTAGAGCAGGAACGTAGAGAAGTAAACATTAGAAAAGGGGTGAGACAGGGATGTGCCCTATCCCCATTAATTTTTAACTTGTACATTGAAGAGACAATGGATACATTTGGAATTACTATGCAGGGACAAAAAATTGATATGCTTAGGTTTGCAGATGATATAGCGGTATTAGCATCTAACAAGGAAGAGTTAGAAACTGCTCTTAATGAAATACAAACGGTTCTAACAAAGAGATACGGTATGAAAATTAACAAAAATAAAACTAAGTACTAGTATGCAAATGAGGGGAAAATAAATCAAAAACAAGCATACAAATAGGTAACAAGAATTTATAAGAGGTTAAGGATTTCTGCTACCTAGGAAGCCAAATAACGCAAGATGGAAAAAGCGCAAAAGATATAAAACAAAGAATGGCACAAGGTCATGTTACATTTAACAAGAAAAAGCAACTACAGTGTTCAGAGACAACAAAGGTAGAAACAAGAGAAAGATTGCTTAAAACATAAGTGTGGAGCATAGCACTGTACGACTGTGAAACCTGGACAGTAATAGAAGCGGACAAGAAAAAGGTAGAAGCATTTGAAATGTGGTGCTACAGACGTATGATGAAGATATCATGCACAGACAAAGTTAAGAACAAAAAGGTACTAAAAATGGTAGGGGAAGAAAGAAATATGTGGAAAACGGTAAAAAATAGGAGAGATAGGATAATAGGGCACATACTACGGCACGAGGGAATACTGCGGAATATGTTATAAACAGAGATGGGAAAAAAGAAAAGTACAGGTAGACCTAGGTTAGACTATTGCACACAGATAGTGAAAGATGTAGGCTGTAGGAATTTCAGGAAAATGTGTAGACTAGTTTAGAATAGAAATCAATGGAGGTAAGCATCCAACCAGTTTCAAGATGGATAAACTAATGACGAGAAAAATAACTGTACTTAAACATGATGACTATTATAAACAACCACAGGTATTGGTTGTGCAATATTTTAGAATAATGTTAATTGTGTGAAAGGATTTACTGGAAAACTATTATTCGGAAGTGTCTAAGTGTTGCGAAATCTTGGCAGCCACAGGCTGCTTAACCCCCTTCGCATACCACTGAATCTCGGTAAAATAGGGAATATAATTAGAAAACGATAGATAGGAAACTGAGCTGTATATAGGCTGTGTGGGAATTTTAGGGTACTGTGTAGGCTAGCTCAAAATATAAATAAGTGAAGGTACGTGTCCAACCAGTTTTGAGACGGAAAACCTAATGACAAAAAATAAGGACAGATAAATCTGATGATTATTATAAACAACTACAGATATTGGTTGTAAAGTATCTGCAACTAATGTTGACTGTGCGAAAAGATATATTGGAAAAAATATAAAATTGGCAACTATTCAAGTACTGAGGGAACTTGGCAGCCACAGGCTTCTTACCCCCCTTCAGAATCACTGAATGTCGGAGAAATACGGTATATAATTGTAAAACAATAGAAGGTGACCGAACTGCATCTAACAAAAAACAACAGCTCCTATGGTGAAAGACAACAAACATAGAAACAAGAAGAAAATTGTTGAAAGCATATGTGCGGAGCACAGCACAATATACCTATGAAATACGGGCAGTAGAAAAAGCAGACAAAAAAACGGTAGCAGCCTTTGGAAAATTGTGCTTCAGATGTATGAGGACGATAGAATGAACAGACAAAGTTAATAACAAATAGGTTATAGAAATAGCAGGGGAATAAATATGTCTGTGGAAAATAAATAGGAGAAATAGAATGGCAGAATACGTTCTAAGGCAGTTTTAGGGAATAGTACGGGATATAGTACAAGTAGAGATAGGAAAAAGGCGGTAGATGTAGACCTAGATCAGATAGTGATAGGTGTAGACTGTGCAAATTTCAGGAAAATGTGTAGGTTAGTTCAGAGTAGAAAACAATGAGGGTACGCGTCTAACCAGTTCCAGGACTGAAGACCTAATGACAAATATTTACGATTGTAACGCGCGCCTTATGCTAATCCTGGTGTGCGCTCAACAGGTGACGAGAACAGGTTTGAAACACACCGCAGTAGTATGGTTCGAAGCGAAGTACGTAAACGGTTGGGTCGTGATGCCCTACGATATTGCAACACATAATTTAAAATCAAGGAATGAATCTACTGAAAATAAACGATAATCTTTGTGTTACAGTTTGTAAATAAAGTTCTATTCTTTTTTAATTTGTACGAATAAACGTTATAATGCGAATGTCACTTGTGATTAATCACATTTAGATAAAACGAAAACACCTTTAATCCAACCGACTGAGCAAGCAGATGTTATAAAAATGGCGCCTGAATGTGGACCCCGATGTAATTTTACGTGCATAAACGCCCTCATCATT
Source organism: Platerodrilus igneus (assembly GCA_036346225.1). Classification (NCBI taxonomy): domain Eukaryota; kingdom Metazoa; phylum Arthropoda; class Insecta; order Coleoptera; family Lycidae; genus Platerodrilus; species Platerodrilus igneus. The sequence goes on along the minus strand of JARFIW010000813.1, from coordinate 3,083,514 downwards.
CTCTTACAAAATTTGCAGTTGTGTTTGTTGTTAAAGTATTTTCATGCTCCATGTGAAATTCAGATTTCGGACAGAAAATATACGCGCAAATTTGTTGGGGTATTTAACTACCCCTTTCATCCCCTTTTAAATCGCCTGATATTTTTACGTAAAGTACCTATTTGTTTAAGGAATATTTTGGTATTTATCGCTAGTTAATACAACACACCATTTAGGAGATATTCATCTTTATTATGTTTGGGTATTTAACTACCCCCTTCAACTACTTTCAAATAGCTTGATATATTTGTGGAAGGTACCTATTAATCTAAGAATTATTCTGAAATTTACCGCTAGTTGATACAACGCACCGTTTAGGAGATATTTATTTTTTATTTTGTTGGGGTACTCGACTACCCTCTTCAACCCCTTTCAAATCGCCTGATATTTTTATGTAAAGTACCTATTTATTTAAGGAATATTTTGGTATTTACCGCTAGTTGATACAACGCACCATTTAGGAGATATTCATTTTTTATTATGTTGGGGTATTTAACTACCACCTTCAGCCCCTTTCAAATCGCCTGATATTTTTGTGGAAGGTACCTATTAGTCAAAGGATTTTCTGCAATTTACCGCTAGTTGATACAACACACCGTTTAAGAGATATTAATTTTTTATTATGTTGGGGTGTTTAACTACCCCCTTCATCACCATTTTAAATCGCCTGATATTTTTATGTAAAGTATCTATTTGTTTAAGGATTATTTTGCAATTTATGGCTAGTTGATACCACGCACAGTTTGGATGAAGAATGATTTTCCTGTTCTCATCTTGAAGCAACTCCTGGTTTGGAAGTTGATTTTCTTTGCTATATTTGGTGATTAATCTAGCCTGAGATTTTGTTTCCGTGTGGATTGATTTAGTGCGACGAATTTTTAGTAGTTTTGATATTTTTTAACATTGTATCATTGGTAGAAGGACTTGATTTTAATTTTAAGTTTTTCCCATATAGGTATTGATTTGGTAGGCTGGAACTGGACAGGATTAAAAATAAATGTGAATATGAATCTGAATGTAACTTCAGCCACATAATTACCGCCCGGAGTGTTAAGCGAAGAGATTCAGTTACATATGATTTACAGACTCTTAAAAAGTAGATTTCGAGAGGAAGTTCCGCGTGATTTCAATGAACGTTTGTCTCAAGCTCGACTAGTAGAGGAAACTTTTGAACGGCATATCGCTGTGCCTTTGAAGGAAAGTAATAATAATTAAGAATTTGTGTCACATTAAAGATGAGTGTCAAAAACTCTTGTATAAACAATCTATAGTAGACGACGCACTAAAAACGAGTAGTTCCTCGCGTACGGAGGATAGTGAAGATAAGGACATCCTTTGGCAAAACCCATAGCTTGTTATGGACGCGAAAGGTTGAATTTTTGTGCAAATTGCCATTCTTGCGATTCGATAGAAATTGCTGCTTTAGAATTTTTCAGTGCCGACACATTAATTCCACCTTAACTAACACAAGTTCTCAAAGTAAATATTTTAAGCCATTGTGGTTTGGGCGTAATAGATACAGCAGCTAAACAATGTATGGCTTTTAAATTAAAAGGTGTATTAACACCTTGGTTAATGTAAAATTAGAGAACACCAATGTACCAATAAAGTTTATTAATTTTACCCAATTCTAAGACTAACACTTTGTTTGGTATGGACTTTGTAAGAAAAGTGAAATTAGTTCTAGACGTTTCTCGTAAAGTGTGGAATTTCTCGGATTCGCTTAGTCAGAAAAGTTCTTTACTCTTTAAGAATGTTTATGATATTCAAATCATAGAAAGTAATATCTCGCCAGTCGAGTTAAGTAGTTTTGATTGCTTGAGGTAAGATGAAGGAACGATGTTGATTTTTGAGGAGCGTCGCCGCCTCAATGCTACTCTAGATGAATGGAAGGATACATTCAGTTTGCAGGGAAACCCCACCCCATTCGCAGCGCATTATATAATACAAGAGATCTTGCTCCTATCACCTCATCATCTAACATGTTACCGCTCGAGAAAAAAAAATTGTTAAGTTCCGAGTTGGAACGTTTATTAAATAAAAAAATTATTAAAAAATATAAAAACGCTTGGGTTGCGTCCGTTGTGCTAGTACAAAAGGCGATGGTAGTGTACGGTTATGCGTGATTATATAAAACTGAATGCGATCACCGGGAGTGATGCGCATCTATTATGGCGCATAGACGATCTGTTGCCCGCCGCTAAGCAAGCTCTTTATATATCTGTCAGACTTACATGCGGGTTATCACCTAATTAATGTTTGAGAACAAGATCGCAATATGACTGTTTTCATAGTACCTTAAACGGGCAGAATAAAGCGGATGTACCCTGTATATTATGCTTTCACGAATAGTAGTGTTAATTAAGCAGGGGATTTGAATTTTGTTTAGTGTGTATATATATATATATATATATATATATATATATATATATATGCTGTAATTCTTGCCCCTAGTTGTTGCGTCAGATTAAAATTGTTGTAGTACTCCCCCTTGCTTGAGCAGCCGGATGTAATAAACGTCCAGCTGAACACCACCGCTCTGTGTTTTTCTCTAATTTTCTAATTTTATTATGCCACGGCTAGCCCTTTTTAATTTACACAGAGTGCACAACGTTACGATGATCAATTTTCATTTAGCCCTTTATGGTTACCTGTTTTAATTGATAAAACAAAGTCAATCAATATTCATATAATGAAAGGAAATAATATTTACACCTCACAATTTTTGTAATCCTTTAAATACACCCTTCAATCAATTAATATTATATGGATTATTTATCCCAAAATTTATATTCTTTTAATTTAATTTAAAATCACCAAAAACGACATCTTTTACAAAAAAATCTAGTACGTTCAAGAACCTTTTATGATTATTACGTAAGTTTCAACGTATTCAATGTTTTTGTTGACTCCTTACAAGCTTTAGAGAAAATTAATATATTCAGTGTTAAAATTTAAATTTGAAAGGATTCCTTAAAACTAGGTAGCCCTGACCTGTGGTCTCCTGATGAGTTGTTTTGTGTTGTGGATCAACACCCCTTATTGTCTTCAATCGAAAACCAATGCTCTACTTTACGCTCCTTAACGTATGTTTGAACTAATAATTGAGTACGGTTACCCCTTGTTTCCAAAATTCACCTCGTGCGTTATTCTATATTTTCTGGATACGCCTTGGACCTCTTCACTTAAATACCACTTGAAATTTTTAGGTTTCTTAATATTATGAATTTAGAATTATTCCACTTATCGTCGTGAATTAGAATTAGATTAGAATACCAGACTTAGGACCATGTATTAGAAGTAGATTAGAAGCCCTATATCATTATAAACATTTAATTTAAATGAATTACCCATATTTCTACTAACGTTTTCTGCAAAAACGGCAAAAGCTCTTTCATATATTGTTAACGCAATTCGTCATCGACTATTATTCTTACTCACCGCACTATTTTTCACTATAATATAAAATTTATTTATTTGACACGTAAATATTTAATTAAGAGTATCGCAGGTTCGACGTGCTTCAAATTGAGACTGACTGTTTCTTATCACCTCTGGGCGTTATATAGCTTTTGCCCTCTACATTTGGATTGGTTTTCCAAACAGCCTTACAAAATGTTGCGACCAACCATATTTGTTCTATACATTCCTAGTATATTTTCAAGCTGATTTCTGACAAAACTGTTTTGGAGTTCCGTATCATGCTGTTATTTACTATTGTTTTACGATCTTTAATCGCCTTGTTATTGTTATCGTTGCTGGACTTTTAGCTTATGTCTGTTGTTTTGTGTAGATAAAGCTTTTGGAAAATCGTACAAAATAAATTATGTAACATGAGTGCTGTTTTCGTTTATGTATTTATTTAAACTCATCTTTGAAAGTGCGTTTTCTTATCAAAACGCTTATTGTTCCTTTTTTCTTACAAGCGTAATTGCATAGAGATTTACTAGGTTTTATCTTATCTTCTGCGTATCCGTTTTATAAACTTGTTGAATACTTATCAACGTAGTTTAATTACATGTGTGGTTATTTCTTTGCTGAATACGCGTCCTATTATTGGAAGATATGCTTACTTGCATTGATTAAAGTTAATTACGGTCCATATACAGGGTGTTAAATGCTTGCTATTTACATAATGTGCGAATTATTTATTTTCCTGCTAAATAAATGCAGTTTTTTAACTCCCTTTGCTATATACAGTTACTACGCAACCCTTACTACTCAATACGCCCCTAAACAACCCCTTATCACAGCAACATATATATATATATATATATATATATATATATATATTATTGTATAGTTATCCTGGAATCATACCTTACAGTTGGGGTGCCAAAAAATGCTGTGTAATTACGCTCAAATCTTGCCTCGGCTGCTCCTGAATCGTTCTCTAAATTCGAATATTCCTATATATTATATACACCTACCTACTACATATAAAAAACACTTCCTCTCATTGTCACCATAGAAACCTACATAGAAATCCACACTAATCATGCATTCAAAAATAACTCAATTAACCAAAATATCACACTCTATTTATTTGAAATCCAAATTACATTTTTTTTCAAATTTAAAATACCATCGCTTTATATACATTCATGTGTTCACTAATTTTTATAACAATCATTATGCATATTGATAACCCTTTCGACGCATAACTTTTTATTAAAGTAAGAGTGCATTCCTCATACCTTACGTTACCCTTCGTCTTAGCATGAGCTCATCTTAAAACTTTATAGATGTGCATATAGATTCTCTGCACGACCAAATATCAAAAAGCCCTGTATACCTCTTTACAACTTTTGGTTATCTGCAAATTAATAAATAATGCTCATAAATCACCAACTGCGGTCCACCAACTAGTCCCTTTTAGATGTTGCCGTCTGGTAGGTCCTCCGTTTATTCATTAATTCCATGGTCAAATCCCCATGTGTACCATACATGCCTCTACTCCAGGACTCTTCTTTTATAAATTCCAATCAAAATATCCAATCTCCAAATTTCGTTCTTTTTATTGCAAATAAATTCTACTACCCATACATCGCTTTTACCCTCATTTTCAAATTCCACTACTTCTTGTGCATCCAAACAAAAATCTTTGTACTTACATCTCAACTTCACTATTTAATAATAACGCTTTATCAGCTTTTATTACATAAACTTTATTTAATCAGACTGCACTAATTCACTTGGAAGTAAATTAACTGTATCACAACTGGAATAAAATAGAGAGAGACCCTCTCTGTTACTGATTATATAATGCAAACTACCTCCCCCCCCCTGTTTACAAAATAGCACGTATACTTGTTTAACCGATACTTTATTTTCCCCGAAAATCACCAACGACCGTCGATTTTTCGTAATTTTTAATAACACAACACAACAGTACGTGGTAATCCACTTAAAACCGTCAACTGTCGTTTCGAATTCTCCGGATTAGTCTCTACTTTTCGCTTGATACACGCCTTCAACTTCAAGCAAACATCCTTTATCTTCCTTGTACATATCGCTTTATCGCACACATATACCTCTACCACCCGAATTTTTAGCCCTTCTTGTTTAATTATCACCAATCATCCCGCTGGGCTCCATTTCCCACCTTTTTGAGCGACGCGTGCTTACTTACAACTATCCTTGAAATTATCGATTTTTGATTCCCTTCTTCTGAATATACTTTATGTTTCTCTTTTGTACTCATAGCCTTTTATTCAATCTTGGTCTTTTCATTGCTCTTTCCGACTCTTTATCTAAGATTAAAAATCAATATTTTAACTATCGTGTACTGTGTTTACACCAGTTCTGTGTGGCTTTGTTTACGTCTTTGGCTGCTTTAATTCCAACGGTTGTTCATTCCAATAAGCTATTAAGTTTGTTTGTAGCAACTCTACTAAGAAATATATCTCTCCCCTGGTTATTTGAAGCGTGTTGGTTTTTATGTTTGAAACCTAGAAATCGTTATTTTTAACATGCTCAACGCTTTTAAAACTGTTCCATAATACTTCATTATCAATTCAATATCCTATAATTTTACCCCAAATTATTAATTCTTATTTTCTATATTTACATACATACTATAATACATAGTCTCTAACTAAATCTAATTAAGATAAATTATTCCTACATTAATCACGTGCTAAACTAAATCGATATTCCCCTATTATCCACTATTTAAGATAAAAAGTAATTGTTGAAAATCTTTTAACTAAATAAATTTATTTTACTGTATTCAATCGCTCTCAACCCTATGAGTTCCCTTATGTCCTTATGTATTCTATTGACCCTTTTAATTACACGATATTATATATGTATATATATATAATGCTGTGTTAATAAAGTTATTTAGGGGTAGTTAGGATCAATAGTATAACGCACTTCATATAAATTACATGAGGGCTCAGAAAACGAGACAGTTTTCTGAAGAAAACAAGAAATACGATGATTAGGCTTGAAAGTAAAAGACAACGCCTGTATATAAACCATAATCATAATTAATTTAGTTAATGAAAAATATTTTGAAGATTTATTTGAATAAACAAATTCACAAATTGCAAAACAACATAAACGCAAGCTGAAACGCGACACGCGTGGATAACGCATCATTATTACGCCAAGAATTCCAATTAAAACAAGCAGCTTTAAAAATGCGTATGATAGCAAACGCATATAATTTAATGCATAAATTATATTATGTCTACGTGACTGGAAAGCGAAAATCGGCACCTGATATATTGGAAACAAACCAGGCATGGTGGATAAAATCAAAGTTCACTAAATTTATTTGAACAAACAATAGTTTACGTGATCTAAAAATATGAAAATCCAAGAGAATGAATGCAATTAACTCGAAATGCTACGTGGCGAAAGCAACGCGCTAATTTTAGTATACAACAAAATACGATGAAATACCCAAAAATCTGGTATGAAAGAATTACGTATAATAGCAAACTCTGCGCTTGTCAATAGATAGACGATTTATTTAAATACCACCGGATTTGTAAACAAATTAGTCCAACATGAATTAAGGCTTAGTTCACATCACTTAAAAGGAAAATATCTACCTGAAGTGATTTATTGTGAAGTATGAAATAATACAATAGGTTTGTCGTTTTAACCCTTCAAAAACGTAAGTAACTAAAAGTTGTTTTAATTTAAATTTTAATATTAACATTAATAAAAAGGACTTAAGATAATTACTGAATAACGACTCTGAATAATTACTGGATAACGATTTTGAATAATTACTAGATCTAATGAAGAAATGCAACAAGCATTTAATTCAACTATTATTTACCAAAAAGTTTAACAAAGGACACTAGAATAATTTAAAGCTATGCTAAGAAAAATTCAGACCATACCTAAATAGATCTGGATTTAACGTTGGGAGTATTAAATCGCTAAGCTGAATACGGAAGCAGTTGGTACAGGGACTAATTCGAGCTGGAAACAACAGGTTAGTCAATCTAAATGTTTTATTATTTTATTTGTGAATATTTCGTTGTATATTTTTAATCTGAATAATTTAAAAAATTAACATTTCGTTGAATATCTCTAATTTGAATCATTTAAAATTTTCTTTCATGAAAATTTTATGTGAGGGGTCAACAAAGATCATTTTTTTTAATACACTTTATAAATTACGTAAATATTTAACGAAGTTGAATGAACGCTCATGGGGCTTCAGATAATAATAATAAGGGTGATTTTTGCTGGATTTTTGTTTAACTTTGGGAATGATATTTATTAATTTTTATTCAATTATTAAAAGAAAGTTCTATTTAAGGAATTCTTAAACTTTTCATACATTGTAAATATTTTTGAGAATATTATAATAATTTGTGCTTAATGGTGTTTTGGTTTAAAGATTAGAACAGGTAGAAGGTAAATTTAAAGTCTTTGTTTGTCGTATTATCGCAAGCTCCGTGCGTAATTAAAAAACTGAGCTAGCTGAGGTAATTAAAATTATATATTAAAAATCAAAAATTGACAGTTTAAAAATTTTAACCTTTTTAATTCACAAAAAGAGCGCACCGGGTAATGTATCACAACAAACAATATATATATATATTATATATATATATATATATATATATATATATATATATATATATCTAAAGGTTGTAGATATCCGTGACACGTTCTCTGTCCTTGTTTCTCATATACTATTATTGCCGCGTCGCATACTAATGCAAAAATATTCGATTATTTCAGAGATTTTACCGGTTTTTTTCGATGTTCAAGCTGCTACTTGGAATAAAAATGTTTAATTAATGAGTTTATACGTAGTTTTAAATACCGATGACTCATATTCTAGAACGTTCTTTATTTAAAATCAATTGCTACAATCCACGGGTTAATTAATTTACTTTGATTGCTGTTTAATGCAAAAGGGTTTTGCGTTTTATAGTAAATACACGAAATTATTTATATCTATGCAAAATGCGTAAAGCTATTTACTGCAAATTTTATCAAAAATGTATAGATTTGCATTCGCATCGAAATGCGTTTTACAATATCTTACAATTTACATATCCAATTTATTTACAATATGCTTATATCATACAGGGTGATTATTTATACACGCGCGATTTGCGTTTTTGCATGGTACATCAATGAATAAAGGTACGCTTGTATTATGCAGGGCAAACCATGAATTTACAAAAAATTCCATTTTTTCCGGATTCTATTATATTTTAGTTTCAATGACTTCTTGTGACGCCTTATCACGTGAATATATATCCAATACTTTTTAATGCAGGTGGCTTCAGCTAGTATTAATATGATGGTAGCTTATCAAATAGTTCTTGCATTTTATACCAGTTATTCAAAATTTATAGGACTTTAATTGATACGAGCTATTACAAAGTTTTATTGTATTACAAAGTCCTACCCTTGTACATTTTAAGTACTTTGTCTATGAAAATCACCAAGACGCTAAAAGTTGCCGTTTGTAATTGAAGGAGAAACAAAGAAACTGTAAAATTATCGTCTAGGGTACACGTTCTAAAATGGTGTGTGGTGAACGAGTACTTGTGAACCTTCTTCCAGCACTTTCTTAAGTTTAGTGATAACTCGTTATTCTATTTTTAATTGAACAAAAACTGTACTTTAAAGTAAAACAATAGCATTCTAATGAATAAAAGTTATTAAAATTATTATTGAAAAAGTACAGTGATAGTTCACACTATCTACAACATCATTCTTTGTTTAGTAATTAATTTCATACTTAAATATTTGATTTAAGCAAGTCAAACAATAAATTGATTTAACTATTTCTTTTAAAATAACTTGTTTGCTACCATTCTGTTTAAAATCAAGGAAAAACAAATAGGAAAACTGCTTTCCTTTGACTTCTATTATTAACTCAAATATGACGAGTAATGACCCAAGCAGTTGATACCGCATAAAAATCAGATATGCTGATAAATCAGGACTAAAATCACTAAATAAAGAGGAAACTCTACAATAGCCAGAACTGGAAAGCTTTTTTGTGTCATTGAGTAAGAACGAGAGTAAGGAATGAATTTGAATTGTGTAAATTGAAATATAGGGTGTTTCAATAAGAGCGCAAGATTTCAATTTCGCGCCACGTTTGACAATCATAATGTCACATGATTATGACGTGACAGATCGGAAGTTGACAGATGGGAGTTAGTAAACATGGAGCATTACACCGTAGAACAACGCGTCCTAATTGTCAAAAATTATTATCAAGATGGCGAAAGTTTAATTGCCACTATTCGTAAAGTGCGACCAATATTCGGTCTAAATAATATGCCTAATTCATCTACGGTGAAAAGAATAATCAAGAAATTCGAAAGTACCGGTTCGGTTAGTGATGTGAAACACACGATACAAACTCGTAGAGGTCGTTCAAAACAAAACATCACGGCAGTTCACGAGAGTGTGACAGAAAGGCCAGAGACGTCAATTCGTCATCGGGCCCAAGAATTGGACATTCCGACAGGCACTCTTCCGCGAATTCTGATTAAAAATTTACAGCTGCATGCCTACAAAATTCAACTCATCCAACAACTTTTGCCAAGAGACCATGTCCAGCGAAAAGAATTCACCAGTTGGATCGTTGAGCAACCTGCTGATTTTGCAAACAAAATCACTTTCAGTGATGAGGCCCATTTTCACCCCGATGGCTTCGTTAATAGGCAAAACTGTCGCATTTGGGGCTTAGAAAATCCACGAATGACTCATCAGAAAGCAATGCATCCACAACGGATCACTGTATGGTGTGCATTATGGTCTGGAGGAATAATTAGACCGTTTTTCTTCGAAAACGAAGAAGGAAATGCAGTAACGGTGAATGGCGAACGTTATCGTGCTATGATAACACAGTTTCTTGTGCCTCGTTTGGAAGCTATTGATCTTGACGACATGTGGTTTCAGCAGGACGGTGCCACATGTCATACCGCACGTAAAACATTGACGATCTTGCACAACTTTGCTCTTGGCCGTGTCATTCCCCGATTTGGTGACCAGAATTGGCCTCCACGCTCTTGCGATTTAACGCCTTTAGACTTCTGGCTGTGGCGTTATCTGAAGTCACAGGTTTATACCAATAAGCCTGCAACCATCGAAGCATTGAAAGCCGAAACTAGACACTGTATCAATGAAATACCACCACATGTACTCAACCGGTAACTTCATTCACTACTTGTATGGTGCTTTCCATGATTTTACTTGCCCGGCGTTTAATTCGTGTAATAGCTGCATCAGCTTTTCTTTTTGCTGCTGAACTATCATGCGAGTGCTCATTAATACATCTTACTACATCTCGCTTTACAATAATCTTTGTGCTCGCATTTTCAAAATTTTTGTTTAAACCGTCGCTGCGTAGTTTATCGAAAACATATTTAAAACTTTAATGCATAAATTTTCTTTTGCCTTGTATAGAATGTATTCAGCCATAGTTGTATTAATTGTACGGATCTGTAGCAATATATTTACTATTTCAACGTGATTAATAAGATAACACTGAAGAAATAAAATACACACCACTAAGTTAGGGGTACAAAAAGCGGGGCAATATTTAAGGTCATGCTGGTCATTGTCATAATTCCATTCATTTAAAATTGTTGGCATTCCTCAGACGGATACCTGCTATTTTATCTTTTAATCTTAACGAACTTCGCTATTACATCGCATTGTAGGAGACGGTTGAAATTTAGCACTACAAATGAGTTGAATGGATCGTCAGTAAACAGACACACAGGTAGTGAAGTTTGTTAGGATTTCCCATTTACACTGGTTCAGCATTATAATCCCGGATGGGATTTAAGTAATAATAGACACCTATGAATAATTAATCTTTAGTAATACGTTTCTAAGGGTCAGTGAATATTAACAAAAACTTTCTTATATGGAGGGATATAACAGTGTTCGGTAGATGTAGATTTTGTTAGGAACTTGTTAATTGACAAAAGAATTTGGTTTATTCAAATATTTAGTTATAGTTAAATTTTAATTGAAACGGATGCTTTTTTGAAGAACATTAACCAATACACCCGATAATGTTTAAGGTTATAGGTGATATAATAAGAACTAAAATCTTCATAAAAAATATTTGACATTTTCATAAACAAAACATGTAAATCACTTTAAAACAGATTTAATGTTAAAGGTATATTCATCAATGAAAACTCTAGGTTTATGTATAAATTGACATAAATAAGTCCTATGTGAATTAAACACACTAAAATTTAATTCTGCACATCTGCACCATATTTTTCCGGCGCCAAAACAACTGGTGCCAAAATGACCCACTCCGAAATGTCCCAGCGCCGAAATAATCCGTGCCGATACGCTCCACGCCGAAACGTTTGCCCCAAAACGGTCACGCCGAATCGTATCAGGCCCATTTTCCTTCATTGTACTGACAATAATAATCCCGATTTGATAGGTAAAATTTGAAATTTACGACTTATTATGGACATGATCGAAAAACAATTGTTTGTAGCATTTTGTACTTGCACCCAACTTATGTTACGACAAAAGTATATACAGACAATTTATTAGAGGCAAACTCATCCGACTCAAATATAGGATGTAGTGCCTTAATACTGTATCAGATTACCTCATAAATTTCAGCTATATCAAGGCAATAATCCAAGACGCTTCACAAAATATGAATACCTCTTTGAAAAAGCCAAAGCCTCACTTATGGTTTAGGCCGCCCACAAAGGGGGTCAATGGGGGTCGCCTGACCCCCCCTGAATATGTTCCTTTGGTTTTTTTCGTTAGAAATCGCAACACGAAGTGCACCCTCACTAGAGATTGAAAAAGATTACGATTTCACTATCGGTTATACTATTGTTTAAAAATAAAGTAAACCTAAATGTTGAGATTACACTACAGGTATGCCTATTGTCTAACTATAAATAGGCCGACTTTGTAAGTCATTTTAAGCAGGAAATGCGAATTAATGCGATTACCTTACAATAGTAACCCTAACCGCCTATAACAAAACTGTTATTTTCATTCTTTAATATCTAAATATCTTTACCCTGAAAGTTTCTATTCAAACGAAATATAAATAAAGGCTTTCATAATGGTTTCTTTTTTATTGTACAGGTTCAGGTACTCTACAACTAAAACTTTGGAATGTTCTACAAATGTCTCATTGTGTTCTATTCTGAGAAATAATATATTCTTTATCTATAACAGTAAAGTACGTCTATATCTTCAGTGACTTCAGTTTGTATTCAGTGTTTTTCGAATGCGGTGTACTTTTAATTTGTGACTTAAGAAACTTTATCTGACTGTTGAATTAGTAAAAGACGTGTATGTTGATAGATATTGATTGGTCATTTTCGTTGTCGTTATTGTTATCAGTGTTGATAAGTAGTGTAGTTAGTGGTTTTTGTTTTTAAAAAAGGCCGAAGATTGCAGTTACAGTTTAGTTACGGATAGGATAGCAGTAAGTACTAATGTACCTAATGCGTGAGAATACATATTTAAAAATAATATTTTTTTGCAATTGGGAGATTCTTATTTTTTTTTCTTTAAAGTCTATTTGATTAACAAATCTCTTCTTTTGAAGTATCAGAAAAGTAAAGCGTGTTATTTTTTTTCAGAAATTCAGATCTAAGATCAGTAACAATACTAACAATGGATATTAGAAAATTTTTCAAACGAAATGAACTAAAAGAATCATCTAGCATAGGCTGTAGTAGTAGCGGTGCTGGTGCTAATGCTATTTTTGAGTGTAATAGTATAGTACATAATAGTGTCAACGATCTAAATAAAGCTGGTAGTTCGTCACCTAATACTTTAAAATCTCTTACATGTGAATATGACACCAATCTTTCAACTGATAAGAATGAGTACATGCTCGATTTGGGCAATTTTGTTAACTCGAATGAAACACTTTCCGACGATGTTCGCTTTTCATTATTAACAAATCTTTACAAACCAGATCCTAAATCCGAAGAAAGAAGACGTGCTTTTAGATATGACTGGCTTCAACAATACGATTGGCTTGCGTATTCTCCAAAACTCAAAGGCGCACTTTGCAAATATTGCGTAGTTTTTCGGCCAACTGTTAAAAGAGGGGTTCTTGGTTCTTTCATTGTGAAGCCCTTCACAAAATATCATGACTTTGTCGCTTCTGCAAAAGCACATGCTACAACCGAATGGCATCGTGATTCAACTATAAAAGCTTCTAGTTTTACAAAAATTATTGAAGGAAAACGTCTATCAATTACCTCTCAAATAAATGAAGCTGAGCGGGATTTGATTGAATCGAATCGCAAAAAACTTATACCAATAATATCCACCGTCATTTTTTGTGGTATGCATGATTTGCCATTACGAGGTGATAAAAAAGGTAATTTTGAGGATCTTTTACAATTCAGAATAGAAAGTGGGGATCACATTCTAAAGGAGCACTTAAAGTTTTGCAAGAAGAACTCAAAATATACCTCTCACAGAACTCAAAATCAAATAATTTCAATTTGTGGAACATTAATTAGGGAAAAAATTGTGAAAGATGTGAATTTGAGTGAAGCATTTTCAATTCTGGCTGACAAACGTGCAGATATTGCTGGGGTAGAATAGTTATCACTTGGAGTAAGATTTGTTAGTAATGACAATTCGGTCAGAGAAGAATTTTTAGGCTTTGTAGTCCTTACATCGATGAACGCAGAAGGTATAACTGCTGCAATTTTAAACGCTTGTAATGAATATGGTCTTTGTATGGATAAATTAGTTGGATTAGGGTTTGATGGTTGCTCGACGATGGCAGGTCATGAGCAGGAAGTCCAAAAACTTATTAAAAATAAATATCCAAAAGCGATATATTTTCACTGCGCGTCCCATAGATTAAATTTGGTGATAAATGATTTGAACAAGATTCCGGATATTCAAAATTCAGTAGGTACCATTAAAGAAGTAATTACTTTCTTTCGAGATAGTCCATTAAGACGTAGATATGTTTCTAATATTCCACTATTATGTAAAACACGCTGGTCCGCCAAATATAAATCAATGAGGTTGTTTGCGGAACATTTTGCAGATCCTATGAACGCTCTGGAAAATTTAGCTCATAACCGTGAAATAAATGCTCAGACAAGAAATAGAGCCAGTCAACTTTTAAATTGAGTTTTTTGTCGAAATTTATTCTTTGTCTGCATATTATGGCCAAATATTCTAGCAAATTGGAACCTGTTTGTAATGCACTGCAGTCTAAAAGTATAAACTTATTTTCCGTTAAACAGCACATAGATGAACTACTCAAACTTTTTAAGACACACCGTAGTGATCCTGAACAATATTTTAAAGAGGTTTATAAAAAAAGTGTTGAACATGCCCATGGCTTTAGATTGGAAATTACATTACCACGTATTGCACCAAGACAAACTCATAGGTCTAATTATCATATGAGTAGTGTTGAAGATTACTTTCGAGTAAGCTTTTTATTCCTTATTTGGATTCTGTTATACAGTCTATTTTCACAAGGTTTTCTGAAGATGCTACGACTTCTTTTTTACTCTCTGGATTACATCCAAATAACTTAAAAGACAACAATATAAAAAGAGCATTGTTAAATAAAAAAGAAGAAATAGCCAGAAGTTACAACATTGATAACTTTTCAGAACAGTTGCAAACGTGGGTTGAACTTTGGCAAAATAGAGAGATTCAACAAGATACAGACTTTGTACATTTGCTTGATAATGAAGTTTCTTTTTTCCGGCCATCAAAACTGCGCTGAATATTTTTTTGGCATTACCTCCAACTACCGCAACAATAGAAAGGCATTTAGTACGCTAAAGCGGGTAAAATCGTGGCTTAGATCAAGTATGTCAGGGGATAGATTATCAGGTTTATGCATGCTTAGTGTACATAAGGACATGGTAGGTAGGGAGAAACAAGCAATTATAAATGAAGTCCTAAATAGATTTGGTCAAGACCGAAGAAGATTGATATTTTTATTCAAAAATGATGATGATTAATAAAACGCAAGAACAGTCCTATTCAGCAGTGCCAGTTATAATAGTTTGTTGTACCCTTCTTAGTTCTTAGTCATGTTTGTTTGTGCAACAAATATTAAAGACACTATTTAAAGTGCCGGTCGGATATTTATTTACTATTAATTAATATCTGTGGTTTGTGGCCATTTGATTGACAATGTAGCTTTTCTGTTTCCGTTAAATATGGTTGTGTCGTGTCTGTATTTTTACATTTTCTTACGGGCGGCTTATTACGTGTATTAGAATAAGTCCATTCAATTTTCAATTAGTGTGTGTTAATGTAAAATCCAATCTTTTCCATTTGCTACCCTGTGCATCATTAAGCCAAAAGAATTGATAGCCTGCTGCACCAGCAATTTACCAGATTGGTAAGTAACTTTACACTTTATGAAAATTCGATTAATTACAGAATGCTGCATTTATTAAGAAACTATCAATCCTACGTTTTTCTTTCAATTTCATATACTATAGCCGAAATCTCGAAAGAATGCATTCGCGTCATAGGTTTCTAAATTAAACACCGACATACTTTTAATGTATATCGCTTTTAAATTCAGGAACCTATGGCGTGAATGCATTCTTTCGTGATTTCGACTATAATATTAAAAAACGCTGCATTATCGATGGTCCTAACTGCTTTTGAGCTACTCTAAAGAAATAAAATTTTATGCCTTACATTACTTTCCAATACGTCCGGTAACGGGGTTGCATTAACAGTGTTCATCCTTTGTGTAACATAACTAATATTTTTGAAAGTAGTCTTGACCCCCTCTACAAATTATTCTGTGGGCGGCCTTGCTTATGGTTACGCTAGACGAATTAGAACAGCAAAAGGGTACTCAACTATAAAATTTGTATTTTGATAACCTTTTCACTGTCATAAGTTTAAAATCTACAGCGTGGCATGGTGCATGAATAGAGTTCCTAAAAGCTGCTCTCTGGCTAACAAAAAAATATGGAAAAACAACTAAAAGTAACCCAAAAATTAGCTATAGATAGATATAATAGAATATTATTCATATGTTCCATTGACATTGATGTCTACTATGCATGATGCTGTATTCGTTAATTCTGTAAAAAGAATTTCCCATGCACATAAAAAGATGGTTGTGGTGCCCAGGCCCAATATCATAGGTCAGAATGACTTGGTTATGAGAGAAACAGATATAATGGATGAAAACCTTTCTAGACACAGTATAGGAATACGGAGAAAGAAATAGTGGTACTGTCTTTTGGGCGGCTCCGTGGCGTAGTAAATATGCGTGTGACTACTACGCCCACGATCCTGGGTTCGAATCCCCACGCGATCCGCTTGAAAAATTTTAGGCGAGAATTTTTCACAAAAATACGTCTTCGATCGGATGAGAGGTAAAATGGAGATCCCGTGTGTGAGTGTTGTCACGCACGTTAAAGATCCCTACCTTGCTTAGAACAACAAAGGTTCGACAAAATTCCAAATTTTTCAGGTAAAAGAAACTCGCTTCCTGACCAATATAGTACCTTCATTGGAAAATCACATGTAGGGGTAGTGTCTTTTGCCTGGCTTATGGATGCTTGTCTACACAACACTTGGCAAATCTGTAGAAAAGGTGGCAAAACGGTGACACAGCTACAATTTCGCAGTAAAATTAGTCAGCATTACATGAAGTCCTATGGAACAACGCCAAAACCTCCGGTTTAAACACGAACGTCCTATTCTCCTTAACATTGTACTGGATATCGAACAGCAGAAAAGACAATGAGATGATATGCTGGGAAAGGATGTTCTTCGAGTGTGCGAACAATGTGCAACAAATGCAACAACGTTGGTTTTGTATTGACGGTTTTCAAATATTTCATACTAACTACACATGTTTGTTAAGCTAGCGCATTAAAATTTTAATTTTATACTACTTTGTTACATTACGAATAAATCATACACGGCTTCCTAAAGCGTCTAGCTTT
This sequence comes from Platerodrilus igneus, assembly GCA_036346225.1. NCBI lineage: Eukaryota > Metazoa > Arthropoda > Insecta > Coleoptera > Lycidae > Platerodrilus > Platerodrilus igneus. Next base: position 3,066,046 of record JARFIW010000813.1, on the reverse strand, counting down.
ACCATGTGGCAACGTGGCATTTTGAAAAATAAGTGTGTACAAAAACATTTTTACGGTTAACTAAGTTTGATGATCTCCTAAGTTATAAAAATACGTATATTTTAAAAATTCAAGTTAAAACTTCAATTCATGCGCTTAAGGGGTTTTTAAGTCCAAAACGATGGAAACCTATTTTCTGTTCCAGACTGCGAATTCAGATTTTAAAGCTTAGGACAGGCTGTACGCTATTACATTAAAAAGGAGGGAAAACAATACTAATGTTTATTATATAAATGAATTTGCCTGGTCTTTAAATAGTGATGTATAGAAATGTACCGTCGAACCAGTGACGGAGTCCAAAAATTAAAATTCAATTAGTGAACGTTTGACCTTCTAAATAGTAACGATATTTACAAAAATTGTATCCATTATTTGTTTTTCATTTTAATATTTTTTTTTTATTTATATCACAAAGCATTATTTGTTTACTACATGAGCACGCAAACAATATGTTCAAAACAAACAAAAAAAACGGAAGTGCAGAATATAAAGGTGAACACAAAGCTGGAAATACTTTGAATTTTCGAGAGATTGAATTTTTCCATGATTACGGAACTTCTTATACGATAATAGTTCGACTATTGAGCTAGAACACCACTATTTAAAAACTAGCGTGCTAGACTAGGTGCAATAAAAATGGAGCTTGAAACAAATTGTAGGACATTTGGTTCGAGGCTAGACTAGATTTTGAATTAAACATAGCTTGAGCTGAGTCCATCCTTACCTACATCAACATTTTAAAAAACTTGCAAAATACAGAAGTAAGTTGACTAGCACAAACCTGAAAATAAAAAACACATAGGATGTTTATAGCACTTGTAGAAAGAATGAGCCTGCTTTCGGGCAGCTATGCTCTATTCAGTGAGGAGGAAGTTACTCTGCGAAAAATGCTTACTATATAATATCATTGCTTATTCAACTTCTTCGTTTCCAAATACTTATTTGCATAGCACTTGTGTACTTAAAATTCTAGCCGCATACAGTAATGTAATAACCTTTCAAGAAATAACAATTTGAGGTTCATTTACAAGTTCCCCAATTGACTATGGGGATAGAAAGCAGTATAATTAGTTGTGCGTTAATAGCGCTTCATTGTACACATTAGTGCTGATAGTGCTTCCTTTCATTAGAGGTATTCATATCTGCGTGATTCATTCTGCTTTGGTAGTGCTCCATTGTGCACACATTGGTGCTGATAGTGCTTCCTTTCAGTAAAAGATTGTTACGTGCAGTTTCTGGACGCAAATATTTTCATTTTTATGTAATTAAATTTCATATCCGCTACTGTATTCACGGTCATTTGTAAATTTTTTAAGCGTGTCCGACTTTTTTCTAAATTGAAATGATTATTTATTGATTACCCTCTAGAATCTTATTCGTATATTTACTATAATTTAAAGTACCTCAATCTATCCCTATTTTTGATATAACATTAAAAAGAAATTCGGTTATCAGCAACGTTTGCTTTCTGAAACGATATGCTAGAATTATTTAAAAGTATTACAAGTTTTATATAAAATGGGTTTTTGCATATGTGGTTAGCGAGTTCGATTTCCTTTCAATTAAAAACTTGTACATCTAACGTCCAGTAGAATCTTATTGAAGTGTTTAAATATAAATTTAAATGCTGCAAGTCTATTTGTTTTCAATATATGGCATTAAATCTGCGATCCTCGTTATTAAAAACATGGTTTGATTTGCACTTATCTTATCTGTAGACTGTATTAACATAACGTTTTCTATAATTTTATACCAAATATAGGCAACCTTTGATGCAAATTATCATAAGACCTTAAATCGATGTACAATCGTTTTGTTTAGAACGTCTTATAACCTGTTTCACTACAGAAGGTGAATGTGGGTTTTTCATTATCAATTGCAGTTTCTCTTGTTAGAAGAAATATTAAGCTTACTTTCATTCGGGCTCTGGTTCTTGTATAAGTTGATTGTACTGGTGACTTCTGATGATTTCAACAGAGATTACTTAGTTTCGTTTGTTAAAGCAGAAGTAAACACTTAACATATTTCTATTGGAAAAACATAAATTCGTGTGATATTTTCATAGTAAGTCAAGCGGTACGAAGATGATTTTTGCTCCCTTCAGAGATACCACTACGTGATAAATTTATAACGAAAAATTTTAGTGAATTTCTAGATTTCTAAATTATAGTGCAAAATGTACCGAGCAAAATAATCCTATATACTCGAATTAACAGCATGACGTATCATGTGATCCCGCAGATGTGGGTCACAAGAGGTTGTTTTGCGGTCCAATCGTGAATTATTAGAACCTTTAAGTTCTTGAAACCGGAACGTCATATTAAGTTGTATACATGATTGTTTTTCTCTGCGTCGCGTTGAAGACTTCCATCGGAAGAATTGGGTCTGAATTCGTCAGGTTACTCAGATTACACAATCAGTGTTGAGGTTGGACTTGCTTCACTCGGATCATCGAAGTGTGCTTATGACGATGATGTTACTGTTTGAGAATTTGTTTAGAGATTAAGTGTCATTTTAACTAACCATAAAAATTTTCTATATAAAAATTTATAGTACACTATTAGTTATGCGTGACATTTTTTTCTAATAATTTACTTTACAGCTACAGCGAAATACATTTCATGTAGATGCTTTCTTTCTTGATTGCTGTTTCTTGTTAAGAATTGCTTAAAGACAATATATAAGCATATACTTTCCTTGATAAATATTTTACATATATATGAATTTAAAATTTTGTGGTAACCACAAGACTGAAAACAGTCTCATGCATATTCTGTTTAATTTTTTTCCGAAAAATGGTTAATTTTGTATAGGTTTTTTATTCTGTAATTCCCTTGGGATACAGTTTTGGTAAGTTCTCTCTTTGGTATCATGCTGTTTTTTAACTAGAGTTTTTGTAAGTGAATTTCTTTTCTTCAAGTTCGTTTTTTCTTTCTTTGTGGCCCATACTACTCTACGACTTTTTTAGCTAGCACGGCATTACTTCTTTCGATTTCTTTTTTACTGCGGCACTCGCTATGAGCTATTTTTATTGCTTACTTTAATATTTCCTTTCTTGTCCGCACGGATTACCGTAACAGGATTTTCAAAAAATTAATTGGGGAGTGGCAATGACAAGTCCCCAAACTCCGTTTAATCACCAAACCTACTGGAAATATTTGTGCTTCAATAGTGCTCCATTGTTCACACATTAGTGCCGATAGTGCTTTTTTACTAAAGGTATTCAAATTAACGTGGAGACTGTCAAGGTGACAGCTTCCCATCCAAACTTCGTTTATATGCTAAACCTGCCGAAATCATTTGTTCTTTGATAATGTTACATTGTCCACATATCAGTGGTGAAGGAATCTTTTTATTTTCATAAACCGATCTCGTCACATTGATTTATACATAAGTTCATTTCTCCTGTCCAATACACTGTCCCATTAGTACCTTTTCCTAGAGAGTTCCTTATATCCACTAAGTATTAAAATTACTGTATAGCATTTCAACTGCTCAACAGATATTACAGATCCGTACAATTCTTAAAAGTGCGTAATGGAAAGTTTCTTGTATGAGATTCTAAAATTTACCATCATCAAAAAATCTTTCAAACAATTCAATGCAAGTTCATATTTTGTATAAATTTGTATAAATCAAGGTTCGGCAGTTTGTCTCCAATAAATCGTCTTCCATTTAAGAAAATTTCTTCTTTTCTCTTCTTGCATTTGTCAGTTTGAAATAGAGAAATCTTTTCATTATTTATTTTGTCCGTATTTTGTAATACAACTATAGCTTGCTAGCAGCTAAGCACTGCTTAGATTATCAACCAAACTTTTAGTATCTTCTTCTTCTTTCTCTTCAGAATCCGCGTCTGTAAGAATTGCAAAACAGAGTGTTCAATAAAAATCTCATTTATGTTTTTATTGCCATAAGCAATCTCCAAAGTGTCTTGCATAGTAATTCCTCTGCAATAAATATTCACAAAGCAAACACCTGTTTAGTTGGCACATACAAAGTCAAACGTTTTATCTACATTCAGTAGATAAAAACTACAACATTATACTGTTAGAGTATAGCATAAAAATAATCAACAACTTTGACGCACTAACACAACATGCACAACTATATGAAAGAAAACAGCTTTGCTATTTAAATTTGGCCCTCATTTATGAAAAGACCGCTTACTTAATCTTTCCGTTAAATGCAATAGACCATCTTTTAAATTATTTGCATACTAACACAAATCGGATTTTTTTTTGAATAATACCGTGGCGCTCTTACTATATGCTAACGCTGAACGTTTAAAGGTTAATATATTTAGCAAAGTACAGCTTTTGATTATGATTGATATTTGTGTTGAATTAAGTTTTATTGTGAAATTCTCTTCCCCATAATATACATCAGTATTATCAGGGAGTCATAAAAATGTTAATTTTGTGTTAGGGGAGAACTTACAAAAGTTAATAGTCGACCTCATTGCCAAAATTCCCCAACAAAACGGTGAATTTTCTAAAAGATATTGATGACAAACTAAGTGCTACAGTTTGGTTGCGTTGTATTCTAATTTATCCTCCATTTTTTATATTATGGTCAAAAAAGTATGTTTAGTATCAACTTAAATTATTGATATATTAATTTCTTGCTCCTATTCACTATCAGGATCTCAAAATAAATATCGCAAAAAAGTGCAGTGCCATTTGTTCTGCTTTCTGCAACAAATTCAATCATTTAAGTTCCCGCCATTATTTCTGAAAAATTACACGAAAAAGAGGGGGCGACTTGAAACTAGACCTTCTCCCTCATATAACAGACAAATTTCCTACTAGTAAATAGCAAAGATTAAGAAAAACTGCTGCAATAGTTTATCAATATAATAAATTTAGTACCAATCACAAAACAAACTACATTTTTATTAATATGTTACATTAGTTAAGTCTTTAGCGAAGAACCCGACAAGACAGGTCCCCGAAAGAGTGCAGCAGCTCTTTCGGTATTTCAAGTGGCAGGGACCATAGGGGCCATTATGACATTCTAAGACACACTACTGTAATATGGAAGACAAGGCGGCTCCGTGGTGTAGTTGGTAAGCGTGTGACTACTATACCCAAAGTCCCGAATTCAAATCCCGACACAGTCCGCTTGAAAAATGTTAGACGAGCATTTTTCACAAAAATACGCCCCCGTTCGGATGAGAGGTAAAATGGAGGTCCCGTGTGTGTGTTGTCACGCACGTTATAGATCCCTACCTTATTTGCAACAGCAAGAAATCGGCAAAATTCAAAATTTCTAGGTAAAAAAAACTTGCTTCCCGGCCAATGTAGTACTTTCGGGTAGAGCATTGGAAAAAATCAAATGTAGGGATATGAAAGACAACGAGAACCCGCCATGTTATCTCCCACGTAGACAGCATATTAGAACTGTTTTTAAGATAATGGCATCCTCTGTGGGTAAAAAATTTCGAAGTTAAAATAGTCCCCCGTTTAGAACTCAGGTAGAGGAGTACTTCGGAGGGTGTGATCAGCAAGTTTAAAAGAAAAACCGGAAACTTTTGTCAATCGGAGCGTGGAAAGTTAGAAGCATGAAGCAAGAAGGTACACTAAAAAATGTGATAAATGAAACGTATAGGCTAGCATTAGACATAATACGGATTAGCAAAGTTCGGTGGCCAGAGGCAGTGTACTTTTGGAGCGGACACTTTAAGGTAATTTTTACAGGACCGGAGGAAGGAAATGCGGGTGCGGAGATAGTTATGCAAAAAAATGGTAGAACACGGTGTAGAAAACCACTTATAAAAAACGAAGGAGTGCTCATGTTTAGATTAAAATCTAAAGCAGTAAATACGGTAACAATACAAGTTTACATGCCCACCTCTAGCTACAGTGACGAAGAGGTAGAAGAAATCTACGAAGATGTAATAAAATTCGTAAAAGAACATGAACATTTAATAATCATAAGAGATTTTAATGCAGTAGTAGATGAGGGTAGGAAGAAGCGTTAGTCGGTTTATTGGGTTTTAAAACGAGAAACAACAAGGACTATGGGGCTGGTAGAATTTTGTGACAAAAACAAGTTACCCATCACAAATACATCATTTCAACATCATGCTAGAAGACGATACACGTTGAAAATGTCAGGAGGCATAGGGATCATGTAAATTACATTCTTGTTAGAAAAAGGTATAAGAATTAAATAAAAGATTGTAGATGCTACCCGGAAGCAAACATAGACACCGACCACAACATGGTAATTTTGAAAGCCGCGCTAAAGTTTAAAAATTTGAAAAATAGAAACAAACAAAGGCACATTGACTTTGAGAGACTAAAAGATAAAAATACCCACAAAAGAAGTAAGAAAAGGTCAAACGAGTTGTTGGAAGACTTCGGAAAAATTTGTTATACTAAGGTAGTAGAAACTGAATAAAATAACATTAAATCCAACTTAGACATTACGGCCAGAGATATTTTAAAGTACAAACAGAAAGAAAATCAGAAACCATGGGTAAGACAGGATTTTCCGAATTTAATAGAATAAAGGCAAAAATGCGAAAGTAGATCAGAGAAACAAAGATACGACACCATAAAATGGGAAATTATTAGCAAATGCACGAAACTAAAGAACAATGAATTGATGAAAAGTGAAAAAAGGTACAAACTAAGACGGAAATAGGAAAGACAAACGAGGCATACCAACTAATTAGAATGGATTTTGGGGATATTACTTCGTATAGTAAAACAAATAAGAGACGGGCGAGGAAACATCATTATAGAAAATGTGGAAAAAGGGATAGGTGGCAAATTTATGTACGGAATTTATGTGCAAGACTGGAACTAGAAGATCTAAAACAGAAAAAAGACATTGAAAAGGATGACTTGGTATATCCTATATACTTAGAGACGAGTTTGAACTAGCATTAAAAAGCCTGAAAAATAATGAGGCGCCAGGTATAGGCAAAGTGCAAACGGAATCTTTAAAAGCTACCAGACCAGCAGTAGCAGAATGTCTCTTCCGACTTGTCAGCTATATGTAAGAGACGGGCAAAATACCCACAAATTTCAAACGTAGCACCGCAGCAGCCACTATAACAAAAAAGAGAGCTGCGGATAGATGCGAAAATATTCAAACAATAAGTTTAACAGCACACCTGTTACATATATTAACTAGAATTGTACCAGACGGATAAAAAAACGAGTTGAAGAAACACTCAGTTTAACTTTAAGGGTGATAATAAAGAAACCATAGAAAAAGGAGAAACCGCGTGTATAGCGTTTGTAAATCTGAAAAAGCATTCGACAATGCAAAATGGGTAAAAATGTTCGAAATACTAAAAGAATTAGAATGAGTTATAAAAATAGACAGATAGTACAAAGCTTGAACAAAGAGTAAACAGCGGTAATAGAATTTGAGCAGAAACGTAGAGAGGTAGATATTAGGAAAGAGGTGACACAGGAATGTGCCCTATCCTCATTTTTTTAACTTTTGCATCAACGAGGCAATAAGCACTATGAAATGCAAAAAAAACATTTGGAAATTTTATACAGGAATAAACGACTATGCTTAAATTTGCAGATGATATAGCGATATTAGCATCAAGCAAAGAAAAGTTAGAAACTGCTCTTAATGAAATGGAAGCAGTTCTAACAGAGAGATAAGGTATGAAAATTAACAAAAATAAAACTAAAGTACCAGTATGTAAAAGAGTGCTTTTGGATAGTTCAACCACGCGGCATTTTATTATTATACTGGAAAATGCAATAACCCTGTAGGCTATTCTACATGCTCACGTTTAGTTAGTATTACCATAGAATAATAATAACAAGAAGTGGCTCAGCGTTCTTAGAAAGACCAAATTTCTTTGCGGATGTCTAAAATCCGCCATTATTTTGTTGGTATATTGGTTGGTACATGAAAAACAATGTAATTTATGAAGAGTGTCACTTCTTTGCAAAGTCTATTATTATTCTATGGTATTACTAATACTTCCACTTAAAAATGATGTATTCGACTCCATATTTCGGATATTTTTAGACCACGTTTAAAATGCTATTTGTATTATATACTATAAGGAACTATCGATATGCAAGAGAAGTTAAATTGAATATAAATTATTAGTATAAGAAATTGCTGCTTTTTGAAATTACGATTCGTCACTATTATTGAAATTTTTAATTTTATTATTTGGTACGGTAAAACATCATAAGGTTCTAAAATCGGTTATACGCATATCTGCTTCAACTATGCTTCATTATATCATTATTTGAACTCTGATAATATCTGTAATAGTATGCTTCGTGACTAATTTTCATGCACGCTTGTGAATAAACTATTCAAATTTCTGTAAGCGTATAATAAACGCACCACTAATAACGATTTAGAAAACCAGTACTTACAATAAAATAGAACAGAATACTATTTTCGTTTTCTAATACGTCGAACTGCTCTACATATAAATCTTCACGTTTAAATGTTTGTTATTGGTCCTACTTTAATGTTCCCATTTCTGTAAAGAAACTTTGTGGTTTATGCATGACGACGATCTTGATAGTTTTTGTTGTAAAGTATTTCAAAGATAAATTATAAAATAATGAACAACGACAATACTACCAACACAGATGTTTTTTCTATGTTTATTCTTGCATCCAATAATTCAAATTTAATTTTTTCTGTAATAAGGCATGAATCCCACACCCGTGGAAGTAATTATTTATATTAATTTGCGATTTCTTTTTCAAATTAGTAGGACCTTAACTAAAAAGTAACGTAAGATTTTTAAAGTTTTATGCTATTTCTGGCATGGTCTCACTTTAACAATTATTTGGATTTTTACTTCTTTGTTACTGTATCAGTTGCAACGCCTATTTAGTTTGATTGTTGAATAAACTCCGATCGAAAAGGGTTAGTTATTTTTCATTACACAAATTAATGTTGCGTGGGCTAGAATTGAGGAATATAATTATTACTATACAAAGCCGTATTCGAGAGGGGAGGCCCTGAAGGTGCAGACACCTCTCGACTACATAAAAGTATTTTTCCTTACTTTTAAAAGTAGTACAAATGAAAAATACAAGCCAATGACACTATTTTTTAAATAAATTATAACTTGCGCTAAAATATTCAATAAGCATACAGGGTCTCATTTCATAATTATTAAAATTTTAAAGTTAATAAATCAAAGATAAATACCTAGTAATTAATTATGGTATAATTTGTTTGCAAAGTCTTTGGAAGCCCTTCAAAATTTGAAACAGAATGTGTGCAAAAAAATAAAATCAATGGTATTTAATATTCTTCGAATTATTACATTTAATTATTTTAGAGAAAATTTGTGCGGTAATTATTTAAAAATAGTCTAAAATACGCACTAATCAGGTAACTAATGGTGGATATTGCTAGTCCATGTAGTCGTTTACACAACAAACATAGTGTCAGTCAAACATATAATAAATATTATCAATGAGTCATGAAAGTCATGTGAACTGGTCAGTTGGTGGATAATAGGTATAGGTATAAAATATATTTCCTACTTAGCAAATATTTTACAATAGGGATCTTTATTCAACGCTTTTACTTAAATCTTCAAAAGCTTTTAAGTAACATATTTTCTAAATAAATTTGTCGACTACATTCAAACCAGCTATTGGATTCGAAGAAGACTATGTATGATTAGTTTTAGTTTAGTACCCGTTTCCTTTCCACATTGTGTGATTGTGTTGAATCGATTTTTGTTGTTATTTATTTTTTTATACTAGCCTTTAATAAACTCCTAACTGACATTACAAATATCTACTAAACATCATACTTTATGAATTAGAATTACTAATTTATTTAACATCCAGAATAACTACGAAAATTATGAAAACGAGGGGGACAAATATATACAAATTTGAGTGTGTCGGTAACTACGTGTACCAAACGTCCATTGAGAGACAAAATCGGGGAGTCACAACCGGTATAAGTCAAAATCGAGAAAAGTCAATTTAAAAAGTCAAACACTCCACGGAACAAAAAAAATCAATCCAAGCTTAAATTTAAAGGAACTTTTTTACTAGAGCAAAAACTTTCTTACTCCTACCAAAGCCAGTATCTACCAACTATAACTAAACACAACACAAATTATCCAAACTTCCCAAAAATAACAACTCCACTTCCTGGAGCTCAAGCAACGCTACCAACCAAAAAGGACGCTACTATATCAAAACAGCATCACAATACAAAATATTATCATCTCAAAACCAAAGTAAGCTAACTAACAGGTCACTTACAAAATGGAATACAAAATATTATCATCTCAAAGTGATAATCAAAACCAAAGTAAGCTAACCAACAGGTCACTTACAAAAATGAAATACAAAATATTATCATCTCAAAGTGATAATCAAAATCAAAGTAAGCTAACCTACAGGTCACTTACAAAAATCGAAGTGAGTGCACATCACCCCTATAACTCAAAGTGCTAGAAGTCCTGCCTTCACCAAACTTAAAGTCCCACACAAATATTTCTCAAACTAAAGCTCTGAATACAAAACTGAACCAGTCAGGGCTGAAATCTCCCACACCCTACTGATTATCCTATCACTAATTTTCTAACATCATCACCTATTAGTGATGGATCAAATGGTGAGGTTCACCGTGCAAACCTCTGACCTTATCAAACAAAAAAATTAAAGAAAGGTCGAAAACAAGGGAAAGAATATGTCAATATTCTCTCTACCTAAATATGTAGAAATCAGGACTAATAACTTATATAGTCAACTTATTTCTACTTTCTAATAATATCTTCTATTAACGCGCGACAAACTTAACTAGTATGTACATTAATGTACACTACAAAACTACTATACAAAATTTTGTCTACAAGTTTCCATAACCATACAAAATTTTCCAAATAAAATAAGTTGCGAAAGGACAGTCTTCATTTAGTATTAGTTAAGACCATACTAAATCAAAAATCAGAACAAAACGAAACAAGCAAACAACTGATTTACTTATTATCAAAGAAATGACTGAACTGGAACTAATCTTCAGGATCACCATTTTCATCTGGATCTGATGCAGCAAAGGGCTTTAAGTCCTTAACATGCCATTTTCCGGCTTTTGAGTACGAAATAATTTATACATTTAAAAGAAATTAATCTCGATGATAGATACCAAAAAAAATATCAGTGTTCAGGTACACTCTCGCCCTACTACTAACCGAACTGTCGAAACAACTGCAAGCTTCATAACGCCTAAATTTGCTAGAGTGACAAATCCTCTACGAGTCTCACTTAGACTAACCATCAAAAATTACATCAGCTCAAAAAAATTATGATGCAAAAATTCTAGAGCGACCAACTCACCTCGAGTCTTGTCTAGACTAACATACTGCTGAGCGACCAAACACGACGACAAGTTCCGCCTAGACTAAATTGCGTTGCAATGCCGATCTAAATAAAAAATTTGCTAACAAAACAAAAACGTGCCGATGCACAGGAGCAATTCTCAAATGATATGACGACAGCTCAAACCAATGTACCTAATTTACCGAAACATTATTTCTTGTACTCTGTATCTAGTAACTGTATAATACAAAATGATATGTGAATTATTATTCATGTGATTCGCTTATTTTTGAACATGACTAACACGAAGCAGAAATCTCTTTACTTTCTGTTGCAAACTCTACTTCATAACTCGAAAGGTCAATCAGACAACCAGGCTTATCGACTTCTTTAGCTAGCAGACTACCTAAAATTTTTCTTTTCTCAAGAACTGGTTTTTCACTCACTACTCCTCTGATTTTCAGTTCATATTCCAGTTCCTCTTTAAGTAAACAAACAAATTGGAATTTTTCAGACATGATTGTGATAGTCTAATATTTTAATGAAATTAAATTGATAAATCCAAATGATTTAAGCCTTACGAAAATTGTCAAAACAAATTCGGGCAACGAAAGGTCAAAGTCAAAAAGTGAATTTGGTAAAAATAGGTTTTTGCCAAAACAATATCAACTAAAATCTTTATTGGGTCAAAATAAAATTTAAAGTTAAAAATAAATTTGACTAAGGTAATTAATTGACTGAAGGAGCGTTAATGTCTCAACTAAACTTATGCCAAAACAAATTTCAAGATCATTAGCAAATTTAAACAAACAAATTTTGAAATTAATAGCAAATTTAAACAAACAAATTTTGAAGCAAAATAAATTTTGAGCAAACAAATTTCGAAGCCCTACACGTTGCGGCGCCAGTGAACCGATTTTTGTTGTTATTTATTTGTTGTTTTTTTTTGGGCCCTAAACGTTGCGGCGTCACTGTAACTATTTCTGTTTTACAAAAGACTGAAACGTCTTTTTTCTACATTAAGGCGCTAGTGAACAAAAATCTTTTGACATAGCTAGGGGTCTATTCCTGGGTAGAGCAATGAGAAGTGGGGGGGTAAGTCGAATTCTGTTTGCAAACCAAAGTTAAGCTAAATGAAATAGGCGCCACCATGTCCTGAGGTAATTACGATAATTGCAAAGCACAGTTCTAAGGTCGGACGTGGAAACCCAAAGATAAAAAGATCGCCTTCGTTAACAAAAACCTGTCTTATTAAGATAAGACGCAGCTCCTGTAAGAAATTGCAAAGGTTAAATAAATAAAAAAGTAGAACACCATTTGTGTCCTATAAAAGTAGATAAAGAAATAATAAAAAAAGTATTTCCAATTTTGGCATCTAATTATTACTCAGAAAAATTTTATCTTTATGTGATTAGGTTTGATCGCATTTGACCAAAATAAAAGCTTTAAATTTTGAACTAATTGTTTACTAAAAAAACTCTTTTAAAATATCTGAAATTGTAACAAAAAATTGTCATAATCAACTACATCAAAGTTAAAGTTTTGTCTTTCCTTTTTTTTCATTATTAAACAACCAACTGTACTTTAAACATGAACTTGTTATACATATTAAAGTGATAATAATTTGTAAGCATAACACAGTGAATTACGTTCTAACCTGGGCAGATCTTTTCAGGTAGATTACAAATTACTAGAACCTAACATAATGAGAATTTCAACTTTCATATTTACGTTTAATAATTTATGTATAGATAAAAGCTGATCACAAAAATAGGAATGTTTGTTTAAATTCCATTACAGCTGCATAAGGCATCTGCTTTCAAGACAACATCTGTCAAGTGTACAAAACAAAAAAATATGACGTCGAAAACATACGTTGAACTTATCGAAGGTTCATATGGAACAAAGCATGTTATTATAGAAAGCTAATTCGACAAAATTTCGTTTTACGGCTTATAAAACCAGCTCAACAATTAATTGAAATTTAAACAATTTACGTGTTGTAAACATAATAGCAAGTTTACGTGTTCTAACCTTTAAAACACATGCATGAAATATCTTCCAACTAATAACGAACCAAAAACTGCTTTTGCTGCTTTACGAAAAATTATGACGGGATTTCCGTTCTTCAAACAAGGTTACCAGCCATTCTAATTTGATACGACTGCATCCAAATTAATATCCATAATTTCTTATCAAACAAATTTCTTATTAGGCAATTTTCAAATCGACTGTTCCTACATAATGGTAATTCTTAACTTTTTCTTGGATTCTAGTTGACGAATTCTACATGTTTTATTCTACGTTGTCGCGCTAAATAAATTACCTCAAATTACATTAGTTCGTGAAATATATACTTTACCAACCGTTATTAGAAGATATCCCAACGATTAATAGTTGATGCGAAAGTTGCCAGCCTCCAGCCGAAAATACATCTTAACAACGCTGTTGCCGGCGGCCGACTGACTTGTCGAAACCAGAGCCGAGTGGTCGCGCCGTCAAAGGCGGGGAACACGAAACAAACAAAACAGAGATGTATTTGGAAATAGCTTTATGCGACACAGATATATTAATATAAGTAGATCCCTAAGGAACAATGCACGCTTAGCGCATTATTCTTGTAATTCATTTATGATGTATGGTGTGTTGTTATATACATTTCAAGGTCTGGGTATTTAGGTGAAATATTCTGATGTAACTATTGTTACTAAATTACTAAGAAAATGTTTGTTAATCCGGATATTACAAAGATCAAAATGCTTCCATCACTTTATTAAAGCGCAGCGCAACAGGCTCGGGGGTTATTTATTATTTTAGTTATTTTGACTAAGAGTGCAAGTTGGCAGCAGTACTGCCAAAACTTGTCGAAATGTTGTATCTGTCTCGTGCATAATAGAATAGTTAAGGCTTCTGGTCTCTAAACTCTATGGTAGGTTTATACTTTATAGTAAAGTTCCAACTATTTTGAAACCATAAGTTAGTTAAGGCATACGGTATGTTCTTTTTGGTTCCCTTACAAACATTTGTTATTTTTGATTGACTATTTCAAATTCATTTCAGTTCTACTAAAGTAGGACAGCAAGAGAGTATAGGTTTTTAAATTTTATTTAGCCCCATAAAATATGAATAAATGGCATACTGCTACGTTAATTGATTTTAATTTTAAAAATCAAGAAACAGTCAGTCTGACTAAGGACAAAATAGAGCAGGACCCTCTCAGTCAGATAATGCACGGTTAGAAAATGTGGTAACTAGTGCAAAAAAATTTCCGTTGCTTTAGATTTAAAAAAGAAATGTTTTAGTCAGAAAATGTTGAAATTTTAATCCTAAATTGATTTGATCTTAAACTTGAAGTATCAGTATAAAGTAATTCTATTCTATATACATCTATCTTAGCTGAAGCTTGATCTACTGAACAACAAATAGGAAATTTTGTGTCGTTTCCTAATATGCCATGGATGTTTCGTATTATTTTTCCCACTAATTGTGAATCTGTTAACAGAACTTTTTAATCACCCTCCAGCCAAAGGTTATTCATATTTTTATAGTGGAACGTTTTTTATGTAATTTTTATGTTTGTTATAATATAAATTATGCATACCACGTCACTGCCGAGTATCAAAATTTATTTGATTTTCGTTTTCAGAGAACCTCTAGGACATCCGTGATTAGATTCCAACAGTAATTTGCGAACATTGTGGGGCTCTACTTCTCCGGTATTGGTTGTTACGATACACGTCTTAGTGAAATCTCTCACCATGTTCGTCACTCACAGACTCTAGATTTGCAAGGAACAAGTTCAAATGCGAGTGAAAAAAATAAATATTTAAATACATATTGCATCCTTTATCGCTGTATATAAAAATTAAAAGATTCACAATTTGTCCGTAATTTTTTGCCTTTGTATTTTCTAAGAATTTGGAACACACCTCTTTAAATGATACCTAAGTAACAGCCTCGATATAGATCAGTTTTGAATCGAATACAATGCCTTTTTTGATGTGATGAATTTGCGGTTTAATAAAAATTCCTATTTCTATTTTTACCTCAGTTTGTATGGGAATCGTCTGTTTCAGATATTAAAATCCTTCACCATCTTTATTTAAAGTTTTGACAAAGTTTTTCATCGTTACTAGTTTTATGTGCAGGGGTGGTAGCAAAGCCTTCTTTTTATCAACTAGAGTAAGATTTGTAAAAAAATTTCGCCAGCAGCAAGGTTTTCATGGCACTTCCCTGCCTTTTACAAAGTAGTTTTTATTCTTTGCTTTGCTATAGTATTCGCAAATAAGACAACAGTAGTTGGTGTAAACCAATTGCGTTCCTAACAAAAGTGGTATGACTATTAAATCACCACCTAATGTTCTACCATGTTCTGTGTGGGTAATACGAACAAAGGAGTAGAAACTTTTATTGTGGAGGAAAACTCTTTCAAGCTTAGAGTATATGATTCAACAAATACTCTCCACTGATTAGTTTCATCCATTAGTCCAAAAACATCTACATAGTACATCGATTGATCGCACGATGTAAGGAATATAAAAAAACCTTGTTCGCGTTTCCGATATGTGGAAACATGGGTACCTCTTTGTAATAGATTCTTACCTTGCAACCTGGATCGCAACACGTTCGGCTAAAGCTTTTGATAAATATAAATCGCGTACTATGTGTAAGTCGTTAAGCTAATTTTTTCAAAGTTAATGTGCAGTACCTACATCAAAATGTTGAAAATCGAGATCCAAGTGTTCTTCCATTGGTTCAAAAATATCATCTTCGGCAGCATTCATATCATTAACAAGTGTATATGATTCTAGACGTTTGGGGACAGATAAATTGTAGCTGTGGTAGCTGACTGCCGCTTTGGGTACTGTACAGTACGCTTCGACTTCAGTGAAACTCCAGATAGATTCGTCAAGTAAAAAAAAGCATCTGTAACACGACATTAAGTTTTCTCCATACCAAAGGCACTGCAAAAGGAATTGACTGACGGTTGCCGTTTAGCCATTCTCTTATATTCACAGCGCACGTTGCGCAAATGAGGTGCGGTGCCTAAGGTTTATCCTTATCTCCTAATTTGCATTCAAAATAAATCTCACAAACTTTTATGATTAACGTAGTTATTTTTTTGTGAGACTTAATCGTAAGTTACATACGCAACAAAGCGTATCCGTTTGAGTAACACACTTTCGCGACATCCTTTAAGATCTAACAGTAATTTTTTATTTATATTTTATATATATTTATAGATGCGTTTAGGAAATGAACTGCAGCTCATTCTGCCTGTTGGTCTGTGTTATCGCGGACCTCATCGAGAAGGCATATTCCAAAAATTATTCAGAAACAGGTCTTTTTCGTATCTAGTATCACAGTTTTAATTCTATGCCACCACCATATAAGACAAAGCGGGATAATTTATTAAGAACTCCCCTTCACCGCACACAAACTTATTATTAATATTTTCTTGTAACTTTATGTAACTTCATCGCTTCTCTGTCTCTGAATTCCTCAAACTCTTTCGGGCACGTCTACCAAGTTCCAAGATGATTCTGTTTAATAACAGAATGTAAAGCAACGTACTCCAAACCATGTGCCACATATTGTGCTACAGTTTTAAAAGTTGGCGTGTAAATGTAGCAACAATATTTTCGTATGTGTGTATGGAAGGTGGTCAAATAGTAAAAAAATTATTTTGGGTTATTTTTTAAAGCTTTGCATTTGATTATAAAGTAAAATTTTGACACTTTTGCATCACAGGGCACATTTCATATATATTTGTATTTAAGCATTTTTTTTTCTGCATAATTTAATGGTTGATAATAATTACAACTCATTATGTACCGTGTTCCCACTATGAACCCTTCGATAGTAAGCAGTGGAAAAAAAAAAGAAAACGCATATAATTTTGCATTGCAAACTTAATTTCTATACATTTTGTACTAAGATGCTTCAGAATACGTTAAACCAAACTTATATGCAAAATGCAAACTAGCACCATTAAGTATTTATAAGTAGTGAATTTGAGTCTAATACAAATCGCTAGACCTTGTTTTCAAAACATGGAGCAGAGTCATTTTTCTATGGAGTGCATGATTCATACAACCATTTGTTACAGCCTACTCAAAAAATGCAATCAACCTCTAGACCTTGTTGTCGTGATGATAACCAGAACAGACCGCGCAATAATTGTCACAATCACTTTCGATATTGTCCGAGTCATTATCTAAAAAAAGACAATTGATCTGAATTTTCATTGGAAGTGCAATCATAAGAATCGTACAATTTTTGCTGTTTTTACTTTTTCTGATCTTGTATCTGCTGTATTTGTTCTCCAAATGATTTTTCTTTCAAAAGGTTTCTTTTAGCGCACTGCCCTTTCTAGTTTTCTCTACCGTTTATTTATTTTATATGCGGTTTTCTCTATTTCTTCTTGATGTCTTTCATTCAAATTTGACGTGTTGGGTAAAACTTTAGGAATCTTTTCTCTTGTCTTTGCTGGTTTTTTCTGAGGCTTTAACATAAGTTAATGATTTTTGGCACTACGATTGCTTTAATGCGTTCTTGTTCCTTGCAACATTTCCTCGTGAGAGGATTGCAAACCCGATGGCTTAGCAGCCCTGGTTACATCATTATCAACTGCAAAATTAAAACTATTTTCTTTCTGATCTTTATCAGTAGCGTACTATGATAAATAGTCTGATTTTGAGATAGCTAAAGGCTTGAATGAATAAGTGTCTGACCGTTCAAATCTTTTTAAGATATTACCGGGGTGAGAGTTTGTGGAAATGCTACACCCATTGTTTGGTGTAGAAGTAAGATGAAGCACATTTGGATAAATGTCTTATTACTAGTTCAGTGTAGGACACGATATATAACGCAAAATACGATTTATAGTAAGGTTAAACAACAAAATCCAGTACGGCTATTTTGAAACCGGTTTGGGTGAATGAGTCACAGAAAGATTAGAGGGCGTGTGCTCGGTTTTTAAGGAAAAGAGAGCAAGTCATGTTCTCCATAGGGCATATGATGGCAGTGCGGTAGGAAACAATCCTCTAGTGGCTGAGTCCACAGGATTACCGTGGGAATGTATCCCCAGATATCGGGAAAGACCCGATCTTGAATGTAACTAACACTGTTAATTACAAAACATTTTAATTTATATGGTACGATCGAATCCAGGATAAAGTTACAAATAAATCTGTGTAACAATAAATTTTATCACAGTGCAAATTGTGATAAATGATTAACACAAATTGCATTAATTTCGTTAAGAGTAAAGCACACAAAGTTCAAAGCGTGATACAGAAAGACATTTCTAGAGAACGACCTTTAATCTTGTTATCATTAAAAGAACGGAAATTTCTTCTAAAGAAGAAAGTACGCGTAAATAAATACAGGCTGCATAACCCTTTTCAGAAACATCGCAAAATCCAACAAGTCAAAGATTACATGTTCCGTCACATTGTACAAAACGAGAAACTTGAAGAGAATCGAAGGAAGGTAACTCCGAAATGTAACTCTGCTAATACTTTGTAATAGACTCGGGAAGGGTGCGTCCCAATCTAAACCAAGTATCCAAAACTGTTGAATGAGCTGCTTAAGAACAGGTGTAAGAAACTGGAGCAAGTCATAAATGTAAGCTACTGTTGAAGGCAAAATTCGTTTGGAAGAATTTGTTTCCAGTGGTTTTATGGAAATAAGAAAACGGGAGGATTGCCATTGAACAACTATTTTAATTGTAAACTCGGAGTCGGTTGGTAGTAGATTTAATCTCGAATCTTGACAATAATCAAATGGGTATCTTTGAGGAGAGCAGCACTATTGCTAGCCCATTTGCAAAGCTCAGAATATCCTGAGCGAAATAAGTCAATTAGCTGAAGTGTTAAATTCTACGCCTTTTAAAAAGTGGAGGCATCTTTTAAAAACTCGTTTAAAAATTAGTTATTTTTTAAAACATTAGAGATTAGTCTGTGAGTATTTTACCCAGGTTAGGCCAGTTTCAACATTGTTGCAATGGTTAAAAAAGAGACACTACCTTTGATTTTCCAATGCTTGATATGAAGAAAATACTCTCTGTATGTTTGTTGTGATTTGTTTAGTATTCTTCTTAATCTTCTTTGGGAATTAAACCACTCATAGTTTTTAAAATCATATTTATTTACGTTTCGATCCATGACCTAGGATCGTTGTCAAAATAATAAAAACTTCAAGTTTGACATTTATGACACAAATTGAAGGTGGCTTTGATTTATTGCTGTTCGATATATTTGGATTGAGTACCTTAGGTGAAAATTTTGAAGTTTAAAAGAATGATTGCCTTCAATTTATGTTGCGGCCTGGGATGTCAAACTTAAAGTTTTTATTATTTTGAGAACGATCTTAGGTCATGGATCGAAACGTAAATAAAGATGATTTTAAAAACTATGAGTGGTTTAATTTCCATAGAAGATTAAGAAACTTGACATGAAGGTACTACATTGGCCAGGGAGCGAGTTTTTTACCTGGAAATTTTGTATTTTGCCGAATCCTTGCTGTTCTGAGTAAGGTCGGGATCTTTAACGTGCGTGACAATACTCACAGTCCTAGGTAAGTAGCTGTGGTAAAGAAGGTAATGGGTGTTGTTAGGATACGTAGTGAAAGGTTTCCTCAAAGGTTTATGAGACTTTTAAGGAGAAACATTTTGGTTTTCTAAAAAGATATAGCTTGAGTGTTTAGGAAGGGCAAGGATTTGATTTTATTTATATGGAGGGCTGCTGTAGATTTGAGGGATGTTCTGAAACCGCTGTAGATAAGAAAGGCAAGATTGTCGTCTAAGCGGAAGTCGAAGTATTTGGAACGTTCATGTCAAGGACTGGATTGATGAAGAGGTTGCAAAGGGTGGGAGAGAAATGGGAGCCTTGGGAACAACCGAGGGCTATTGGTTTTATAATAACGTGGCAGTTAGGGATGAGAAGGAGTTTTACTATGAGAAATAAATTAGACGAGAGGTTAGATTATTTGAATTGATGTAGAATTTCAGTCCACCATGGTAGGTCAAAAGCAGAGCAAAAGTCAATGATTAGAGCTAAAGCGTATTTAGAAAGAGATGATTGAACGGCTCTGATTAATGATTGTATGGTTATTTCAGAGCCGTGTTGGTTAGGAGATAGAATGAAGTTAAGTTCAATGTGGCAATTTAATTTTAGGATTATTATCTGTTCGAGAAATTTGCCTAGATTTGGTAGGACTGTCATGGGCTTGTAGAAGCCTGAGTTGTCTGGGGGTTTGTAAGATTTTAGGATTAGAGATATTGTAACGGTTTTAAACGGATCTAAAAAGATTTCCGTGGTTTGACATTTCTGAAATGGTAGTTAAGCAGATTATTTTATTATAGACCATAACTTTTGTAGGATCAACTTCGTAATATTATCAGAACCAGGAGCATTACGCAGGTTTAGTTTAGAGCTAATGGAATCTAAAAAAGACATCGATTTTAGAGTCTGGATTTGCAAGTGCTGGTATTTGGGAGCATTCAAAGGTTTTTGTAAAGCCACAGTGTATATGTTAATATGTCCGATGTTTCGGATGTAATTATTGTATCCAGGAGGGTATTTAATGTAATTATGCGCGATAAGGCAGTTGAGTTTTTGGATAAGTGAGAATGTAGGATTGCGATGATTTAATAAGTTTCGGGTAATTGTACTAGTTGTACTAGTGTTGTTTTTGTCTGCTGTGATCTGTTCTTTGTATAATGATCTTGTGAGGGTGTAAGTGTGCGACATGTTG
Organism: Platerodrilus igneus; assembly: GCA_036346225.1. Lineage (NCBI taxonomy): Eukaryota > Metazoa > Arthropoda > Insecta > Coleoptera > Lycidae > Platerodrilus > Platerodrilus igneus. The sequence continues at coordinate 3,044,948 of JARFIW010000813.1, read as the reverse complement.
TAATTATGTTAGGATCGGCGACGATTTTTCGGACATTTCATTTTGTTTATTTGTTTATTTTATTTTTATTTTATACATATTTGGGTGCGCAACAGAATATATCCAATAACAGCACACCACGAATAAAACATTACAAAAAAAAAATACACATACACAACAGTTATACAAAAGTAGAGTAATTCGTAATTAATAGTATTAAATTAACACTGCACTAATTATCCCAACTATCAGCAAAGGCTTGACTTGAATTTATTGCTTGCAACATAATACATGAATATATAGGTCTTAATATTTTTAAGTTATGATCACGTTGTAATGTATAGCTACAATCTACAAATTAAACTCGCTAACTCAACATCTGGCAATAAGTCACGCCAGAATAGTTTTACGTTGATTGTGAATAGTATAAAGTGAACTATGAAATAAATCTAGACTATTAGTTTGTGAGTAAAGGTTAAACAGGGACGCCATTCTAAGAATAGAAGAGTTAGTTCCTAAATTTCTATGTTGGAATGTTATATTGAGAACCTGATCAGGTTTCGTGTTAACTCGGGGCACCCTGAGAGAAAATAGTTGATGTAAATGCGGAGCATCAGTGAAACTATTGTACAATTTTAGTAAGAACTACACATCGGCTTTATGTCGTCTTAACTAAATAGCTAACTGCATGGCATTTATAGGGAAACCTGAATTTCATGACCTTCAAAAATTTCTTTTGAATCCCTTCCTATCTATCAATGTATGTATAGTATTGAGGAAGCCATACTACCGAAGCGTATTCTAGTTTAGTTCTAACTAGTGAATTAAATAGTTGTAATATCGGTTCAACGTATCTAAAGTCTCTACAGGTTCGAAATATAAAACCAAGTATTTTATATGCACTATTAACGACAGAGGTCTTGTTATCCAAAATAACTCCTAAGTTGCATATTTCTTCAACTAGTAATAATGAAGATGAACTAACTTTGTATCCAAAGTTGAACAGATAGCTATTCCGTGAGAAACTAATAATGTGGCACTTTGACTCATTAATGACCAACCGATTATTGACGCAATAACTACAAAAGTTGTCAACTAACTTTTGTAACTTAACACAATCACTTTGATTTTAAATTACTTTATATATTTTTAAATCGTCAGCGTACATTAGGAAATTTTCAAGGAGGAAGAAATTCAACTAAATTGGCATAAAACAATAAAAAGAACAACGGGCTAAGGTGTTGTCCTTGTGGCACGCCGGATGATATCTCTGCAATGGGAGAAGCATATCCATTCACTACAACTTGCGTTTGATTTCTCACATAGGACTCAACCCAACGTGACAGATCCCCATGTATCCTAAAGCAAGCTAGTTTTTTCACTAAAACATCGTGATTAATTTTGTCAAAAGCTTTGCTTAAGTTAAAGTAAATGGTATCAACTTGCTCCCGATTATCCATATGCGATATTACTGTTTGAGTATGTATGATAAGATTAGTAGCTATCGATCTTCTCTTTAAAAAATCATGCTGCTGAAGTTGAATAACGTGCTTACTAAAATTAAATATAGTTTGATAAATAGTAGACTCAACGAGTTTATTAAATATGCACAACTTGGAGATCAGCCTATAATTCTCGATTTTATTTCTCGGACCTGATTTGTAAATAGGAACGACCAACGCACGTTTCTAGATTAACGGATGTTGACCAATTTTCACACAAAGATTAAATAGTATGGAAAGAGGATAACTCAGAGAACCGCCACGCCAGTATAAAGCAAGCTGGAATATCATCTACACCCTCCCCTTTCTTTAATCAAGTTTTTAATAAAGCTGAGAACTATCTCACTAGAGATATAACAGGAAGTTATGCAAGAGCTGTTTAAGAAATGATTTGGATAGGTAATTATCACCCTAGGAACGAGATTTGAGCAAAAGTAGTCAGAAAAAAGATCTGATACTATACGACTATCAGTCGCGTTAATACCATTGTAGCTCATTTCCCCGTACATTACTTTATCGACTTTACGCTCTTTGACAAACGCCCAAAAGTTTCATGCATCCAAGTTAACTTCTGATTTTACATTAAAAATATACTTTGAATAGTCAAAATGTATCATACTTTTAACCTTTTTACGAAAATTGCTATAAATCGAATAGTAAATAAGGGAGTCTCCTGTTTATATTTCTGGTGTGCCTTATACTTTTTTTTAATGCTACAACGTAACTCCTTCTAATACCAATGTAGATATTCCCAACGTCGTGGTATTTTAACAGGTACACAACGTGTAATTGCATAGTTCAAGTGATTATAAAATGGCTCGACCACTACATCAATATTTGTGCCAACAAGCACATCACTCTAATCAACTTCTGAAAAATAATTATTAATACTTGCATAATCTCCACTTTTAAACTACCTCATCTGTTTCATTAAAGTAGGAAGAGGCATAGGCAAAATAACGGACAATAATATGCACAATGGTGGATGGAACAGATCCACATCAAATATAAGAAAGTCACTCGCCTTTGTACTAGTTAAGTTTGAGGAATCAAGAACTAAATCTAACATATTGTTTTTAGAGTTTTTAGTAGAGATAAATTGCTTTAGTCCACACATCAATATGTGATGTACTAGTTCAGGACTAAATTTGTTTAGTGAAGTAAAAGGAAGTAAAAATTGTTGATTTGGCTGGGGTAACCACTTAATAAGAGGAGCATTAAAATCACCGCAGATTAAAATTACATCATTTTTGCAGTTGTTGTTAAGATTGATTGCTGTATTTAGAATCCAAAAATAATTGCAAAGCGTGAATATCACGCGGCGGAATGTATACAGCACAGATTTGTAATTTTATATTTTCCATAGACACTGTAACCCACAAATCCTCAGCCTCGGGTAGCCATTATGTCGTTGTAAGGTCTCAAGCGTTTTACGAACTGCAATCAATACTCCTCCTCCATTTACCTCCTTAAAAGCAATTGTGTGCCTGTCCCTTCTAAAAACTGAGAAGTATATGTGTGACGTGCGAGAGATTGTCTTGTCAGCGTGAGTTCTGGTGACCACCACGAAGTCGCTCATGGATTGCAGTATTGTTTGCTAGGGATGGCTATGGAGGCGGCTGTGACGAAATTGAATAATTTCACAGAATTTCACAGTGTGACCGTATCACTGGCAATTAAAGCATCTGGATATGCCAGAGGGTTTCTCATTCTACAGGATTTATAACCGATGAAAGGGTGGGGTTGGTTGGGAGGACAGAGTCGAGTTTTGGGCAAACGTTCAGAATCAAATTGTACGAGTGATCGGTTTTTGTGTTGGATTGCGATACAAGTTCCTTGTATAAATGCGTTTTCATGAATGAATTAGCTTAGGGAGTTATACGTATAAATGAAATTTAGGGAGCCTTAGATGGGATTTATTTGTTAAGGTCAAAGACTATCATTTGGGAGGGTTTGGGTTTGGGTAAGTGAACACTGCATAAGAATTGCGTAAGAGATGGAGTAAGTTTTATATCGTGGGCTTATTGATACGGACAGTGACTGTGGATTTTGTGGGACGGATGCTTTGTATATTTAGATTGAGAAGAAAATGGACAGAGATAAGTCTTTATTATTTTAAAGAGTTTTTTGTTAATGGTATCAAAGTTTATAGATTTTAGTGTTATTGACCTGGCAAGGGGTATAGTTAAGGGTGCATGTTGGGATGTCAGTGTATTAGATATATCGATTGGGTATAAAAGGGCCGGTTGTATAAGTGGTGCTTATGATGGTGCTCTTGGGAGAAATGTTTACCTTAGTAGCAGCTTTTAAAGCAATATTCGCGCATTCTTGCGTCATTCATGGATTACCATCTGTTACATCGTACCTTTGCATTGTTTCATTTACTATAAACGCGATTTGTTCGAACTTCTATAGAATATAGTAGCCACAGCTACGATCTATTTGAAGAGATTCCTTAAATACGAAATGTGTTATATCGTTCTTGATATTGCAGATTAATTGGAGGGTAGATTAGGGAGGTTCCTTCGTTTTTTGTTCTTCTCCGTGGCTTAAACTTTTAAGATGGATTGAAGTTTATCGAAATGTCTCTGCATCTTTGCTCTCCGATAGGTGGCGATTTAATGGTTGTATTTACCTTTTTCTGTTGTCCATTTAAAGGTAAGTTTTTAACCATTCTTGTAGATTGTTGTCACGTAAGCTACAAAACTTGTTAATGTTAACAGGAACACGTGTGTGACGTCACATTTGCTGGTGTTGATATGAGGTTCAATACAGAATATGTTATATAGGTTCGCAATTCAACTCGCTTACTTGTTGGTTCCTGAGGTTCATATGCTAAACTTGTTGAATAAAGTTTAGGCAGCTCCGTGGCTCAGTTGGTATGCGTGTGACTACTGAGCCCAAGGTGCCGGGTTCGAGTCTTGGCACGGTCGGCTTGAAAAATGTTAGGCGAGCATTTTTCACAAAAACACGCCCTCGTTCGGATGAGAAGTAAAATGCATATCCCGTGTATGACTGTTGCCACGTTTGATAAAGATTCCTACCTTGCTTGGAACAGCAAAGGTTCAGAAAAACACAAAATTTTCCAGGTTAAAAGAAACTCGCTTCCTGGCCAATGTAGTATCTTCGGGTGGAGCATTGGAAAATCAAATATAGTGTAACGAGTTTAACGTTGAGTAACCCAAGCGCACAATAGTGGGTCTAGTATTTCCTGTAAGTCCACGAAATTTACACTATGCTTAGAATTAATTGTACTTAAACTATTGGATATTACAAAATTTGCTAAAAACTTAGTATTCTTTTAAATGCGTTTTACCAAAAAGTTCCTGGGAGCAAATAATATACTCAAATAAATCATTTTTATGGAATTCATTTTCCGTTTCAAAATACAATCCCGGGAATCTTAAGTGAAACATCCAGTAAATATAGTAAATTGAACATTGAGAAATCGGTTGGATTTTCTAACAAATATGCGTAAAAAAGATAAACAATTTAACGCACATGATAATATCTTCATTAAATGCATAACCATAATTTTGTCAACCATGGCTTAAATCAAGCATAAAACTTTAAAGGAAGGTCGGAAGATAGCATATTTTTTATGCATCGAGGCAAACACAAACTCTTCAAATATAAACAAAGTGTGAATTGTAGCGTTCTTAGAACGGTTATACGACAACGGTAACGATTTGGTAACGCTTTTTGAACAAGTCGAAAAGGTTCTTAATTGATTGGTGCTTATTTATCAAGTATCTGCTTTCATTCTGCCATTATCGACACCCTTGCAAATACATTGCGATAGCCTCCTCCAAACAAATTGATGGTAATCGAAGGGGCGATACGTTTTGGATTGAGCACGTGCTTGTGGGATAATGCTAACTACAATATACGTGTCAAGTTTCAGCCAGTTTAGTACGTAGCTTGATGAAAGACTGATGAGATGTGAAACATGAAGTAACTAGGTTATTATTATAATAAGGAAAATATAAGTAATTTAAAACACTAGTTAAGCACAAAATTGAATATATTTAAATAAACTTCCCTAGTTTTTTGGTACAAAAAGTAAAGATTAGAAATAAGAAGTCAGTACTTATTTGAAGCTGTTCTACCATCCACAACAAGAACTGTGAGCAGTACTCACAAATTTGGAATTGTTATAACTTATAATAAATTAATTATTCTGGACTTAATCAGTTATTTTAATTAATGACCAGGTTAACGTTAGAATTCAGAACCTGGACTTATCAAAAACTACAGTATCGACGCTCAGTTCTTCATGTCGATTAGCTACATTTTTAATACTTTGAGCAAAAAATAGTCAAAATTTAAGTAAATCATTTTCTAAACTTTAGGCAATACTACAGGTGCAAGTCATTCGTTGTACAGCATGACCAGATTCATAGACTACACTAGCTTCGATTAAGGGAAATCCAGGGATATGGAAAATTGTTATCGCCAACAGAGTTGCCAAAATACAACGAAATACTAAGCCCCAGCACTAGGTAAAAACAGGAGAAAACCCAGCGGACATTTTAAGTAGAGGAATATATATCCATCCCAGTTGCAAGATAGTGCATTATGGCGGAATGGGCCGTCATGGTAAATCGACTTAACAACAATGAAATCCCACAATACACGAAAACCGCTAAGCTAGGATTAGCGGTACCAAAAATTACAGTAGGAACACTTACAACCAACAAACCCTTAACACACCGAAGGATGTTCAACCATCGAACGGGCAAAGCAAGTAATAGCATATAGCAGGCGTTTCCTGGCCGAATGCCGAGGGAACAAATCAAACACCCTATGGTGGTCATCTACGGAGATAAAGGCGGCATTAAAGACATTAATAAAAATAGAACAGGAGGCATACTTACCAGAAGAAATTAGGGAACGAAACGGAGAACTGTTACCACAACATAACACACTAAGACCTTTCACAGATAAGGAAAGAATTATAAGGATTAGCAAAATTTTCGACAATAGATTGTGAAGCGCTGGAAGATATATTGAATCTACATTTGGTCTAATAGCTAATAAATGGAGAATTTTCCACAGGCCGCTTAATGTAGACGTTGAATTCACCTAAAATAAAAAGAAACCTACAGTGTACTCCATAACTCAGTAAGATTAAGAGATGTGCATCAGGATGATACCACTACATTAGCAGACGGATTTAAAGATTTACGTGCTAATTCGTAAGCAGAGGAAATTCAAGTGTTCTTAATTGTAGAGAAAAATATACCAACTATTTTGTTAATATTAATCGTTTATAATGACAAAACGCCAAAATATAAAATTTGTAACATCAAATGTTGATATGATTTAAATAAATTTTGAATATACATAATTACCTACTTCTTTCTGCTCCTGGGTAGCATTCTCATCAACAAATAACTCGATTCTCTTCACAAGAACGTTTCTTTTTTATTTTATCGGAATAATCCTCTGAATACGTATTCTAAATTGCAGTACTTAGATAAATCTCGTTGATTAATTTTTGAAGGTCTAAATTTTCCATTGTTTTTGTTAAAATCAGCTGGACGGATAACACCGAGATTTCAAAAATTATGATACCGCCACGAAAATGCTCCATGTGCGTTATGTCCCATAGGCGAACACGTACTGTATCGACTAGCGTAGGAAAACAGCTGTCAGCGCATGCTGCTCGACAGGATACGCCTGGCGGCCGCCTCGGCTGTTGACTTGACGAGCCTCCGTCTGTTTTTGTAGATGAGAAATATCATTTACAGTGTGCCGCTTCGGCGGCCGACTTGGTTACGACTCGACAGAAATCGCTTCATCTATTTTTTGCTTAAAAGATGCTTTACATAGTGAAAAATTTTGTATGAAATAATATTTTTAAGAAAGCCATAAAATGTCAATAATGGACTATAACAGTCAAATTAACGTAACTGTCTAACAAATTTGTACGATTTTAAATTGAAATCGTTAAATTACCATAAGAAAGGATACTGGAAATTAGTGCTTATATTGACAGTGTGCAGAGTTAGTTCTTTGACATTTCCATACAGCCTATATACAGCTCGGTTTCCCTTCTATTGTTTCCTAATTAAATACCCTATTTCACCGAGATTCAGTGGTATGTGAAGGGGTTAAGAAGCCTGTGACTGCCAAAATCTCCCAACACAGACATTTGCCGAATTAATAGTTTTCCAGTAAATCCTTTCACACAATTAACATTATTTGAGAATATTGCACAACCAATACCTGTAGTTACTTATAATAATCATCATGTTTAAGTACAGTTATTTTTTTCGTCATTAGTTTATCCATCTTGGGACTGGTTGGATGAGTACCTTCATTGATTTCTATTCTGAGCTAGCCTACACATTTCCCTTAATTTCCTACAGCCTACATCTTTTACTATCTGTGCAATAGTCTAACTTATGTCTATCCCTACTTCTGTTTTTTCCTATCTCTAGCTTTTAATATACTCCGCACTATTCCCTCATGCCGTAGTATGTGACCTATCATCCTATCTCTCCTATATTTCACCGTTTTCCACATATTTCTTTCTTCCCCTACCATTTTTAGTACCTCTTTGTTCTTAACTTTGTCTGTCCATGATATCTTCATCATACGTCTGTAGCACTACATTTCAAAGGCTCCTATCTTTTTCTTGTCCGCTTCTCCTACTGTCCAGGCTTCACAGCCATACAGTGCTGTGTTTTACACATATGTTTTAAGCAATATTTTCCTTGTTTCAATGTTTGTCTTTGAACACAGTAGTTACTTTTTCCTGTTAAATGTAGCAGGACCTTGTGCTAATCTCTGTTTTATATCTTTTGTGCTTTTTCCATCTTGCGTTATTTGGCTTCCTAGATAGCAGAAATCCTTAACCTCTTGTACGTTCTTATTACCTATTTGTATTCTTGTTTTTGATTTATTTTGCCCTCATTTGCATACTAGTACTTTAGTTTTATCTTTGTTAATTTTCATACGGTATCCCTCTGTTAGAACTGTTTCCATTTCATTAAGAGAAGCTTCTAACTCTTCTTTGCTAGATGCTAATACCGCTATATCATCTGCAAATGTAAGCATATCAATCTTTTGTCCCTGCATAGTAAGTTCATATGTCTTCCCGCATTTGACAGTATTCATTGTTCCTTCAATGTACAAGTTAAAAATTGATGAGGATAGGGCACATCCCTGTCGCACTCCCTTCCTATTGTTTACTTCTCTACGTTCCTGCTTTAATTCTATTACTGCTGTTTGCTCTTTGCTATGTACCATTTGTCTATCCCTATAACTCATTCCAATCTTTTTGAGTATTCCAAACATTTTTTTCCAGTTTACATTGCTGAATACTTTTTCCAGATGTACAAACCCTATGTACATACTTTCCCCTTTTTCTATTGTTTTCTCCATTATCACCCTCAAAACTAAAATAGCCTCCCGTGCTCCACTGTTTCGTCTAAACCCAAATTAATCTACTAGTATTTCTTCAACTCGTTTTTCCATTCGTTTTTGTACAATTCTAGTTAATATATTTACACGTGTGCTGTCAAACTTATTGTTCTAAAATTTTCATATCTATTCGCGCCTTTTTTTCTGGTATAGTTACTATGATGTTACGTTTGATATCTTTGAGAGTCTCGCCTGTCTCATACATATAGCTTCCAAGTTGGAAGAGATGTTCTATTACTGCTTGTTCAGCGACTTTTAGAGTTTCTGCTTGCAAGCGCCTTACCATTTTTCAGACCTTTTAATGATCATTCAAACTCATCTCTAAGTATAAGATATCCCAAGTCATCCTTTTCAATGTTTGATTTCTGTTCTAATGCTGCTAGTTCTTCTCCTGTATATAAATTCCCTATATATTCTTGCCATCTGCCCACTTTCTCTACATTTTCTATAAATGACGTTTCCTCCCGCGTCCTTTATATTTTTGCTATAAGGTTTTATATCCCTAAAATTGATTCTAATTAGTTTGTATGCTGTATTTGTCTTTCCTATTTTCATCTTAGTTTAAACCTCTTTGCACTTTTCATCAATCCATTGTTCTTTAGATTTACTGCATTTGCGTATAATTTCCTATTTTATGGCTTTGTATCTCTGTTTTCCTGTTTCGTCTGATTTATTTTTGCATTTTCGTATTTCTTCTATTAAATTCAGGATATTCTTTGTTATCCAGGGTTTCTTATTTTCTTTTTGTGTATACCCCAGAATATCTCTGGCCGCCATGTCTAAGCTGAATTTAATGTTATTCCATTCTGTTTCTACTTCCTTAGTATCAGAAATTTTCCCGATATCTTTCAGCAATTCATTTGGCTTTTTTCGAATCTTTCTTGAATATTTTTATCTTTTAGTTTGTCAAAGTCAACGTGCATTTTCCGTTTCTTTTTTTCAAATTTTTAAATTTAAGGTGCGGCCTTCATAATTACGATGTTGTGGTCAGTGTCTATATTTGCTTCTGGGTAGCTTCTACAGTCTTTTGCTTGATTCCTAAACCGTTGTCTAAAAAGAATGTAATCTATTTGATTTCTTCCTATATCTCTTAGCATCTTGATATATCATCTTCTAGCATGATGTTGAAATAATGTGTTTGTGAAGATTAAATTGCTCTTGTCGCAAAATTCTACCAGCCTATTTCCCCTGTCATTTTCCGTGCCAAAACCAAATAAACCTACTACCGTTCCTTCCCTACCCTCACCTACCACTGCATTAAAATCCCCAGTAATTATTAAATTTTTATGTCCTTTTACGTATCTTAGTATGTCTTCGATATCTTTTTTTAGATCGCTTCTACCTCTTCGTTACAGAAGCTAGAGGTGGGCATGTATACTTGTATTATTACCGTGTTCACCGGTTTAGATTCTAATCTAGCCATATGAGTACCCTTTCGTTCCTCCTTTGTAAGTAATTTACTACACAGTGCCTTATCCTTTTTCACATAACTATCTCCACACCCAAATTTCTTTCCTCTGCTCCTGTATGAATTACCCTGAAGTCTCCACTCCAAAAATCTCCCGCCTCTGGCCACCGAAATTTGCTGATCCCGACTATGTCTAGTGTTAATCTATTCATTTCAATTTTCAGGTTCTCTAGCTTACCTACTTGCTTCAAACCTCTAACATTCCACGCTCCGACTCGCAGAATGCACCCGACATTTTGAACTTTCCGATCACACCTGCACGGTGATCCGAATGGGGGACTATTTTAACTCCGGAATCTTTTATCCCAGAGAATGCCATCATGTTTATTACAATTTAAGTACGCTGTGTACTTGGGAGGTAATGTGGTAGTTTTCCGTTGCCTTTTACATCGCAGTAGTATGTCTTAAACTGCCATACCGACCTTTATGGTCTATACCAATCTAAATACTAAAAGAGCCGCTGCCCTCTTTCGGGGACCTATCTTAGTCTGGTTCCTCACTAACGACCCTACTACTTTGGTTGGACCTGTAGTTTGGTTCTTTAGCTCATTAGAACACGCAAGCCCTTTTACCTGTTCTAGTAATCTAGAACTTCGGCAAAGTGCAGGTCTATTCGAAATGTAATAACAAACTATGATTTAGAAAATTAAGGTAGATTAATAAGAACTTGTTAAAAATTTGATTTCTTAGAAAATTAATCTGAAAGCGGAAAGGTTTATTGACTCTTGCAGTACTTTGGTAACAGGTTTTACTCTAATTCAGTTTAGTCGCTTTCCAACCAATTTATTTCTTTATTACTGCTGTAGACACAACCAACTCAGGTTGTTTGAATTAGTATTTAATAATGTATTTAAGCCAGATACTGTATTTTATAAGTATATGCAAACAATCGGCTACCTAACGAAAGAGAATCTGTATAAAAATTATGTTAAAATGTAGATTATCCAAGAGTTCCATGTGTAAACAAGCGTTACCAAATGCGAACACTTACTCAGAATGACCTGCATTGCTTAGAAAAGCACCGTAAATTTTGATGAAACAAAACTTTATTAAAGTGTGTTAATGTGAACTAGTTTTGTGCGATAGTAAACAAGTAAATATTTGTATAATAATATATGTGAGTTCGATACTTAATTCATCAGACCAGTGAACCAGTTGTTGCAGACATTAATCTTTCATGAAAAATAGTTATGCAGTAACAGTAAAATAAAAAATTTGGTCGCATTCAGATATAATTTCATATACAGACAGGGCACAAATACTGGCAAACAGTGTTTATAATATCTTTCATTATATCTAAAAATTACGTTATTCGCGATTTTGTATTTTACAACTGTTCCACTTTATGAAAAGATAAATATTTATTACAGCAGCAGTAAAAGCCTGCTAGCAGAATAGGACTAAGACGTATTATACGAACAAAAAAATATTAATAAGGAAATATTGTGTGTACACTTTATTACTTAAATAATTTTATTCGAATCCTTCGTCCAAAATGGATAAATTGCGACTATTCAGGCTTTTTGAAACGATTCAAATTTAAGAGTTGTTTTGTACAAGAAGTTTAACAATTTCGAAACAAACAATATTTACCAGCATCATACATAAGTTGTCTCTAATAATCTCTTTACCTGGTAAATAGAAATGTAATTTCTACACAATCTGTAGGCCCGGCGCATGAGCAATAAACACGACCGAAAAAACGATTCAAATTAAAAATAGCTGTATTTTAGGTTATAAGGTTAACGTGAACTTGATCACAATAGAATTAGTTCTATAAATTTATGAAATACAGACACTTATTCTGCCTTGTTTTCATGTATGCTGAATATCTCAATACGAAGGGTGCTCGATATGTAACGGAAACTGACATTGCAAGTGTTGCTAGGTGCGATCTGACGTTTCTAACCTAAGGTTTTACATTTTTGACAATGTACATGCTTATAACATTTTGCCATATGAACACTATTTGTTTTGTTTCGATTGAGTTGAAATGTTCATCTCGGCCAAAAAATGGAATTAACTCACGAACATTTTCGTGCGATGATTTTTTACGATTTACGACGTAGATTATCTCCGCAACAGTGCCTGAATCAACTTATTTTGCCTTTTGGAGAAGAAGCCCCAACTAAAACCACTTTATATCGTTGGTATAGTGAGCTCAATCGTGGTCGTAGTTCGCTAGCGGATGAATTTAAAGAAGGTCAACCAAAATTCGGCTGTTTTGCTAGAAAACATCGATGCTGTGCGCAAAATCGTCATGTGACTTATAGTGAGATCCGGGCATCGCTAGGCATTAGTATGACAAGTATACATTCGATATTACATGAACATTTAGCTGCGAAAAATCTATGTGCGCGTTGGATCCCACATAATTTGACAATTACTCAAAAAAAGACTCGTGTCGATTGGTGCAAAGAAGTGCTCAAAAAATACGATTGCGGTGCATCAAACGCAATATATAACATCTACACAGGTGACGAATCTTGGATTTATTCGTATGCACCCGAAAGTAAACAGCAGTCGCCTGTATGGGTCTTCCAAGATGAACAAAATCCAACAAATGGTTGCCTGTTTTTTCGAAATAAATGGACATGTCACGACCGTTGCTTTAGAGAATCGTAGAACAGTTTATTCTGCTTGTTTTACAAACATTTGTTTGCAACAAGTTTTCGAAGAAATAAGAAAAATAAACTGACGACGCCGAACCTTTCTTCATTATGACAATGCGAGCTCTCACACATCAATTCAAATAAATGACTATTTGAGCACTCAAAACATTGAATTGATGGGTCATCCGCTGTATAGTTCTGATTTGACACATGATTTCTTTATATTTCCACACGTAAAGACCAAGCTGCGTGGACAACGATTTTCGTCACCAGAACAGGCGGTTGATGCGTTCAAAACCCATGTTTTGGAGATATCTCAATCGGAATGGAAAAAAATGCTATGGAAATTGGTTGCAACGTATGCAAAAGTGTATCAAATCATCGTGGAGATTATTTTGAAAACAGTAAAGATGTTTTCATAAATTAAGTTTTATTTTTGTTACTTATTCCCGAAACATATTGAACACCCCTCCTCGTACACTAATTTTGATTTACTAATATATTTGTACATTTTGGTTATCACTTGCTAAATAGTTGTGTAGCACACAAGTTAAAACAATCAATTCTGCTTTTTCCGGACTCAAATTTATTGGTGTCAAAAGTATACCGAATCTATTGAATAAAATGCCATGTGCATTTTCCACAATCCATCGAACTCTAGACAGACGATAATTAAAAATTCGCCAATACGCCTTACTACAGTTAAACCACGAGAAAGATATAACTTCATTAATCTGTCAGATAACGGGCAAGCATCATCGGCGACAACACAATAAGGTATTCTTATTGATGCATATGTTAAAACCCTATCTTCGGGTAGGTGTGATGGATTATTGACTATTGCTTTTGTAGAGTGTATTCCTGAAAAATCCGTGCATAGCTGATTCTACAATTTACTTCTATATCTACATATATAAATGTATAATTGGCATCTACTAGCCCCAACAGCACAATACTATAGAATTCCTGGATATTGCCTTTCCGTAGTTGTTTTTTTTCGTTAGAAATCGCAACACGAGGTGTACCTTTACTAGGCGGCTGCATGGCGTAGTTAGTATGCGTGTGACTACTACGCCCAAGGCCCCGGGTTCGAATCAAGACACGATCCGCTTGAAAAATGTTAGGCGAGCATTTTTCACAAAAATACGCCCTAGTTCGGGTGAGAGGTAGAATGGAGGTCCCGTGTGTGAGTGTTGTCACGCACATTAAAAATCCCTACCTTGCTTGGAACAGCAAAGGTTCGGCAAAATTCAAAATTTTTCAGGTAAGAAAAAACTCTCTTCCTGATCAATATAGTACCTTCGGATGGAGCATTGGAAAATCACATGTAAGAGTGTACCTTTACTGAAAAGGATTATGATTTCATTTTAGAATATACTACAAATTATGTTGTAACAATAACAAGAAACTGATATTTGGCAACGGTTATCCCAGTAATCGTACAACTTTAAAATAAAACAGTATAACAGCCTTACTACAACCTTTTTTTCAGAGAAATACGTTGCGGTTCATACATAGTGTAACAAAACGACTTCTGTTATTCGTCTATTGTCTTTAAAATAATAGTCCACTAATTAGTGTCGAGTGTCAATATGCGGTCAGGATCAACGGTTATACTATTGTTTAAAAATAAACTAAACCTAAATGTTGAGCTTACATTACAGGTATGTCCGTAGTCTAACTATAAATAGATCGACCTTGTATCTCATTTTGAACAGGAAATGCGATTACCTTACAATAGTATCCACGTATAACAAAACCATTAATTTTAGTCTTTATATCTCTACCCTGAATATTTCTATTCAAACGAAATACAAATAAAGGCTCTCATAATGGTTTCTTATCCTACAGGTACTCTAAAACTAAAACTCTGGAATGTTCTACAAATGTCTCATTGTGTCCTATTCTGAGAATGAGAAACAATGTATTCATTATCTAAGAGTAAAGTTCGTCTACACCTTCATTGACTTCAATTTGTATTTAGCGTTCCTTGGATACGGTGTACTTTCAATTTGTGTAATCTTAGTAAACTGTACCTGACTGTTGAATTAGTAGAAGACGTGTATGTTGACAGATATTGATTGGCCATCTTTCTTGTAGTTATTGCTATTAGTGTTTATAAGTAGTTACTAGTTTTTCGTTTTAAAAGACGAAGATTGCAGTTACGGATAGGATGTTCTCTTTTCACTTTTATCAAATCCTTACAAACCAGATCCTATATATAATTTCTAAAATTACTCCAAAGAAGGAAAACAAACTTTTAGATTTGACTTGCTTCAACAATACGAATGGCTTTGCGTATTCTTCAAAACTCAAAGGCGCGCTTTGCAGATATTGCGTAGTTTTTTGACCCACTGGTAAAAGAGAGGTTCTGGTTCTTTCATTGTGAAACCCTTTACAAAATATAATGACTTTGTTGCTTCTGCAGAAACACATGCTACAACCAAATGCCATTGTGATTCAATTACGAAAGCTTCTAGTTTTACAAAAATTATTGATGGAAAACGCCCATCAACTATCTCTCAAATAAAGAAGCTGAGCGTAATTTGATTTGATGGAATCGCAAAAAGCCTATACCAAAAATATCCACAATCATTTTTTGTAGTAAGCATGATTTGGCGTTACGAGGTGATAGAAAAATATAATTTTGAAGATATTTTACAATTCTGAGTAGAATGTGAAGATCACATTCTAAACGAGCACCTAAAGTTTTGCAAGAAGAACTCAAAATACACCTTTCACAGAACACGAAATCGAATAATTTCAATTTGTGAAACATTAATTAGGGAAAAAATTGTGAGTAAATTTAAGTAAAGCATTTTCAATTCTACCTGACGAAAGTGTGAATATTGTTGGAGTAGAACAGCTATCACTTGGCGTAAGATTTATTAGTTATGACAATTCGGTCAAAGAAGGAGTTTTAGGCTTTGCGATCCTTACATCGATGAACGCAGAATGTATAGCTGCTGCAGTTTTAAACGCTTGTCATCAACATGGTCTTTGCATGGATAAATTAGTTGGACTAGGGTTTGATGGTTGCTCCACGATGGCAGGTCATGAGCAGAAGGGTACAAAAACTCATTAGAAATAAATATCCAAAAGCGATATATTTTCACTGCGCGTCACATAGATTAAATGTAATGGTCAATTATATGAGCAAGATTTCGAAAATTCAGAATTCAAAAATACAATTAAAGAAGTATTTACTTTCTTTCGTATGGTCCGTTAAAGCGTAGGTGTGTGTCTAGTATTCATATATTTTGTGAAACACGCTAGTCCGCTAAATATAAATCAATAAGGCTGTTTGCGGAACATTTTGTCGATACGATGAACGCTGTAGAACAAATGCTCAGACAAGAAATAGTGACGGTCAGCTTTTTAATTGCTTTTCTTCGTCGAAATATATCGTTTGTCTGAATTTGTTACGTTAAATTTCACCCGCCTGGACATTTTCGTTCAATTTCCGACTTTCTCAAATTTCTCCGACACTTTGTATAACTACCTGTTATGAGTGACGCTTCTGATCAAGTATTACAATTTTGTAATTCACTTTGTGCAGTGGCGTAACTACGATTTTTGGGCCCCCCCGCAAAAATTTTAAAGTGGGCTCTCTTTAAAATGTATTACTTTTACTGGCTTATATTTAGCCATATTTTTAAATTATAGTACATGTAGAGAAGGAAGCAGTATAGAATTAAATACATATACTATATTAATCAAGTGCTTTATTAATTATAAAACCAAATTACATAAATTCAAACTTATAAGTTAATTAATATTAAATCTACATATTTATACGCCGCACAAAATTATTTACACCTAAAATTTGATACAGTAAAAAACCTATGAGCTAGCAGACATTCCAAATCAAATTCAAAATTTTGTTTTTCTTGCATGTTTTGCTGCAAACGCGTTTATTGTATCCTCTATATTCATATTTTTGGCAGTGTCATGTTCTACTGCTAAGAGGGATAAATCGTCTAATCTATCTTGTGAAGTGCGGTTCCTAAGATAATTTTTAATAATTTTTAATTTTGAGAAAGATCTCTCCGCACTTGCAACGCTAACGGGTAAAGTTAGGTATAACATTAAGGCTGTTATGGTGTTTGGAAAACTGCTAGAACCTGTAGATTTGGAAAGTACTAGATATTCTAAAATTGTAAGATACCGTTAACATTTTTAATTCATCACAAATAAGTCTATTATTTTTGAGTGTAGTAAGTTCTATACCTATAGCATCATTTAAATCTTTGTAGTAAAATTTTTGCAATTGTTTTGCCTTAGATAAAATATCGTCTGCAGTTAAATTCAAAAATACATTAGGTTCTAAGAAATTAAACTTTTCGTTTACATGAAAAAGCGATTTAAAACGATTCGACAGCTGTGAAATTATAATATCCATTACGCGATAAAATACATTTATTTTAAATTTAAATTCTTCATCATTAAATCGATAATCATTGGATAATTCATCGTAATGCTTTTTATTTTGGTTGCCTTTTTTATAAATTCCGGTTTAATATTCCATTGCCCTGCAACTTTCGCTGCTTCCTCCTTGATGTTGGAATAGTTATTTCTTGTTTCCTTGAAAAATTTTAAAGTTTTTGTAATAAGAGAGTTATCTGATTAATATTCGCCTTTTCACTCTGAGCAGTTTGTGAGAGCTTGTTAAGCTCTTCTAGAATTTGACTTAAAAACACTTAAAAAATAAAATTAAAATTATCCATGCTAGTTAATATTTGCTTTGCGTCATTTCGTTCATCTGTTTTTTGATATCATAATAATTTTATTAAGAGACATTACTATATCTTTATACCGAATTCTTATGGCAGCTAAAGATTTTACTCGATCCGCCCAACGTGTCGGATTTAAGCGTTTCAATTGTGTGAAATTTTCTTTAAAACAGAAAGCCAATTCCATCTTACTATACTATTAGCAAAAATGTATATATGTTTTCTAAAAGTAGAAAAACGATTCTATTTCTTTTATACCTTTAACGGCATCATTTATGACTAGATTTAAGTTATGGGCACTACAGTGCATATATAAGGCTGCAGGCTCTATGTTTAAAATTCTCTTTGCACGCCAGAATACGTACCGCTCATAACGTTAGCTCCATCGTAGCCCTGCCCTCTACATTTATTTATATCTAATTGCATGTTGGTTAAATTGCTTAATATAGTATTACATAGTCCTTCAGCAGATTGGGACTCTACTTTTGTAAAACCCACAAAAGTTTCACAAATATCTATTTTGGTTACCTCTCCCAAGCTGTCTTTTTAAAATCAATATATCTTACAATTTTACTTAATTGATCAATCTTAGTTATATCCTGTGTAGTGTCTATTATGATTGAGAAAAAGGAGCGGATCTAATTTTATTTAATAAAATATTTTTAAGTGTGCGCTTAAAGTATTAATAATATCGTTTTGAATTTTGGGGAAAGATATTTAATTGAACCTTTGGGTCGTTCAAGCACTTTTTGTAATATAGGATCATAGTTACTAATTAAATGAACTAAACTTAAGAAATTACCGTTGTAACTGTCTTTTGAATCAGAAAAACTTTCTCTATGTCCTCGAAATGACAGCATGCGCTGGGATAGTGTTAAAGTAACATTGAAAAGTCTGTGTAAAACATTTTTCCAAAATTCAGTTTCTTGTTTTAATAGTAGAGTATCTTTCTTATCTATGGTATAATTTTTTTCCACATATCGTAAATAAAACAACAAGTTAAATGAGATTGAGCAAGCAAATGCTCTTTAATTTTTTGATAATCCCTGCCAATCATTAATTCCGGTCGTCCAACTTGACCTTACTGAAGCAAACAGCCAACATGGTTGACAATAAACACAATTTTTAATTTAGAATAACACAACCACCCATTTGAATTGTGTGGTAAGTTTAACGTATTGCTTTTATTTTCGCTTGCAGTTATTAAGTAATAATAGTGAACTGAAAAACTTCTATTTTATTATCTTTAGGAAACGCACCATCTGGTCTACACAATCCGTAATTAATTATTTCTTTTCTTAAATTGTCATGTTGTAAAACATTGATTTTTAAAAAATGTGCAAAATCGGTTGGATATTCTTTCGTCAGATCCATAGATAGTTCATTAAGTGAAAAAGTACTACTCACATTTACCTCTGTAATTGTAGTGGTATCTAGTTCCAAATTTCTATCGCGGCCGTCATTATGTGATGTACTTGCGCCCTGGGTGAGAGTTTTAAAATTGTTGACGACTGCTGTTCGTCTGTAGCGGAACTAGTAGATGCTACTGTCGAAAGCCCAATTTCTTTCATAGATTGTTCTTGTTTTTCGGACTCTTTAGAAGTAAAAAAGGAACTTATTTTTGGAATCTTGCTCTTTGATTCTTCCAATAGTTTCCTTTTTCGTTTTTTTGCAGCGCCGCTTGTAGTGCTCATTGTATATTATTTCCTGCAATTTTGAATGAAATTAATTATAATGTAATTAGATAAGTAATAATTATTTAAAAGCCTTTTGAAATTACAAATAACACATACATACTTTGCTTTAAATGCTTTAATTAACAAAATATAAATGATTTTTATTGAATGCTTAAAGATTTATTTATATGTATTTCTCAGCGCGACTTCAACTATGATCAAATCAATAGTAGTTTAATAAAAATAGATATAAATACTTACGTTTAAATATGAAAGACCTCCTGTAATACGAACACAACACTATTGAGTAAAACGTACTGGAATGCTTTTTACTTCCTTTCCGTTATATATAATGCAGCTAATGCAAATACGTTGCAACCAGCTGACTAGAAACCACAAAATGAATTTCTTTCTAGTATTATATTTCTAGAAAGCGAAGGTTACTAAGCTACCTGCCATCCTGTGAATCTGTACTGTACAGACAATAGCCCTTTTATTCCTATTTAAAATCCCACAAACCAAACTAACCCTACTATACGTCGTTTAATAATGCTTTACCACTTTATACAACTTATCACTTAAGAATAATATAGACATCTTTGTTATTAAAGTTTACAGTCTCTTTCATCTGTTTATTAACCCTTACAAAATAGGACAGAACGGATAGAAAGAAGAAAGGATGCAGGCTGCAGGTGGTGTTCAGTATTTATCTTAATTATTATTTCTTGTATTTCAGCAGTTCCTAGTAGTAACATCAAGAAAACGTTCGTTAACCTGCGGTTTCTGAATTATCTGCAATATTTTCTTGACCGTTTCTTACCTGCCAAATACGTTGAAGATGAATAAGTTGAGTTTATTATCGTTTGGGCCTTCTTGCACTTGGGGCCCCCCCGCATAGCGGGGGCTGGCAGGGGTGTAGTTACGCCACTGACTTTGTGCATTTTATTTTAAGTCTACAATAGTTCGTTAGTCAACCAACCTTACACCTTTATATCGGTGTATTATCGTAACGTCCTAATTCATACTAGTATCGTTATCAACACATGCTACACGGTTTGAATAGTGTAGAAATTTTCTTTCACATTTGGTTGGTAATTTGATAATGCGCTTATCACGTTATTAAACATTTTTTCTCGACAATTTGAAAGTGAAAGAACACACTACCCAATACTTCTTTACAAAGTTAAAAGTATTTGCACCAATTCTGTTCTACGCGTATCCTATTGATTCTTTCTTTTTTTTTTAAATACAGCACGGAGTATACAAGGTTTAGATTATACCCGTGGTAAGTGAGTTTTGCTTTAGAAATTTACTTTACCGTTCGACATCGCCTAATTCTGAAATGATTTTCTAGCTTTGGTTACCACCTGCTATTTCTAGCGCCAACTGCTTGCTTTCCCTTCTGCTGTCTATCTTAATGGTTTACTCCCCGGATTATTGGTTGCTATCCGCTGATTCCGAGGTGATGTTTGGGTTGCTGCCTTACTGTTTAATTACACACCACCTTGGCTGTTCCACCTCTGGCACGGATTAATTTTGGTGAGATTAGTATAAGGCGTTATGGGTGCTTACGTTATTTAATTAGATGTGTACTAAATTCCTATCCTATTTATTCTAATATATACACACATGTTTACAATAGTCTGGAGCTCAACATTTGTTGTATCTGTTTAGTTCTGACACACGTTAGTAAACCCTTCCTCGCCACGCAAACATAATGTGGATAACATTTTACTAAGTAAAATATATTTAACTGTTTAATAGCAAGCAATTTTATTCTAAAAAATCAATATTTTATACCGGCGCTGATAGTACAAATACTTCATTTATTACTTTAGTGTTGCAGTATACTTTGTAAAGCAATGCTCCGTGAAAACGTTTTCATTCGCGCATTAGGTTACAGGCATAGTCATTAAACGCATGTATCAATATTACTTATTGGTTTTGATTCACTTGATTACCTGAAAGTCACGATAAGTGTTTAGCATTTTGATAAACCGTGAATATATGTCTATATTATTGAGTTTTTTTATTACTTGGGTGGAAGTATTATTAAAATGTTTACTAGACGGACTAACGCTCTGTTCTAATCGTTTCTTTACTAATTATTACATGGTTGTCTTTATTTCAGCACAACGATTTGTTATGTTCGGTTTATAGTATACTACCCACCCCAACCTCCAATTGGTCTAGCACGGCAAATCCTTTCGGTAGTGGTATGAGAAACTACAGTAACAAAATTGGTAACATATTTTATTGCCAAATATTCTAGCAAATTGAAAACTGTTTGTAATACACTGCAGTCTAAAGGTATAAACTTATTTTCCATTATACGGCACATGGATGAACTACTCAAAATTTATAAGACACACCATATTGATACTGAACAATATTTTGAAGAGGTTTACAAAAAAAAATGTTAAACATGCCCATAGTTTTGAATTGGAAATTATATTATCACGCATTGCATCAAGACAAACCCATAGCTCGAATATGAGTTGCGTTGAAGATTACTTTCGAGTATGCTTTTATATTCCTTATTTGGATTCTCTTATATAGTCTATTGCCACAAGGTTTTCTAAAGATGCTACGACTTCTTTTTTACTTAAAAAACAACAATATAAAAAAACATTATTAAATAAAGAAAGAAACAGCCAGGAGTTACAACATTGATAACTTTTCAGAACAGTTGCAAACATAAGTTGAACTTTGGCAAAATAAAGAGATTCAACAAGATATAGACTTTGTAGATTTGCTTAACAATGGAGTTCTTTTTTCCGGCCATCAAAACTGTGCAGAATATTTTTTTGGCATTACCTCCAACTACTGCAACAATAGAAAGGTCATTTTGTACCTAAGGCGGGTAAAATCGTGGCCTTGATTAAGCGGGCCAGAGGATAGATTATCAGGTTTGTGCATGCTTTGTGTACATAAGGACATGGTAAAAATAGAGAAACAAGCATTTATAGATGGTGTTCTAAATAGATTTGGTCAAGACCGGAAAAGATTAATATTTTCGTTCAAAAATGATGACGATTATATAACGTGAGAACA
Source organism: Platerodrilus igneus (assembly GCA_036346225.1). Taxonomy (NCBI): domain Eukaryota; kingdom Metazoa; phylum Arthropoda; class Insecta; order Coleoptera; family Lycidae; genus Platerodrilus; species Platerodrilus igneus. The sequence goes on along the minus strand of JARFIW010000813.1, from coordinate 3,022,493 downwards.
GTCCTGTTCAGCAGTTTGAGTTGTAATAGTTGTGTACCTTTCTTAGTCGTGTTTGTTTGTGCAACAAATATTAAAGACACCATTTAAAGTGCCGGTGGTATATTTATTTCTTATTAATTAATATCTGTGGACATTTGGTTGACAGTCTCACGTTTCTGTTTCCGTTAAATAAGGTCGTGTCGTGTTTGTCTGTGGTTTTACATTTTCTTACTAGCTGCTTATTACGTGTATTACAATAAGTTAATTTGATTTTTAATTAATATGTACAGATGTATAATCTAATCCTTTCCATTTGCTACCCTGTGTATCAGCAAGCCAGAAAAATTGATAACCACCACCAGCGATTTACCAGATTGGTAAGTGACTTTACACTTTTATGAAAGTTAGATTAATCACAGTATGCTGCGTTCACTAAGAAATTATCCATTCGACGTATTTCTTTCAATTTCTAATACTATTAAAAAAACTCCATTATCGGTGGCCCCAACTGCTTTTGAGCTACCCGAAGGAAATTCGATTTAATGACACATTACTTTCCATTACGTCCGGTAACGGTGTTGATTAAGTGTCTATCCTTTGTTTATCTAACAACAAATAACTAATACTGCTGAAAGTAGTTTTAAAACCTCCCTCCCTGCAAACTATTCTGCGCGCGGGCTTGGTTAACAGTGATACGTCATTTATTATTCGAAATTCAGGCGTTGTTGGCATATTAGAACGTCGTTTTTGTTAGAACACCAGGTGCCGCTGACATAGGAATACGTTTGTTTTTTTAATTGTCAAATCAATGTTAGTTTACAACAAATAAGTTTACGACAAAATTTGATTATATTTTTTAAGAATTAATGAATTAATTAGTCAATTATTTTATTAATTTAATTCTTTACCCTGCTTCATAATGAAACAATACAATTTTGAAGGCATTGATATATATATATATATATATATATATATATATATATTGACGTGATCCCGCCAAGATATAAAAGAATCCAGAAAAATATAAAATTCCGAAAATTCATGCTTATATCCTGTATAATACAGCTTGCTTTTTTCTAAGCGAAAATGCAGTTTCCTATATATAAATAATCACCCTGTATGATATCAGCGTATTGTAGATAGATAGCAAATAATGTAAGCCGTATATGTAATAATCATTTTTAAGATACCTTAAAACACATTAAATGCGAATGCAAAGCTATCATTTTCAAGCGTAAATACAAAGTCATTTATTTTAACTTATTCATCATCATAAAAAAATTACATTTCCCGTTGCATAATTTAGGATAGGAACCATATCAATCTTGTTAAGAAATAATGGTTTTTCTTTATTTTTTGTATTAAAACACATTTTACCGTGAAGACAAATATTTTCTACAAAAATGCAACACGTTTGCATTATAAAGCCATTAAACCTTTAAATTAATTATATAAATTGACTTTTGTATTACATAAATTCATTTTAAATAAAACATGTTCTCGAATTTTGGAGAGGAATATAGAAAATCCGTGATCTGTAATTAGAACAACGTAAATACCTAATTAATGAATAATTATTTATTCTACAAAACAGCAGGAACGTGAAAAACCGATAACATTAATAAGACTTATTATTATCTTCCGCATTACTGCAGGATAGATGCGATGCGACGATTAACCTTACATGTGTTAGAGATGGACGAGGCAGTGCGCGAAATTATTATAAATCAATCACACGATCGACGCTAATGAATTATTCTGAGAAAGCCCTGCGTCATTACCGTGTAAAGTGTTCCACATGGAAGTAGAACAATGTAGAAGGCGTGACGTATTCAAGATGTTTGTACATAAACAGAAACTTTTATTAAAAGCATTCATTCATGAATTTGATCGTGAAAATGTTACTTTGATTAAGTCGCGAGCTTGTTGCTTTGCGAAAATGTTATTTTGAATATGCGATATGCATATCGTAATTAATAATTACAATGTAACAGTGAATAACGAAGTATATGTTAAACGTTGATTTTAGAGCAAAAATAATCTTCAAAGTTTACATATGAGTTTGAAAGTTACTAAATGTAATTATTATAATGTACAAAGAAAATGGGAAATGGTTAGATATAAAAATCTATTCAAAATTTTATTGACTAATTAAACCGAGAATGCACATGGAGTTCTAAATAAAGATTTAAATAATATGCAAGATTTTGTAAACTGGGATTTGACGTCAATTTAAGAATGGAAACGGAAGATATTTAATACTGTTGATTGTGAATTGGAGAAAGGTTTTGTGGATTTTGCAAGCATCACTTTTGAAGTACTGATTGTAACTGATATTTTAAGTATTTGTCATTTAATTTAAGTTAGATAAGTCTTAACCATATAATATTTTTTTTGTAAGGATTTTTACCAGGAAAGTTTGTGATCAGGGTTAAAAACACTAAGACCTTTTAGTAAACTATCTGTCAACGGTTTTTTGGCCAAAACAACATTACAAGCGTAGGAATAAAATGCCAGGTAAACTATCCACAAGGGAAGAGATGTGTCTGTAAATTGTAAGCAACTTTACGTGAGGAACATTTTTGATAATTAAGTACTTGTTAGGAATAATTTTATGCTGAAATAAATTATGCTGTAAATGTTCTATATTCTTTTGTATGAAAGGAAATCTTTTAGACACCATAGACGCTTTGTGATATTGCTGTGTTTGTAAATACATAGCAAATAATATAAGCAGCATAGTAAAAATAATTAATCGTTAAGATACTTTAAAACGCATTCAATGCAAACGTAAATCGATCATTTTGAGATAAATACAAAACCATTTATTTTCACTTATTAACTATTAATCACATTTTTAATAAAAATGCTTTTCATTTGCTGCAAATAGCATAGAATAGTACTAGCTTTATGCATAAAAACTACAATCAATATTGTATTTAAAACCCTAATATTAATCTTAAAACACGTTTTGCCGTGAAAGCAAATATTTGCTATAAAAATGCAACCAGTTGCATTAAAAAGCAATTAAAGTTTAAATTAATTACACGGTGTATTACCTAAATTCAATTTAAATAAAACATGTTCTTGAAAATTCGAGAGGAATTGAGAACAAATACCTTAAATTCGTATGAACTAATTAATAAAGAAACTTTTATTTTAAGAAGCGGTCGGAATACTCAGAAAATGTAATAGAAATTGATAAGAAATATTTATTATGTTTCGCATTCACTGTTGGAGAGAAGCGATGCAGCACAATAACCTTGGGTGTTAAACAAAGACAAGGCAGCGCGGGTCGCTAATAAGTGGAAGAGTTTACGAGGTAATAAAACGTCGCGATTTTGGACGCTAATGGGTTTTTCTGGGAAACCTTACATTATAATGTTCCATGCTATACTACTAGATTCTAGAAATAGATAATTTTGTATATATAAGGAAGCGTTTATTAAATGATTCATTCATAAATTCAATTCGGCAATGTTTATTTAAGTTGCAATGTTATGCATTTTAAAGCATTTTTGGTTACTTCTGATCACTTTATATTATTCTGGTTTGATATTAACATTATCAAAGTTCCTTTCCTGTTATCGCCTATACCATACCTTATACATACAAATTTGAATGTTGGTATAAGTGCGCGCGAGTGCCTTTTGGTTCGTGTGCACAGTTCAAGACGAGCATTATACAGAGCATTATTAACTTGACAACGGGAGTGACCGTACGAGTTAGTCCGGTGTGTTTTGACCATGTGGTTGGTTTTCAATAGTGAAAACGCCTCAAGAATAGAGAACTTCTGTTTATGCAGTTAACGGCGGTCATGTAGATGCAAATTACAGTCCACTACATTTTTCATACCAGCGCAATTGGCAACCATTACAGGTTAGTGTATTTTAATTGATTAACTGTTTTAAAATGCCGTTGGTTGATAAAAACATGCACACGCGAGCTGTTGTTTTACGAAGATGATATTTGAAATATGCAGTACGCATACCTTAATTTAATAATTACGATGATACAATGAATAAAGAAGTGATTAAAAGTAACCTACAGATATATAAAACTGGATAAATGCAATTATTTGATCTTGTAGTATACAATTAATATGAAAATGCTTCGATATAAAAAGCTATTTAAAATTCTATTAATTAATCAAACCGAAGATTTACATTGGTTTCTAAATGGAGATGTAAATGATATAAAAATCTGGTAAGCTGATTTGGACATCAATTTAAAATAAGAAGATATTTAATTACGCGCTGGATAAAAGAAACGCTTTGTGGATTTATGCAAAAATCATTTTTCGTAACTGATATTTGAATATTGTCATTTAGTTTAAGATTGTTTAAGATAGTTCTAATAATTTTTTTATAAAGAATCTTTACCAGAAACGTTTGTGCTTAGAGTTCCAAGCACTCTTACCTTTTAATAGATTATCTGTCAAGGATTTTTTTGGCCAAAACAAACCTTACAAGCGGGAGAATCATAACCAGGTAAAAGATATTTAGTGCTATAAATTTAAAATAAGGCAAGAAACATTTTTATAATTAAGTAAATAAGTACTACTTAGAAATTATTTGATATTTGAAAAAAACGATGTTGTAAATGTCGTATATGCTTGTGTATGAGAAAATATATTTCATGCTGTATAAATGCTTTGTAATATTGCTGTGTTTGATTTCATTTTGAAAACTCCAACATTTCCGTTGAGCTAGCCAGGCAAAGTTAGAAAGGAAGGTAAGTCAACAATTTCAAAAATTTTACAATTTGCTAAATCTGTATCACAGCACTCATTTAGTGACGCTCCAACTGCGGCCCTTATCATATCACTCTTTTAGTAACGCTCCAATGCGGGCTATTATCATATCAATGTGTATATATATATATATATATATATATATATATATATATTGCTATGATAAGAGGGTTATTTATAGGTTTATTGAGTCATAATGGTAACACAATACATGTAAATAGTATTAGGAGTTAGAGAACTACATTTATTTAGCATGAAAAATACGTAATTTGCAAATTATGCAAAGAGCAAACATTTAACACTCTGTATAAGGATCGCAATTGACTTTAATTAATGCCGGGAAGCATATCATTCAACAATAAACACACATTCAGCAAAAGAAATAACTCTACATGCAATCAAACTTGTCTTAAACCAAAAAGCATTTATAAATTGTAAATAGCTATGCGTTAAAAGCAGTAAAAGTTAGAAAATCATGATACAATTCCGATTAAAATTAAACATGCGATAGTGAAAGGAGATATCATAGCGTCCTGATAAGAAACGCATCTTTCAAAATAAATACGTTTTGGAAACGCAAGAGGTAAACAAATATGTTAATTTACGTCATTTTGTCTGCGCGATTTTCTACATGGAGTTAATACAAATCCCAAAGTATTATCTGAACAAACAAAAGCCATAAGTTAAATTACGTGCCAAGGCGAATTAGAAATTCCTGTAATAATATCAAAACAGACGGTCTAAAATAAATACAGAATAGAAATCCACAGGTATCTTACGTGACCAAAAAATCGTTCCGACGAGTTATTATCAGAGATATAACTGTAAAAGCCCAAAATATCCAAAACGTTCTATAAGGGTCGTAAACTTTGAACAAACAGCGCCGATAACCAATGAATTTTTAGATGGAGCGTAGCTTATATAACACGCAAATTTGATAAGCAGACAGTCTTGATTTGAACCGAGCACAATCCACATCACTTTACTCAAGAATCTACGCAACGAGTGAATATTAAAATTAAATAATCAAATTTTTGTGAAAAGTGGTGTTAGAGAATTTTAAAATAAATAATAGTGAAAATATATGAAACAAGTTTCGCCGTTTGCTGGAAAATGTGAATAAAAGTTTATTAATTAATTAATGTAAAATATTTATAATTTAGGGCTCTAAGTAAGACAGGGTAAATATAAGAGAGTCCAAGAAAATCGAAGTAAAATCCAAGTAACTCTAAGGGCAGATTAAGAAAATACTAGATTATTGATTAAATGGGGTAAAATTTGAAAACTAAATAAATTGATAATATTGGGAGGAAGTCCGAATGAGAATACTGTCAAAAGCGCACAAAACAGAGGATTGTTTTAAGCATTGAATGGAGCAACTCAACTAAAAGTAATATTGGGGTACTGATCCACAGCATGTAGTAACAGATCCAGAAAAACGCACACAAGGAAAACTACAGGTCAAAACTATCTAGCATAAGACATTATTTTGTTTTTATTTTTTTGAACACTAACTATATTTATTATACTTAAATATTTTATGTAGAATTACCAAAAATTTCTTTTATACGTGAAAATTTACGTAAAAAGGGGAAAAGTCATGAACGTTCGATAAATTTTCAGTAGAGTACAGTGTTATTTTTGCTGGCTTTAAAATAAGGAAAGGTAGCTTTAATTTTTGAAGATAAACAATTTAAAAGTTATTGTTATTTAATTCAGGGGTTCATTTTTGTCATACAGTAAAACAGATTAAGCTGTGAAGTGTATATGATTCCTTCTTTCTCATTATACAAATATTAGTCGACTTCGTTTTATCATTCAAAGCAGGAAAAGTATTAGAGAAAAGGGGGTAAATTATTATAACGTTATGCACAGCCGAGGCATATTTAAATTTTAGAATATATATATATATATGACGAATACAAATCGTACTAATAGTTGTATAACCATTGACAAAACAGTAGCTTCATTACTTCACAGTGGATGTTTTCTCCCCTTATTTTATATATATATATATAACTGATTTGATTAAACAACTGATTTGATCCTATCTGGGACCTTATATTTTCCTTCTTTTAATTACTAGCTCGATTTGAAATAATCATTTGGGCTTTGCATAGAAGTCTAAGTTGTTATTTCATCTTACTAACTATAATACATTAGTATTTATCAACTTGCCTTGTGCCATTAACTATCTAATATAAATATATATATATATATATATATATATATATATATATATTGCTATGATATCGCCGTACTCCGATGTATTTAATGTTCAGTTGCTTGTTGCTCGCCACCGCTTCGTGTCTCTAAATAACCTAGGTTATATCTTAGATTTCACACAATTCGTTTTATATGCCTCGACTAGCTCAGTTCAACCCCACACAGAGTGCACGACGATACGATAGCAGAGAAGTCCCCCCCCCTTTTATTTAACACTTCCCACCTGAATAAGGTAAACAAATTAACCAAAATTAATATAATAACTCAAATATGTACAATTTGTAGTTCCACAACCTTTATAATATTATTCGCTATTTAAGAAAACCCCTGAATCAAAGTAATAGTATAAATCAGTTTGTCCCCAAATTATGACTCCCTTAAATCAGTTTGACGCCAACAAAAATAAAACTCTGTATACTACTGCAAGTACGTTGAACGTTCAATGACATTCTTTACCTTTTTCGTAACTTCTACGTATCAACCAAAAATATTTGATGACCCTTTACATAAACTTCTCAGTGCATACAAAAACTAATATGTTCAAAAAAATGAATACATTAAGCTTTTAATGAATTTTATCTCTGACCTGTTGTTTTTCCTGGTTGAACTCCTTGTTGTAAATACGCGTCTCTGAATGCACCCCAATTCTTAGAGCTGCCACTGCGTGCTGTTGACCAGTGTCCTTAGATTGTTTTCAGTTAGATTTTCTTATTGATTTTGTTTGATAGTTGTTTATTGAATCGCGTAGCACAGTTTAGTTAAACGCCCAGTGTAACACTTAATCGTTTACTTAGTTGAATCTAGTTTAACCCTTAATTCAATCCTCGGTTCAATAATTAGTTTAATACTTGGTGTAATACTTGGTGTACCACCTGGTGCCCTAAGTCAATAAAATATTAAAGATTATGTTTAATTAGAATTTTGGACTTACGTTTTAAATGTCAAACGACGAATTTCTGTCGTATATTTGCATTTGTACTAGTATTTGAAATTTTCAATCACCCACTTTTACTTAAATATTATTATTTAATTTGATAGTTTAACTTCGCGTGTTATTTTGGTTCAGACAAGTACATAGTGAACCTTGGTCGTAGAAAGACTGACTTTTTATCAACTCGTGCGCTATTTAAAGGTACGCCTATTCACTTGTTTATCCTGTTGATTGAGGCGTTGCACTTGTCTTAACGTGCAAGCCTTCGGATTTCCATGGAATTACCATCCTAGATTTCATTACAATGCTTTACACGTAGACATCAAAATTTTACACTGTGGATTCTGTTGACCATGATACCTTGTACCTTCTCAAGTCACGTCCTCTTATTTGTGTAGGAATTTATTAAAACTTTCCGTTTAATTTCGCACCTAGTCAAACGTGTGTTTCCTTACTTTTGTTTACCAATGTGCTGGATTTTATTCAACTTTTGTCAAGACTACTATTAAAAGATCACGTAGTCAAAGTTTTTAATGGGATTCTTTAACAGATGACGCAAATTCGATGTTCCTGATGCGTATTTATTTAAAGTTTATGAATGCATTGCTATTTTTAAAAATGAGTTCGATTACATACAAGGTTATATATCTTGCTAAATGTAATTGAATTCTTGAAGAAGGAGCTCCTTTTATTAATTAAAGTTGGGTATGGATTTTATACAGTGTGCTTGATATTTGCTTTTTGTATAATTGGCGAATGCTTACTCTTTATAATAAAAATGTTTAATTGTCTAGACTTTGGTTTCGTTTACATGGAATGTACAACCCATGTGACCCTATATACCCTTAAATAACCCTATTATCATAGCAATATATATATATATATATATATATATATATATAATAAATTATGAGCTGATATATTATCCGGGTTTGAAAATGATACCAGTAAAAGCGATGATTCAGACTTCCCAATTGAGAGAAAAAGAAAAACATTTTTGAATTATAAGTGAATCTAAAAGTTGCAAACAATAGCGTCACTTATGTATGTATAATTAAAATTTCAAATTCTAGTTTTAAATTAAAAGGAAACTCATCATTTCTGTTTTACTTATTTTCATTTAAGTATAACCAAGGTTCTGTAAAATATATCATTACACATATAACAAGCATTTTATTTTCTTCAAATAACCGGTTTTTATTCGAATATATTATGCTGTTCTTACATTGCAACTAAGCCATAAGTACCAGAAAAAGGTGTCACTAACTTTTTATAAAAAAATAATAATATTTTGCAAACCGTAATACGTATTATCTTTGTAAAAATTACTGTCAAAAGTAAAATAACAGTGATACATATAATATTTTCAAAATTTGGGATAAGTTTACTAGTTAATACAATACGTCACAGCAACCCTTAATAAGGCCTATTTTCGACACATATTTGGCTCTCCTGAGAAAATAGTATATTTCTGTTACGTCAGTTTGGTTTTTAACCCTCGATATTTAGTTCATAGTTGAGCGGACATATCCTCTATTTTCTTATAGTCTTACGAGCCAAATGTTGAGAGTTTTTTAGTTATCTCCTATTACTTTTACCAACAAAGTACAAAGTCAGTCGAATTTATTAGTTTCATAATTTTCACAAATTTTAAACCAATATATCCTAACTTTAAAAAAGTTTGATAAAAAATTAACAAATGTTTTTTTAAGTTAGTAGTCCCAGAATAACTTAAAAGTGCTACTACAAAGGCCGATTTTTAAAAGTTTTTGGAGTAAGATAAACCCCCACACTCATAAAACCCTAGTTCTGTCCAATAATGTTAGTCAACATGGTTGGCATAGGGAGATGTCGAACATCTGTATCTACAAGCAGGTTTGCTACTGTACCGGGTACGGGCTATCTGCTTCCCGATTCATGGTTCATCTGCCCATTTTTTTATGTCTCATTTTCTAGTATGTAATAATATTGTAAATCTTAAAAATGTTTAAGGACTACCACACTCAATTTGTTTAAGAGGGAAATTTATATCAAGTGAACTACTGTCAAACGAGTTTGTATGCATTTGCTTTTCTTGTACAGAAACTACTACAAATGTTATGGCAGTTTTGCAAAAAAACAAATCAAAAACATATTTTACTGTAGATGAATAATGAACGGCAATAAATGGAAAATCATATTATGTTATAACAACACACCTAGTAGATAACAACAAGGAGCTACAAACACTAGTACTGGATTTTGTGCCCTCTTATCGCCTACATACGGCGAAGAACATCGCCACATTATTTTCGGACTCCGTAAAAAAGATGGGGATTGAGTCAAAAGCCCAGAGTATAACAGTAGACAACGTTGCAGCAAATACAACATTCATGACGTAATTAAAGAACTGTTTATCAGCTTTCGACGATATTAATCAGCATTTCAGATGCATGGCACAAATACTGAATCTAACTGTTCAAGATATGCTGCAAGCTCTCTCAATGAATAGTGAGAATAGCGCAGATCCCAGAAGATTCAGACGATGATGAATCCTTAGGTGCATGTGTCTCTGCCAATGTAGTGGTAAAAATCAGAGAGCTCTTTACAAATATTAAAAAAGCAGAGCAGATGAAGATACGTCATAACAGTGCTACTAAACGTCAGGCATACCTACAACTTTATCTCCTGTGCTAGATGTGGCTACTCAATGGAGTTCTGCCCAAGAATTGCTTGAAGTTATCATTAAGAGAGCACTGCTATACGAGCCCCAGGTACGGTGTTGGGCAGCGTAGCGGGTTCGAATTTTAAGCAGGCTATGGAGAGCACTGCGGTACGAGCCCCAGGTGTGGCGGCGGGCAGCGTGACTAGTCGGATTCTTACGCAGGCTATGGGAAGCACTGCTTGTTGAGGTAGTTCACAGGCTATGGTGAGCACTGTAGTTGAGTCCTCAGGCGTTGGTGAGCACTAAGGGTACTAAATTTTGTAGGATTCGCAATCGTTTTTATATGCTTTCTTCCCCTATACAAGGTATGTTAAAAAAAGGTTAGTGGAATTGGCATCCAATAGATTCGCTACTTTTAGGGTAGCACAAAAAATAAGTTGGAGATCCCGATTTTTTAGGCCTTTGTTCTATATTCGACACGTGTAGGGTAACTTTCCCCCTCGCTGAAGAGTGTAGCGTAGCTAGGTTGATGCAATGATGCTGTGGGGTCCTTGTTGTCAAAGTACCTGAGCTCGTGGCGGCGTTTGCGTTTTTGTTTATTGAGACGGCGTCCGAAGTCGCCTTTACTGGTTGAGACGGTCGTGATTGAAAGGGTACCGCTTCTTTGAACACCCGTCCACTGGTATGCCTTTCTGGTTGTGTACTCTGCACATACTTGGGCAGATCGACGAAGTGCGTGATTAGGCCGTGGTCTGGAAGATTCAGTGTCCAGTGCAAATAGGCTGGTGCTCGCCGTGATAGTTGGTTCTGTTGGCGTATTGACTACTGGTTCAAATTCTTCTTGGAGGCTGTTGGGCAAGAATTGGGCTGCAACCTGTTTAGTTGCAGTTGACATGGGTGGTCTGTTGGCGGTAACGGGCGTTACCGTTGTGGGGCTTCGTCAGACCTCTCCATTGTCGTCTCTGCTGGGTGTAATGGTTGTGTTTGAAAGTGTATCTCTTGGGACATCTGTCCACAGGTTTGCCTTTCTGCTTGAGAGTTGCAAGTCGTTCTGGTGACTGGCGGAGATCCTTGGTAGCGGATCGCCGTGAGTAATGCTTATTTGCGCCAGTTCATCTTGTCCGACCGGGCAGTAGTCTGGCGCTGCTCGGCCGGTAAGTCGTTTTCCGATGCCTTGGTTGGGCAGACTCGGTGCCAATGTCCTTGTGGACAAAATGCGCACCTTGGTAGCTGCCCCGTTGTGCGTAGAAATTTGGTCGCTGGCGTGGGAACGGTTGTACTTTTTGCTATACTTTCTAGTTGCCGCTTGAAGCGAGCGGACGTGTTTTTGCCGAGCTCCCGCTTCAGCAATAACAGTAAGTTTTTATCTAGGGTTTATATTATTTATTGTTGTATTATTTTATTTGAAGCTTTGCTTTTTATTGTGTTTTATTTTTATAATTGTGTGCCATCAAATTTTAAATACAGGGCAGTAAAATAAAAATTTTAAAACAGAATTTAAACTAAATAAAAACTAAATAAATCGCGTCTTCTTTGTAATTTAAACCAAATCCGCGTTTTAAAATAAACTAAATAAATTTCGGGTTAATAAAACAAAGGTCTACTCAACTAATACTCAAAAACAATTTCGAAATAACTTAAAAAGGCATTTTTAATAATAAATTTAAAATAAAATCCGCCTAAATCAAGTAAAAACCGGGTAAAACAACCAAAAGTGTGTGAATTTTTATAGTGCGCGTATAATAAAATAATAACCAAAAAACAAAAATCTAAGCCCTTTTAAATCAAATAAATAACTCAAAAACTGTAAATTTTAAAACAATTTTAATATAAATTTTCCGTAATTTAAGTTCACGCGTATTTAAAAGTTCCTTTAAAATCGATTTTGGTGTAATTAAGCGGTGTAACAGTTACGGGTTGTGCTAGTTACCAAGCGATTAAGTGAAAGGTCATTTCCGGTTACCACATTCCGATTGCGCTCGACCTTATTTTGTTAATTACACATTTAAAAATAAAGTATTCTTATTTATAAATTAGATATTTTAATATTTTGAAGTAATTAGTTTATTTAAATTTGATTTGGCGGTTTAAAAATTTAAAATAAATAAATAGCGTTCTTTACGGTACATTTTAAATCGAGATATTTTTATTGCGTTAGGAAATTTATTTGATTCTAGTTGTTATTTTGACGCTTAGTGCTTGTTGTATTTTGTTAAAATTTGATATTTAATTGGGCGGTTGAAGTTTTAATAAATACAAGGTTGTTTACGGTTCACCTTTAAACAAAACATTTTTATTGGACCAACGTTTTGCGTTCTTCTAGCGTCGTTCTTTTAGCGTCGTGACGGTTAGGACGTTTTTGAGCTGCGTTTTAGGTGTCATTTTATTGCTAGTTTTGTCAGCATGGTGGTCCACCGCGATGAGGAGCCGCTGCCCAGGAGGAAGAGGGCGATCGGTCTGAGTCTGCTAGGTCGGCGGCGGAGGGCGCTGTTGGGGAAACAGCTTAAGGTAGTGCTAAAGGACTTCTTGTTAGAAACTCAGGAGGAGGTACAGGAGGTAGGAAGGAGCCTGCGTCTGCGGCGGTCGTGTCTGGGGAGTCAGGGCCTCCGTGGTGGTCGCGGCGCCAGAATTGCCCTCTACTTCGAGAGCCCAGCGCACGATGTCGACTAGCAGCAACGGTAGCGTTAATGCTAGCGACCTCGATGAGCTGGAACTCTTAAAGTTTAGGGTGAGGAAAGCGCACGCTGCCGTCTATGGGAAGGTGCCGACGACCTCCGCCACTATCGTCGTGGAGGATAGGAAGATGGTTCGGCACGCCGTGGATGATATCCGTGACGTGACGAACCAACTGATAGGTATGGTTAGGGCGCTGCGTCTTTGTTTAGATGGTTCAGGAGAGCAAGTGTTGTTGGGGGAAGTCCGGCGGTGAATTCTGTCGTTTCAGGAGGCCAGAGTCAGGGTGCGTCGGTGCAGCGCAAGGTCTCCTACGCCGCTGCAGCTTCAGGATCTGCCCCTACGTTTGCTGTAAGGGTCGACGCCAGGCCAGGCCAGAAGGACGACGTGATGACGACCCTGAAGCAGAAGGTCGATCCCGCTCGAGATGGGTTTGTTGTTGTCGGAGCTCGTAGGACGCGCCGGGGCGGTGTCGTTGTGGAGTGCGCAGGTCGCGACGACGCCAAGAAACTGCAGTTGAAGGTCGGCGGGAACTGCAAGGAACTCGTGGCGAAGACCATCGAGAAGAAACGTCCACGGGTCGTTCTTCCGGGGTCGAAGCGGGGATGAAGGCTGAAGAGCTCGTGCGGTTGATTGCGAGCCAGAATCCCCGTTTCGGCGATTTGAAGCTAGAAGACCACCTGAGAGAAGTTCAGGTTTGGCGGAAAGGGCCCTAGAGATCCCTTCGCCAACGTAGTCTTCGAAGTGACCCCACACTTCGAAGACGTATATTAGCTGATGCTATTAACCTCAGGTGGCGAAGAGTATGGGCCCGGGACCACTTCTCGATGACCCAGTGTTACCGGTGCTACGAGTACGGCCATCGATCGATGGAGTGCAGGGAGAAGGTACAGTGGTGCGGTAACTGTGCCGAGGTCGGGCATGAATTCAAGAATTGCCGGAAGGCAGTCCCTGCTGTGTGGTTTGCGCTAGGGCAAACGACAGAACTGGCGGTGGCGCGAAGGTCGATACGCGCCACGACGCCAAGTCGAGTAGATGCCCACGATGCAACGTCTGAAGCACGCAATCACACGAAACATCGATTATGGACTGTGAAGATAAAACAAAGTCCATAAGAAGCAAGAAGATTAAATTCGCGCAACTAAATCTCGGGAAAGGTAGAGGGCAACAAATAACTTCGTAAAGTTATTCATCGAAAATAATATCGACATCGGGTTTATACAGGAACCGCACCTGTATGGCCACAAAATAACAGGTTTTGGGAGGGGTTACCGTCTTAAACGCGAATAGTGAACGACCGCGTAGCGGGATAATAATAAATAATGGAACGTGCGCCGGAATTATATTAAATAATTTATCGAACGAGTTTGTAACGACGGCCGAAATCAAATCAGGGAAAATGCGTTCTATGTAATAGCGTGTACCTCCCGCCGGTCGATTCCCGGCGGAAAATCTCAAACCGAAGACTTGATAAATGAAGTAGATAATATTATTCGTAAAATCGGCAGAAATAAAAATCTAGTCATTGGGGAGATTTTAATGCCAAGTCGCCACTATGGGGCAGCCCTATCGAAGACGATAGAGGCTCGCAGGTTGCTGATCTTTTACGGAATGGGATCTTAGTGTGATAAACACTAATGATTTACCTACGTTTGAGACGCATAGAGGCAGCAGTTTTATAGATATTACTGCAGTCTCGCACGAAATGTTAGAAACGATTTGTAATTGGAAATTAAGGTCGGACGAGGAAACGCTCTCTGATCATAAATTAATAACATGGGACGTTGAAACCAAAACAAGTGCAAACGAGCAGCTAACTGTATTTCCGCGGTTCTGTAATAAAAAGCAAATTGGAAGCGATTTAAACAAAAATTTGGCGAAAGTATCCTGTGCTCGAAAATGAGCTATTTAACTGCCGAGAGGCAGACGAAGTAGAAACACTCGCGAAAAAATTAAACGACGCGGTGGTAGACGCGTCGTCGTATTCCATGCCGAAAAGAAAACATTTAAAGACAGCGTACCCTGGTGGACCCGGGAACTAACCACCAAGCGGGCAGAAACGCGTAACCTAAGGCGCCGCTATCAACGCGCCTCGGGAGATATAAGAGAACAACGGAGAATAGAATATAATCAAAGTTACCGCGAATATAAAATATTAATAGAAGAAACGCGAACGAATAAATTTAAAGAATTCTGCACGCAAAACTCAGAGAAAGAACCCTGGGGAACCGCATACCGCGTAATTAGAGGAAAACAACAAAAATCGCGCTCAGTAATATAAAGAAAACAAATGGCGAATACACGGAAGGTTTTAAAACCACAGCGGAATATTTACTAGAGAAATTTTTCCCATCGGATAATCCCGAGGGGATGAAGGGTCGCACGATTTAATACGTCGGGAAGCTGCAAAGGCGCAAGGAACAGGTGCCGATAAGGCAATCCTAGTTCACGAGGTCGTCAGGGCTCTTAGGAGGATGAACCCTAAGAAGGCACCGGGGCATGATGGAATCACTTCAGACGCAGCTCTGCAGGCGTGCCTGTTAGCCCCGTGTGTCTTTGTTGGGTTGTTTAATCTTTGTTTAGAAAGGGCGTTTTCCGCGTTGCTGGAAAATCCAGAATGTGAAATTTATACCCAAACCTAAAAAGGCGGATGCGTCAGATCCGGGCAGCTATCGTCCAATTAGCTTGCTACCGGTGCTGGGGAAAGTTTTAGATCGCGTTATGACTACGCGTGTTGAACACCTAGTGCGAGACAGCGGCGGTTTTAATAACCGACAGTTTGGTTTCGTGGAGGGCAAGTCGACTATCGACGCGTTAGAGTTCGTTGTCGGGGAAATTAAGCAGGCAAGAGATGCCAAAGAGTACTGTGTCGTTGTTGCTTTGGACATTTCAGGAGCATTTGATGCTGCCTGGTGGCCATTAATCGTTTGCGAGTTAGATCGTAGGGGTTGTCCGCGAAACTTGATGTCTTTGGTCAAGAGCTATTTCTCGGGCGATTAGCACAGGTTGAAATTCCGGGTGAAGTTCTGTCGCGTGAGGTGGAAAGGGATGCCCGCAAGGGTCATGTTCTGGTCCCACATTTTGGAAGTTGTTGTATGAGAGCATCTTTAGGGTCAAGTTGCCCGCAGGATGCTCAATCGTCGGGTTTGCAGATGACACACTTTTAATTGTAAGATCGAGATTGTTAATGGATATGCGCACAAAACCGAACGAGGCGCTTAATAAATTACACGAATGGTCGCAGGCGATAAAATTAAAATTTAACACGGCGAAGTCAGAGGCGCTTTATTTCGGCACGAAACCAGGACAGAGACCTCCTAGGTTAGAGCTAGGAGGGGAGAAAATCCCGTTTAAAGATTGTATTACCTACCTCGACGTCAAGATCGACAATAAATTAAATTGGAAAGCGCACGTACAATACGTAAAAAGTAAGGGCGGCGAAATATCAAATAAAATGATGGCGGCGGCTAAAATAAAGTGGGGTTTCAGGGGCGAATCGCTGAGGACGGTTTATGCCGGAGCAATTGAGCCGGCAATACTGTACGCAGCTTCTGTATGGGCAGAAGGTTGTAAAGTCCGGGAGATGCGTCAATTGACGAGCGTACAACGCATAACCGCGGTAAAAGCGGCGAGGGCGTACAGGACCACCTCCACGGAGGCTGTCCTGGTGATCAGTAGGTCTCTCCCTATCGAATATGTCGTTAGGAGATTAGAGATAGACGATTAATAAATATAGGAAAAGGCGCGAAATTATCGAAGATCTTAATCTTGGTAATAGGAAATTGCAAGAAAGATTGTTGTATCTGAGTTAGAGCACCCGGCTGATATTAGAGGGATCGAGTTTGTCGAAGGTGATGAGGACGCGATGGGTATCAGAATTTATACGGACGGTTCACGTATGGACGATGGGCAAGCAGGCGCGGCGTTTGTCGTGTATAAGCAGGAAAGGGAGGTGTTTCGGTTTCAAACCAAACTCGCGAACTGGTGCACTATCTTCCAGTGCGAATTGGTAGCCATACGAGAGGCTATCGATTACGTAATAAACCATACGGGCAGAGACGAGTATTATATAATCAGTGATAGTAAATCGGCGCTAACGGCTTTAACAAACATGAACACCTCGACAGATCTCCAAGCGGACGTCTGGAGGATAGCGCGTACGGCGCTAGAGTTTCGACGTTTAAAGTTCTGTTGGGTCAGGTCGCACAATGGTAACGTAGGAAACGATAGGGCTGACGAATTAGCTAAAGAGGCCGCGACGGGCGACTTTCGAATATCACATTCATCGATACCGAGGTCTTTAATCAAAAGAAAGCTGCGCGAAAATCAATTCGACAATGGGAAGAGAGGTGGAACAACGCTGCCACGGGCAGGTTGACCCACAAATTCATACCGAGCATAGAAGCCAGAGGTAAGATCGAGGTTAAGCTCGATCACAAAATGGTGCAGTTGATAACAGGGCACGGCGCCCTGAAGGCGTATTTACAAAGGTTCGGTCTAACCAATAGCGACCGCTGCGAATGCGGTGAGGGCGCGGAAAGCGCAGAGCACGTGCTCTTCGACTGCCCGCTTGAGGCGGGAAATCGAGGGTTGGCTGATAGCAAACTAGCTATCCTAGGTCTGGCATGGCCAAAAGCCTAGAGGAAGTCGAAGTGGTTAACCAGAAGGCGTTCTGGACAGCCTTAAAAGAATTCGCGGGAAGGGTCGCGAGATTAGACAATCAATGACGACCGCGTGTAAAAATTCGGTGGGGTTGGTGGGAGGATTGAAAAATTTTAGATTGACTTGGCGTGAGTAAGGATACGAGCATAACCAAAACCTGATATTAAAAAAAAAAAAAAAAAAAAAAGATAATTATACCAAAATGTCCAATATGCACGAGAAACCCCACTCCATTAATACAATCACTGCCTATCTTCATAATTATGTGCGGAAAATCGGGAATAAATAATACCAAATAAACAATAACAAATAAATCATAAACCCTCATTAAATTAAATCAATAAAGTAAACTAGGATAATAAAACAGAGTGCAACCGCGCATCCCCAGGACTTGAAAGTGAAGTGATAGTGATAGTGATTGTGATCCCCAAAACATTTAGTGCATACCCACCAGGACTTTAGCAGTGCACCCCGTCCCACCTTTAGAAGTAAGTTACAGACGACCAGATCTTCGGATGCTGGAGAATTTTATTATCGAGGTAAGACTTAAAATGTGGCGGCTGTACTCGCACAAGCATTGATTTACATTAATTAGTAGTTTTGAAATAATTTAAGAAGCACGTTTGGTGTGTAAAGGCGCTAGCCGACATAATGCTTGTGCGAGTGCACCTGATAAATAGGGTGATGCTTTCGCTATTTTGTGCACTGCTATATGCTTAACGCTTATTAAACATTTATTTATATATTTACATAATTATATTTATTTATATTTTATATTTACACTTTATATTTATTTATATATAGCATGTATTATGTGGCTTATTTGTTTTGTTTGACGTTCTGTCGCCATTTTGGTTGCAGTATATATTTGGGAAGGACGAGCAGAATTGCGAAGATTGTAATCATAATGTAAATCAGTTAGGGAACGATAGGGAAAGCTAGGGATGGATTTAAATTAGTTAGCTAGATTTGGATAGTTTTAAGACGACCCTTCAGGTCGCACTGGTAAGCAGAACCGGCGTCTGCTATCCGGTATTACGGATCCCTCCCTCTCATTTTGCTTGTTGATCGGGTACACTCGAAAGTCAGCGCTAGGGATACCATTATTTACAACCCTGTTTTTAGTTTTGTTTTGTTTTGTTCCAGTTTTTGCAAGATTTTAGGTTTATTAGATTGTTAGAGTTTGTTAGGTTTGTTAGATTTTTAGGTTTGTTAGATTTTTATTTAGTTTTTATTTAGGGTGAATCAACTATGAAGTAAGAATAAATTAGGAGCACGACTATTTTTCGCGTTTAAACCCAATGTAGTACCTCCGGGTGGAGCATTGGGGACGTGGCCGCAAGTATAGCGGCCCTAATTCAAATTATAATGTACTTTTTGCTGCCTCTTTTTCGGACTTTCTAGTTACCGCTTGAAGCAAGCGGACGTGTTTTTCAGTGCTTCCGCTTCTGCGGTAAACAAATAAATTTTTTGCTATTTATTATTGTTTTATTATAGTTTAAGCTTTGCTTTTTATTGTATTTTATTTTTTATTATTGTGTGCCGTTAATTTTAATATACAGGGCATTAAATAAAATTAAAATAATAATTTTATCCGGTAAATACTAAATTAACCGCGTTTTAACTTAAATTTTAACTAAAATTCGCGTTTTAAAATAAACTAAATCAATTTTCGGGCTAATAAATCAAAAACCAATAACCAAACACCCCAAAATAATTTTAAAAAGCGTTTTTAATAAATTTATTGGGAAATCTAGTAAATCGGGTTAAAAAAACCGCGTAAAACAAGCAAATAAATTCGAGAAATTATATAACGTGCGTGTAATAAAATAACAATTTAAAAACCCAAATCTAAGCCCTTTTGAATCAAACAAATAACTAAAAAACGTAAATTTTAAAATAATTTGAATATAAATATTCTAATTTTTTAAGTACATGTGTATTTTAAGATTCCTTAAAGTCGATCTTTGGGTTTAATTAGTCGTGTAACATTTCAAGGTCGAATAAACACCGAGTAAACAAGCGGTAAGTGCATCCGATACCGAATTCCAATAACGCGTGTTTCAATTAGTTTGTTTCTATATTTAAATTTAAAGTCTGGTATTTTATAGATTTGTTTTTGAGGTAACTTGCTAGTTTGAATTTTAAATAAATAAATACAGTTTTGTTTACGGTACATTTTTAATCGAAATATATTTATTGGGTTTGTGATTCTATTTTGTCTTCGTTGTTATTTTGACTTTAGTGTTTGTTTTATTTTTGATAAATTTGAAACTTCATTTGCTGGTTTGAAAATTTGAATAAATAAATAAATTTAAATAAATAAATACCGGGAAGTTTACGGTTCATTTTAAATCTAGGTATATTATTGAAGCAGCGCTTTGTTTTGTACTTGCTGTTGTTTTGTTGTATAGCTGATCGTCTTAACTTTGAACGTTTAGCTTCGAAACGGTCAGGGCGTTTTTGATCTGGGTTTTTTGTTTCTGGTCGTTGTTTGTTTGTTTGATTTTTCAGTATGGTTGTCCACCGAGATAAGGAGCCGCTGCCAAGGAAGAAGAGGAGCGATCGGTCGGAATCGGTCAGGGGTGAGCAGTCGGAAGCAGGATCGGTTGCGAAGATCGCAGTAAAGGAGTTCGCGGTAGTCGTTGAGAAGCTGGTGTCGCAGCCCAACGGGGAGGTAGTCGTATCGCAGATGGAGCCTGGGTCTGCGGTGGTGGAGTCGGAGGGACCGGCGCCCCTTGTGAGTGGAGCCGGGTCTGAGTTGCCCTCAACATCGAGAGGCCAGCGTCGCGGATCGACTGGCAGCAACGTAAGCGTTGCGGTTAGTGATCTAGACGAGCTGGACTTCCTTATGTTCAGGGCAAAGAAAGCGCACGGCCTCATCCAGAAGCGGGTCCCTGCAACTTCGGCGACGATTACCGTCGATGACAGGAGGGTGGTTTGCAACGCCGCGGACGAGCTCCCATGGGGTTACCCTATCGAAGACGATAGAGGCCCGCAGGTTGCTGATCTTTTTACGGAATGGGACCTTAGTGTGAAAACACTAATGATTCACTTACGTTTGAGGGGCATAGAGGCAGCAGTTTTATAGATATTACTGCAGTCTCGCACGAAATGTTAGAAACGATTTGTAATTGGAAATTAAGGTCGGACGAGGAAACGCTCTTAATAACATGGAACGTTAAAGCCAAAACAAGCGCAAACGAGCCGCTAACTATATTTCCGCGGTTCTGTAATAAAAAAGCAAATTGAGAGCGATTTAAACAAAAATTTGGCGAAAATGTCCCTGTGCTCGAAAATGAGCTATTTAACTGCCGAACGGCAGACAAAGTAGAAACACTCGCGAAAAAATTTAACAACGCGGTGGTAGACGCGTCGTCGTATTCCATGCCGCAAAAGAGAACATTTAAAGACAGCGTTCCCTGGTGGACCGGGAACTAACCATCAAGCGGGCAGAAACGCGTAACCTAAGATGCCGCTATCAACGCGCCTCGGGAGATATAAGAGAACAACGGAGAATAGAATATAATCAAAGTTACCGCGAATATAAAAATATTAATAGAAGAAACGCGAACGAATAAATTTAAAGAATTCTGGACGCGAAACTCAGAGAAAGAACCCTGGGGAACCGCATACCGCGTAATTAGAGGAAAACAACAAAAAATCGCGCTCAGTAATATAAAGAAAACAAATAGCGAATACACAGAAGATTTTAAAACCACAGCGGAATATTTACTAGAGAAATGTTTCCCATCGGATAATCCCGAGGGGGATGAAGGGTCGCACGATTTAGTACGTCGGGAATGCTGCAGCGGCGCAAGAAACATTTGCCGATAAGGCAATTTTAGTTCACGTGGTCGTCAGGTCTCTTAGGAGGATGAACCCTAAGAAGGCACCGGGGCATGATGGAATCTTTGTCGGGTTGTTTAATCTTTGTTTAGAAAGGGGCGTTTTTCCGCGTTGCTGGATAACCCAGAACGTGAAATTTATACCCAAACCTAAAAAGGCGGATGCGTCAGATCCGGGCAGCTATCGTCCAATTAGCTTGCTAGCGGTGCTGGGGAAAGTTTTAGATCGCGTTATGACTACGCGTGTTGAGCACCTAGTGCGAGACAACGGAGGTTTTAATAACCGACAGTTTGGTTTCGTGTAGGGCAAGTCGACTATCGACGCGTTAGAGTTCGTTGTCGGGGAAATTAAACATGCGAGAGATGCTTAAAAGTACTGTGTCGTTGAAGCTTTGGAGATTTCAGGAGCATTTGTTGCTGCCTGGTGACCATTAATCGTTTGCGAGTTAGATCATAGGGATTGTCCGCGAAACTTGATGTCTTTGGTCAAGAGTTATTTCTCAGGGCGATTGGCACAGGTTGAAATTCCGGGTGAAGTTCTGTCGCGTGAGGTGGAAAGGAGTCCCACATTTTGGAAGTTGTTGTATGAGAGCATCTTTAAGGTCAAGTTGCCCGCAGGATGCTCAATCGTTGGGTTTGCGGATGACACGCTTTTAATTGTAAGATCGAGATCGCTGAGGACGGTTTATGCCGGAGCAATTAAACCGGCAATGCTGTACGCAACTTCTGTATGGGCAGAAGATTGTAATGTCAGAGAGATGCGTCAATTGACGAGCGTACAACGCATAACCGCAGTAAAAGCGGCGAGGGCGTACAGTACCACCTCCGCGGAGGCGATCCTGGTGATCGGTAAGACTCTCCCTATCGAATATGTCGTTAGGGAGATTAGAGATAGTCGATTAATAAATATAGGAAATGAGCGCGAAATTATCGAAGATTTTATTCTTGGTAATAGGGAAATTGAAAGAAAGATCGTTGTATATGAGTTGAGACACCCGGCTGATATTTGAGGAATCGAGTTTGTCGAAGGTGATGAGGACGCGATGGGTATCAGAATTTAAACAGACGGTTCACGTATAGACGATAGGCAAGCAGGCGCGGCGTTTGTCGTGTATAAGCAGGAAACGGAGGTGTTTCGGTTTCAAACCAAACTCGCGAACTGGAGCACAATTTTCCAGTGCGAATTGGTAGCCATACGAGAAGCTATCGATTACGTAATAAACCATACGGGCAGAGACGAGTATTATATAATCAGTGATAGTAAATCGGCGCTGACGGATTTAACAAACATGAACACCTCGACAGCCCTCCAAGCAGACCGTCTGGAAGATAGCGCGTAGGTCGCTCGAGTTTCGACGTTTAAAGTTCTGTTGGGTCAGGTCGCACAATGGTAACGTAGGAAACAATAGGGCTGATGAGTTAGCTAAAGAGACCGCGACGGGAGACTTTCGAATATCACATTAGTAGTGAGGTAAGGCCGGTCTGAATTCAAAACGTGCCCACACGTATTTTACATATGTAAAATACACGTGCACCATTTTGAATTCAGACCGACTTTATATACTTTCAATGTAAAATAGTTGTAGGCACGTTTTGAAGTCAGACCGGCTTTATATTACTTTCAATGGCAAAACATGAATTCAGACCAGTCTTATATACTTTCAAATGTAAAATACTTGTGGGCACGTTTTGAAGTCAGACCGGCTTTATATTACTTTCAATGGAACATACTTCAAAACACACACACACACGTATGTTGAAAAATGTAAGTGTAGAGAAAAATGTGTAGCTGTTTTGAATTCGGTTTTCTAGCGAGAAGTTACACGTGCACCGTTTTGAATTCAGACCGGCCTTATATACTTTCAATGTAAAATACGTGCGAGCACGTTTTGAAGTCAGACCGGCTTTATATTACTTTCAATGGAACATACTTCAAAACACACACACACACACACACACACACGTATGTTGAAAAATGTAAGTGCAGAGAAAATGTGTGTAGCTGTTTTGAATTCGGTTTTCTAGCGAGAAGTTATAAAGTATGCCAGATGCAAAATATCGCATTCAAGTCAATTGTGTTTAAAAGTGGATTCTGATTTGTTTTTTACTTATGTTTAGAGGCTGCAAATACACATGGGCCGGTTTCAATTCAAAATGTGTGTTCACTCTTGTTTTAGGTTGAAAAGTAGGTTGGCAAAGTACGCAGATGATGGTAATCTGCTATATAAGGAGATTGCTCCTAATATTAATTTAATTAGTCGAAGTTTACTGCACATATTTACATTCCTACATATACAAACATGTATATAATTGATATTCAGGGATTTAAATACAAGAAAAACGAGTTTGTGTGCAAAGAAATTGCGGTTTTGGACTTGTTGTTAAGTGATGTTTGGCATCAAATTTTTTGAAACTGCCAATGCAGTCTAGTTGTTTGAGTCAAGATCATATAAAACATAACGAGTGGGTGACAAGGAGTATTCATGGTCTTTCTTGGGATGAATCTTCAACGGCTGGAATGGGTTTATCATATATAGCGCTTTATTTGAAGCAAATTATTCTACCCGGTAAAGAAGTATTTGTGAAGGGTCTAGAAAAGAAGAAATTGATTGAAACCTATCTAATTCAAAACGTTGTAACTGATATGCTTGCACTAGGTTGTTTTAAGCTATCGGAGTTAAAAATCAACAGTCGTTTAATATATAACATCTATTGTTGTAGACACAGCAATAATAATCTGCAATGTGCAAAACAAAATACCTTGTTATTGAAAGAATGGTTTGATAATAATAAAAAACAATAGAAAGATTGTGTCTGTATTATTTATTTTAATATAATTTTACAATGTTAGCCGAAGCAAATTATCCGACCCGGTAAAGAAGTATGTGTGAAGGGTCTAGAAAAGAAGAAATGGATGGAAACCAATCTATTGCAAAATGTTGTAATTGATATGCTTGCACTAAGTTGTCCTAAGCTATCGGAGTTAAAAAATCAACAATCGTTTACTATGTAACATCCATTGTTATAGGCACAGCAATAATAGTCTGCAATGTGCAAAACAAAATACTTTGTTATTAAAAGAATGGTTTGATAATAATAAAAAACAATAGAAAAGAGTGTGTCTGTATTATTATTGTAGTCAGTAAAAAAATTTTAATGCTGATGTCTGCAAAAAAAAAACAATTAAACTTAGTCAGCTCGAATGGGACTCTCAACCCTGAAGGCAATTATAATTGATCAACGCAATAGCTCTTTACTGGTTTTACAACATTTAACAAATTGTACAGATATCTCGAAAAATTTGCCAAAGACAGACAGACAGACTGACTGCACCAATTTTCTCATTCTCGCTTTTAAAGAATAACAAGTCGTAGTTATTAAATCGCGAACTCAGTTTATCTGCAAGAAATATATAAACGAGGAAATTTATGAAATGCACCAACTTCAAAAAACTAAAAAAAAAAACTATTGATATATATGCTAACGTTGCAATTGGTGGATCTACTCACGGAGTCAACAATTTTTTTCCAGCACTTCATTTGGATTGACTATAAACTACTCAATAATTTTAACCTAACCACTATCATTATTCTTTCCTGACAAGGGCAATTTTAAAAAAAGTTTTCATTTTTGATTTGTTCTATAGAACACAACTACAACTTGACAATAAAGATTGAGCGATTATCACACACATATCTTGAGTATATAAAGATATTCAACAACAAGAACAGCAGAAAATTCAACCCATGTCAGACAGTTTTTTTTTTTGTCAACAATAGTCTAGTCTAATGCTTCTTCAGCATTTGCATTTCCATAGTTACGTACTGAAGGCAACTCTGCAATTTTAGATCACATGCATTTCTAATTTCAATTGCAAAAAATATGAAAGCATCTATTTGAAATGCATTTCTAACTTTAATCGCAAAAAAAATGAGAGCATCTATTCGAAATATGCACTCAGATTAAAAGTCAAAAATTGTTTTACACCGTTCTGTAAACTGAGATTACGTAGTTATTAAATCGGGAGTAATGTGAAATGAAACAAACAATGTATTTTTGTTTATTGTAATTTATAAAATATATATATATATATATATATATATATATATTGCTGTGATATCCTCCCCTGAATGCGGGAACTGGGTCCTTTCAACAAAATTCTAGTCCCACAGATTGGGCGTCATAAACGGCTGTGATCCTCTTTTCGCCTCGGCTGCTCACCTAATGTTATAAACCTCCTCATTCATAAAAAAACAACACATTCCTACCAAAAACATCAACGTTAACTCTATTTACATCAATATTCAGAATACATTAAAATTTCAAAATTTAAACTCAGCATAAATTTCAGTTTTAAAAGAATTTCAAGATTAATTTTATTATCATTTTAATGTGCATCCAAAATTAAAGTCCTTGTTGGATGCCTACTAATTAATATAACAATATAAGCAGACCGGAGTCTGAGTATAAAGGAGCATTTACCACCCCTTTACGTTAATTAACCAGGTTCGTCTAATTGAGCTCAAAGACATACCCAAATTTTCATCATATTACCGAACATCAAAACTAAATACTCCTTTCTACTTCAACAAGCAAATTTCATCTTAAAATTAAAATTTTATGGTTAGTACAATTTCACTAATGTCCATTTAAAGTAAATCAATTATAAAGTTATTCAACACACACAAAATGTCAAACAAAATAGTATAATTTACCTGAAGGTTACTGTCCTCGTAGCTTCAAAGTACATCGTCCCTTTAGTTAATCACACCATTCCAACAGGATTATATTTACGGCTTCTAATTCTCAACGCTTTTAAAATTTTCTCCATCACCAGTTGTTTCTGGGCTTTTCCGGAACTCATCTATGTATATCTGACCCTTGTTTCGTGGATCCAGACACGTATTTGAACCATTTAATTATTAACACCCCGAAAAATAGCAAATAACTTCATACTTCTTTCACCAATATACGCCAAAACTGCCTACTTTTGTGTATACATTTGTCGTTGTAAATTTTGCTAATTGGTACAGTGAAACTAACTTTTATTACCTTGTATCTAAGTGCACTGAAGTACATTCATGTTAGCACGTAAATAACCAACTATTTTGAATCACTAAAATATACGAGCAAAATTTTAATTTATTTTATCAAACTAAAATGCACTGTTTAACATCTTCAATCAAGTCGCGGATGTAAGAGCTTTTAACGCATCGAATCGTCAAAAGTCTAAGAGGGCTTGTTTATATTCATCTCGGTATATATAGCAAAAGCCGGCACGTCGCTTTTGTCCTCAAAACAGGTAATTCTAAAGAATTCCTCATTCTATGTTCCCAGTCTGTCGCTCGCGCGTCGATTTTTACGAATTTTCACTCGTCCCATTTAAATCTCAGAAATTTCAACACACGGCACGCAAGCATGTCCGAGAAAAACTAATTAATTTTGTACAGAAATTGTTGTTTCTACCTCTGATATTTGCATCCTATTTTCAACCAATTGTGACCCTCGTGACGTTGCTTAAATCCCGCCTTTTACTATATGTGTCTTTGCTTGACGCATTTTCTCTTTCCTTTTCTAACCTGTTCGTATTGGTGCAAATTGATATTCTTTATTATCGATTATATTTTAGTCCATGTGGACTGTTATCTGGGTTTAATAACCCCGTATCGCACATTCTCGTGAATATTAAGCCCCGGTTTCTCCAAGATTCTTTGAAACTATTAATTATCTACAAAATTTACGCCGTATGTGATATTTAAACTACGCAGGTGTTCAAAATAATATTAATTCTCAGAGCTTTATTTTCTGATATTATAATCTTGGGTTTTTACAAGTTTCTATAGATATTATCTGTACGTTTTGTTCAATACCGGTTATTTGAAATAGAGTTAATTAAGATAAATTTTGCACGTAATTTCCATTTGTTTAGGAATAATTACATTACACGCAGAGCTTTTAATACTGCTTCTTTTGATATAAAGCGTCTTGTACATGATTTAAATCTCTTATGTTTAATGAAACTAATAAATTTTTATGCTTCACGGTTTTAATAAAGCGTATTATTTAATGAAATTCCTTATACACGGTGTTTAAAATTATTTGATGTGATTATTTAATTTTCTACCCTGGTCTAAATATGAGTATTTTCCCCCTATTTGAATACAAATAATCCCACTTATTTGAATTCAAATATAAAACATTTAGACTGCTATAACAAATTTACAAAAAAAAATTGCCTATCTCTCTCTACCCTTATCTATCTAACTTACCTACTTTGTCTCCAATTCAAAAAAAAATATTTACAGCTACCCTATCCTATTCCTAACTCTCACCTAATTTTATAAACTGAAATCATCCCTAACTTCATCCTACTCATCCATCTAATCCTATATACATCCTATATACCTATCCTATTCCTAACTTTTAACTAATCTTCACTATACTTTACTTCCCCCTACCTAATCCTATACACCTATCCTATTTCTAACTTTATTCCTAACTCTCCACTAATCTTATATGAAATATTTATACTTAACCTATCTTATTTTCTTCCTACCTTTACTCTTTATTCTCATCCTAAACACCTATTTCTAATTATCTCCCATATTTGTCCTATATCTAGCTTTATTTTCTATAAACACTTACTTCTACTCTTTTATATACACCTATGCTATCCCTATCTTATTTAAATCTAACTCTCTTCTTGACCCTCCAAGTCTTTCTTCTCACCATCCTAATACTCTTCATCCCTATCTCTCCCCCTTCTATATCTATACTTATCATCCCTATTATCTCACATACAATAAACTTATCATCCCTATTATCCTGATTTTTACATATTGCTTCTTCTTTATGCCCTACACTTGTCTGTTTCTCATTTATTATTGTTTCCCTTTCTGCCGACAAACCAAACGATACTACTTTAAAATTATCAAATTTTCCCTCTACGGAAAATCCTCTGTACCTGCTAGAATGCTTGTGTAATGGAATCCGCCAGAATGAATCCCTTAAATCTACTTGATTAAAAACAAACTTGCCATCTTTACTTAATTTCGCCTTCACCTGCTCCTGATATGCTGCTTCTACCCCCACTACTTCTGCATGTTTTCGTATTAAAGCTTGAACCTCTACTTTCCTATCCTCTGGACATCTTATTGTGTTGATCTGTTTACCTTCATCATCCTCTACCTCTACTACATTAATACTAAACTCCGTGTCATCCTCTGTGACTTCATAACTGCCCTTCCATGGCACTACCCTATCCTTAATCCTTATTACTTTCCTTTCCATATCTATCAAAACCCCTAACTTCATCATACAGTCAACACCTAAAATGCTCTGAAACTTCAGTCCAGGTACAATTACAAACTCCTGTTCAC
The DNA here is from genome assembly GCA_036346225.1 of Platerodrilus igneus. NCBI lineage: Eukaryota > Metazoa > Arthropoda > Insecta > Coleoptera > Lycidae > Platerodrilus > Platerodrilus igneus. The sequence continues at coordinate 2,993,398 of JARFIW010000813.1, read as the reverse complement.
AGCTTAAACCTCCTATATCTATCCTAAGCACCACAACACTATTTACTACAGCAAACTTCGTTTTATTTGGAGCTACTAAATGGCTACGTTTTATAGGCATAATTCTATCACAAACCTTATCCCTAATTTTGCTGACGAATTCCTCCGATATTAAACTCGCCTCTGCCCCTGTATCAAGTAATACTTCTACATTATTCTCAAAAATTTCTAAATTAATAATTGGCAAACATAATTTTTCCTCAGTTTCTGGCTCTACTTCTTCCTAAATTTTGAAAAATTCACGTGGATGTTCATATACATTTACACAGAAATCTAGTGGTCTGTCGCGTTCTAAAAATCCTGTCTCGTCCTGTTTTCAGTGCTTGGTCCTGGTTGTCCTTCTACAACCTGTGCGTATGTCCTCCTTGCATTATTATCCGTGTCTCTGTCTCTATTCGGCGTGCTCGTCACAGTCCTGTTTACTTCCGGTAAACTATTCTGTCTCCTGTAACTAGGTCTTGGCGTTGGTCCTCTAGTCGCACCATTACTTCTGTATTCCTGTCCTCGTCGTTCCCAATTCTGTCGAAAATTTCTGTTATAGTCAGGCCGTCTCGGATAATTCGGTGTCCTGTTGTCAAACCTAAGTGTGTTAACGTTTCGTTCTCGTATCTCTCTTGTCCGTCCTACACATACATCGTCATATCTCTGTAAGTATTCCAAAAACGTCTCCCGTTCTGTGATGTTTTGTAAGGCCACGTGTTGTCTAATTTCCAGTTCAAAATATCGTGATAGGTACTTGATTATCTGTCTGTCCGTCAATGGTGGATTCAGTTGTTTGGCCACACTGTATTTGCGGATGGCATATTGCTCCCTAGCTCCTGCAAACTCTGCCTTAAATTTTCCTGTAATCAAGTCGTCCCTAATCTGATCCTGTTTGTGATCACTCCAGTAATGTTGTAAAAATTTGTTTTCAAAGTCCTGATACGTGTCTATGTCCTGTCCTACTAAATTGTACCATGCCTCCGCATTGTCCTTTAATAAAGCCTTTATCGTATTTAGTTTAGTCTGTTTGTCAAATAAATTTCCCACTAGATTTCTTACACTATTAATAAAAATTTGTGGATTTACCCTGTTATCGCCATAGAACTTCATGTGTTGGTCCAATGATACTCCACCTGTAGAAAATCTGGGACTATCCCCCGTTAAATTTGACATGTTGTATTTGATACTACTAACTTCGCGTTCTACCCTGCCTAACTGATCCCTACATGAGTCCGTTACTTCAGTCATTTTATATTAATCTCTTCTTCACAAAAATGCGTACTTCGGACCTTAAATGTCCCATTTCCTGTCGAAGACCTGTAATATCACGCTCATTTTATCAACCCTATTTTCAACTTCCCCATCTTTACGGTAAGACTATTTTAAATTCTGAAACTTCTTGATTCGTCTTATCTATTTTCTGACTAATCTCCTCTAACTTCCTGTTCGATTCTTCACTCATTCGGTCAAATTTTCGATTTGAGTCCTCTCTCGCTCTATTCGATTCATCCCTAGCTCTATTGGCTTCTTCGTTCATCCTCTCTAGCATTCTCATTATCATCTCGTTTCCTTGATCCCCTGATTCCGTCCTCGACTGATCTCTACTGCCTCCAGCTTCTTCCATTTTCGAATTTTTTTCACACAATGCACTATCGTCACTTCCAATTTCCACTCCTTGACTCCTTAACCACTCCTTTCTCTGCATACGTTCAAATCACTCACACACACTCTAAAAATACTCTTAAATTTATACACAAACAGAAACTCTCTTTCTCAGATCGCCAGTTTCCTGGAATAAAATAACAAAAATTTTATTTGGAACTCGAGCCCTCACGTTGTGGTCGCCAAAATTTGCTGTGATATCCTCCCTCTGAATGCGGGAACTGGGTCCTTTCAACAAAAATTCTAGTCCCACAGATTGGGCGTCATAAACGGCTGTGATCTTCTTTTCGCCTCGGCTGCTCACCTAATGTTATAAACCTCCTCATTCATAAAAAACAACACATTCCTACCAAAACATCAACGTTAACTCTATTTACATCAATATTCAGAATACATTAAAATTTCAAAATTTAAACTCAGCATAAATTTCAGTTTTAAAAAGAATTTCAAGATTAATTTTATTATCATTTTAATGTGCATCCAAAATTAAAGTCCTTGTTGGATGCCTGCTAATTAATATAACAATATAAGCAGACCGAGTCTGAGTATAAAGGAGCATCTACCACCCCTTTACGTTAATTAACCAGGTTCGTCTAATTGAGCTCAAAGACATACCCAAATTTTCATCATATTACCGAACATCAAAACTAAATACTCCTTTCTACTTCAACAAGCAAATTTCATCTTAAAATTAAAATTTTATGGTTGGTACAATTTCACTAATGTCCATTTAAAGTAAATCAATTATAAAGTTATTCAACACACACAAAATGTCAAACAAAATAGTATAATTTACCTGAAGGTTACTGTCCTCGTAGCTTCAAAGTACATCGTCCCTTTAGTTAATCACACCATTCCAACAGGATTATATTTACGGCTTCTAATTCTCAACGCTTTTAAAATTTTCTCCATCACCAGTTGTTTCTGGGCTTTTCCGGAACTCATCTATGTATATCTGACCCTTGTTTCGTGGATCCAGACACGTATTTGAACCATTTAATTATTAACACCCCGAAAATAGCAAATAACTTCATACTTCTTTCACCAATATACGCCAAAACTGCCTACTTTTGTGTATACATTTGTCGTTGTAAATTTTGCTAATTGGTACAGTGAAACTAACTTTTATTACCTTGTATCTAAGTGCACTGAAGTACATTCATGTTAGCACGTAAATAACCAACTATTTTGAATCACTAAAATATACAAGCAAAATTTTAATTTATTTTATCAAACTAAAATGCACTGTTTAACATCTTCAATCAAGTCGCGGATGTAAGAGCTTTTAACGCATCGAATCGTCAAAAGTCTAAGAGGGTTTGTTTATATTCATCTCGGTATATATAGCAAAAAGCCGGCACGTCGCTTTTGTCCTCAAAACGGGTAATTCTAAAGAATTCCTCATTCTATGTTCCCAGTCTGTCGCTCGCGCGTCGATTTTTACGAATTTTCACTCGTCCCATTTAAATCTCAGAAATTTCAACACACGGCACGCAAGCATGTCCGAGAAAAACTAATTAATTTTGTACAGAAATTGTTGTTTCTACCTCTAATATTTGCATCCTATTTTCAACCAATTGTGACCCTCGTGACGTTGCTTAAATCCCGCCTTTTACTATATGTGTCTTTGCTTGACGCATTTTCTCTTTCCTTTTCTAACCTGTTCGTATTGGTGCAAATTGATATTCTTTATTATCGATTATATTTTAGTCCATGTGGACTGTTATCTGGGTTTAATAACCCCGTATCGCACATTCTCGTGAATATTAAGCCCCGGTTTCTCCAAGATTCTTTGAAACTATTAATTATCTACAAAATTTACGCCGTATGTGATATTTAAACTACGCAGGTGTTCAAAATAATATTAATTCTCAGAGCTTTATTTTCTGATATTATAATCTTGGGTTTTTACAAGTTTCTATAGATATTATCTGTACGTTTTGTTCAATACCGGTTATTTGAAATAGAGTTAATTAAGATAAATTTTGCACGTAATTTCCATTTGTTTAGGAATAATTACATTACACGCAGAGCTTTTTAATACTGCTTCTTTTGATATAAAGCGTCTTGTACATGATTTAAATCTCTTATGTTTAATGAAACTAATAAATTTTTATGCTTCACGGTTTTAATAAAGCGTATTATTTAATGAAATTCCTTATACACGGTGTTTAAAATTATTTGATGTGATTATTTAATTTTCTACCCTGGTCTAAATATGAGTAATATATATAATGTTATGTACTCTAGAACAAACATACTATAATTCACTTAAGTTCCCAAATATAAAGAACAGTTCTAACTCACTACAATTCTGAACGGTAAAAAATATTGCATTATCAGTTCTATGAGGGCTGTTTTCTTCATCTTTGACGCGCGGTCGTTTCTGGTTGTTCTTCTTCGTGTTCACTAAAAAAAGATTCAAATGAAGATTAGACCAAGTAAATGCATTAAGAAAATTAAATCTATATATTAAGCCAACGAATACATACTCTGTATTGGTGTCATCAGGTCGTACGTTGCAATTGGTGAATCTGCTCACGGTGTCAACTATTTTTTTTTTCCAGTACTTCATTTGGATTGACTATAAACTACTCAATAATTTTTACCCAATCACTATCATTATTCTTTCCTGACAAGGACAATTTAAAAAAAAAAGGTTTTCATTTTTGATTTGTTCTATAGGACACACAACTACAACTTGGCAATAAAAGATTGAGCGATTATCACACACATATCTTGAGTATATAAGGATATTAAACAACAAGAACAGCAGAAAATTCAACCCATGTCAGCAAGAATTTAATGCTAAGGTATTGTCTAGATAGCAATTGTAGAAATATGAAATCTACAGAAAATTTAATAAAACCAGTCATGTATAAATTTTAATGCTGACGTCCGCAGAAAAATAAAAGCGAGAAATTTAATACTAACATCAGCAGAATAATAAATAAATCCACTCAGTCAGCATTAATGGAAGGCCGGTCTGGCTTCGAAACGGTGCACGCGTATATACCATATTTTAAAATTAAAGTTGTCAATTGCAAAACCACAAAAAAAATTAAATTTTACCTAGAAATCATTTGAAATATTTACTTTTCTTTCGGTACAACTGAAAGAACTTGACTTTTATACATTTTTTAATCGATATCATAGACTTTTTTTCTATACTGTTGGTAAAATCTACGTGAAGTATTTATATTAAATAATAAACTGACTTGTTAAAAAAAATTAAAAATTTGCATCGCTTTCTGAAAAAATTGCATACTTTTTTTAGTACAACTGAAAGAACTTGACTTTTATACATTTTTTAATCGATATCATAGACTTTTTTCTATACTGTTGGTAAAATCTGCGTAAAGTATTTATATTAAATAATAAACTGACCTGTTAGAAAAAATTAAAAATTTGCATCGTTTTCTGAAAAAAATTGCAAATGTGATATATTCAGCTATGTAATCTATTCTAATGAATAAAAAACAGTATGTAAGCAAATATAATTATGCCTCAGCAGAAATAACGAATTGGATTCATTGTCTGAAAAAAAATTGCAACGAAGGCACATAGTAAAAAAACCTAAATTAGTTTAATTTCCTTTAAAATAATTTAATGCAAATGGCCCTTAACTAATACAGTAATATAGAATAAGTAACAACAAGTGCAAAAACCACAATTTCTTTGCACACACAAACTCGTTTTTTTCTTGTATTTAAATCCCTGAATATATATATATATATATATATATATATATATATATATATATATAGTATATATATATATATATATATATATATATATATATATAATTATGCCTCAGCAGAAATAACGAATTCGATTCATTGTCTGAAAAAAATTGCAATGAAGGCACATAGTAAAAAATAAAAAATTTAAATTAGTTTAATTTCGTTTAAAATAATGTAATGCAAATGTCCCTTAACTAATACAGTAATATATATAGAATAAGTTTTAGATTACTGCTGGCATAATTTATTTTTCAGTAAAACTTAACAAAATTGACTTTTATATGCATATATAGGTATGTAGTAATTGTGTTTACATGATTCATGCTGCATAATGAAATTCTTTAATTCTCAAGGTACTGCTATATATAGCTTCCAATAAATTAAATTGCATGATGTTAATTGTATTATGATAAAACTGCAGAATGTTTTTTTAATACTGGTTTTTTAAAAAAACCATAAGTGTGTGTAAATTATTAAACAACATTGACAGTTTAATCTGAGACATTTTTCAAATTTGCTTTATTTTTCTAAAAAAATTTTATATGTAACCATAAAAATAGCGCTGTAATGCTAGCGCATTTTCTGTACATACAGCATAAATCAAAGGTCGTATAAGAACATTCTATTACTATACTGCGAGCAAGCAAATTTTTTCCGTAAACACAGCTGAATGAAAATGATGCGAGGTTATTGTGTCAATGCAAATGTTAATAAAAAACGCAAAAATCAGATACTTCGCTTATTAAACTGGATTTGTTGTTGTTGGAAATTAAAATTCAGTATTAATCTTTCTGCTGAATATTCTTTTAAGAATTAAATCATTCAACTGAAAGAACTTGACTTTTATACATTTTTTAATCAATATCATAGACTTTCTTCTATTGCCTATTTTTGTAGTATTGATTAAAAAAATTACATACGACAGCGAGTACTGTGAACTGTATTCTCGTATTGTTGTATTGTTTCACAATATTACTTTAAATTTTTCCCTTTAAAGTTCTAATTACACGTTCCACAATGCATGCTTTTTTTATAGAAAAAACGCTATAATGGTTTATGCTATAGGTTTGCATTAAGGATTGAAAGTTTTTGTTATAATATTCTTTACCAAAATCAGACTGCAAATTTCTTGGTAGATTTTTAAAAATTATTTAAAAAATTGTTTTCGTTGCAGAAAGTAGCATCAATACCCATCAATATTACTGTATTAGTTGATTAAGGCATGAGTTAATTTTTTACTACGTTTCTTTTTTATTCGCTTAGGGCAACGCAGAAAAAGTTTAAATTGGCAACATTTTTTTTTATAATAAATATACAAAATCACATTCAGTTTTACTGAAAAGTAAATATTTCACATTTAACTGAAAAAAAATTTATTAAATCAGAGGAGATTGGTAACTGTACGGTGTTATAATATTTTTCTATATCTGTGTGAGTAAACTCACAAATCGCCAAATAAATGGTTTGCTCAACTGATTTTTCCCTTAAAGCGATTGACATTTATTTCATACAAGTATTTATTGTCATATAAAAGACCAAAGTCCGCTGCTGTATTGTTTTTATATTAAACGCAGTTCGTAACGTATATTGCAGCATCATAGCCATGAAAATAAAAATTTCTGATTATACATGACTCATGTTTTAAAAATGTAATGAAAACTCGGTGCAACGCATAAAAAGCTTCAAATTCCCAGCAGTCTACTACAATTACTAAATTATTTAAAACTTATTCAAAACACACGTATGCTACGTTGAAAAATGTAAGTGCAGAGAAAAATGCAGAGCTGTTTTAAATTCGGTTTTCTAGCGAGAAGCAACATTGTAAAAGTCGCCTGATTGATTGCTAGACAATTGCATTAAATTATCAAATACGATTTTTGAGGTTCAGTCAGACTTTCATATAGTACTTTATTTTATATTGAAGGATTTACGTTATTAAAAAAAATTTGATTCAGAACTTATTATAAAAAATCCAAGTTGCTTTCATTTTTCTTGTAATTGAAATTAGAAATACATGCATCTAATCTAATTACATAGCGTTGGCTGTACAAAGCTATGGAAAGCAAATACGTGCATAAATCCAGACTAAAGTCAATAGACTACACATTCCTTGACAAAGAAAAAAACGCTTGTCGTATGTAATAGAAAAAAAATGTCTTGCAACTATCAAGGAATGTATACATAGGATGTTTAATAGACTATACCTTTCCTTGAAATAATAAACCGCTTGTATGTGTGAATGACTTTTTGTATTTAAGTACTTTAAAATATGCAATAGAGAAAAATTCTGCGATAACTGCAGTAATGCAATTATTTAGTTGTTTATAAAATTGTTGTAAGCCCTTTGCTTTAAGAGGTATCAAAGAAATCTAAAAATGAATGGTTTAGTTTTTGATAATAAAATATGAACCCTAAGTCATACCATCACTAGGCTTATACATTGTTAGGAGCACAGGATACTTTTTAAAGAGTATTTTAGCATACAATTTTTGTTTTTCTTATGACCATCATTTTGGATAGTGAAATATTATAAGCCTTAAAAAATTACCTTTTCAATGATGTCGCGTGTATAAGGATTTCCATGTTAAATTTTTAATATTCAAATATTGGCTCCCCCAAATTATTTTTAGTGAAAAAATCTATAGGCTGTAGCTTTGAATAATTTTTTTAAAAGTGAGAATTACACAATAACTTGTTAATTTTTTAAAAAGCGAGAATTACATGCAATGCAGATTTTTTTGGCCTCAGGCCTATTGCGAGAGAACATCTAATGTAAATTCAAAGCCGGTACATATTGAGGGTTATAGGATGAAGGGGACGTAACTGATATCTTTAGCTCAAAATTGAGTTAAAACCGCTTTAACTGTTCCTATATAGGGTGTATAATTAGATCACACACCATAAGGATTTCCATGTTAAATTCTTAATATTCAAATATTGGCTCCCCCAAATTATTTTTTAGGGAAAAATCTATAGGCTGTAGCTTTCAATTATTGAAACAATGGTAGTGTTTTAATAGTAAATTTAAAGTAGTTTTAAGATTTTCAGTATTAGTATGTATTGTCTAAAACGCAAAACTAAACTTAAATACATCTAAATTTATCGTAACTGATTGCTCTCGGCAAAAAATACCGATAACGATTAACATTGTATTCTTTGAGCCTTGGTTACTGCTTTACAAAATCTTCATAGAATATCTAGCTATCAACTTTTTTGATTCAGTATTACGCTACAATCCCATTCGTTTCTAATTGTATTAAAGAAATAAAAAAATTGAGAAGCTCAACAATCTCGCAATTAACCTATATTGCATAGAAAATATTAAAAAATACGCCCGTTTTTAAAATTTAGTAAAAAAATAGAATCTATTAATCTGATGTTGCGTTTTTTCTTGTTTCATGTCATCCTGTAAATGGAATATGCAATGTGCAACGCATGACATTTTCCATAAAACTTTGTTAATGCAGCTAATTTCTTCATCAGGTGTAGGATTAATTATAGCACGTAGTAAAACTAACTCACGATGGAAGTTTAAAATAATTTTTTTAAAATTCAACGAATGCTACGTAACGAAATTCTTTCATTGCCAAGGTGCTGCAACAATAAATTAAATTACACGACGTTATTTCTATGATAAAACTTTTGGTTTTTTATATGACCTTAATAAATACTAGTTTGAAATGAATGTCAATCGTTTTAAGTGAAAAAATCAGTTAGACAAACCGCTCATTTGGCGCTTTGTGAGTTTATTCACACAGATATAGAAAAATATTATAACACCGTACAGTTAGCTATCTCCTCTAATTTAATAAATTTTTTCAGTTAAATGTTAAGTATTTACTTTTCAGTAAAACTGAATGTGATTTTGTATCAAGGTTTATTTATTATAAAAAAAAAATGTTGCCAATTCAAACTTTTTCTGCGTTGCCCTGAGCGAATAAAAAAGAAACGTAGTAAAAAATTAACTCATACCTTAATCAACTAATACAATAATATTGACGGGTATTGATGTTACTTCTGCAACGAAAACAATTTTTTAAATAATTTTTAAAAATCCTCCAAGAAATTTGCAGTCTGATTTTGGTAAAGAATATTATAACAAAAACTTTCAATCCTTAATGCAGACCTATAGCATAAACCATTATAACGTTTTTTTTCTATAAAGAAAACATGCATTGTGGAACACTTTAAAGGGAAAAATTTAAGTGATATTGTGAAACAATACAACAATACGAGAATACAGTTCACAGTATTCGATGTCGTATGTAATTTTTTGTAATCAATACTACAAAAATAGGCAATAGAAAAAAAAGTCTATGATATCGATTAAAAAATGTATAAAAGTCAAGTTCTTTCAGTTGTACTGAAAAAAAATAAATATTTCAAATGATTTCTAGGTAAATTTAAAAGAATTAGCATACAATCAAAATAATTGCATAGCGAATTGCTTTGAATGCAATTGTTAAAAAAATCACCTTTATTTACGTTTTTATTCAAGATGATTTTCAAGCTTGAATGGTTTAATTCTTAAAAGAATATTCAGCAGAAAGATTAATACTGAATTTTAATTTCCAACAACAACAAATACAGTTTAATAAGCGAAGTATCTGATTTTTGCGTTTTTTATTAACACTTGCATTGACACAACAACCTCGCATCATTTTCATTCAGCTGTGTTTACGGAAAAAATTTGCTTGCTCGCAGTATAGTAATAGAATGTTCTTATTCGACCTTTGATTTATGCTGTATGTACAGAAAATACGCTAGCATTACAGCGCTATTTTTATGGTTACATATAAAAAAATTTCAGAAAAATAAAGCAAATTTGAAAAATGTCTCAGATTAAACTGTCAATGTTGTTTAATAATTTACACACACTTATGGTTTTTTTAAAAAACCAGTATTAAAAAAACATTCTGCAGTTTTATCATAATACAATTAACATCATGCAATTTAATTTATTGGAAGCTATATATAGCAGTACCTTGAGAATTAAAGAATTTCATTATGCAGCATGAATCATGTAAACACAATTACTACATGCCTATATATGCATATAAAAGTCAATTTTGTTAAGTTTTACTGAAAAATAAATTATGCCAGCAGTAATCTAAAGCTTATTCTATATATATTACTGTATTAGTTAAGGGACATTTGCATTGCATTATTTTAAACGAAATTAAACTAATTTAGGTTTTTTATTTTTTACTATGTGCCTTCATTGCAATTTTTTTCAGACAATGAATTCAATTTGTTATTTCTGCTGAGGCATAATTATATATACAGGGTGAGTTTTTAGTGTGGCAACGGTCGATAACTCCGTTATTATAAAAGCTACGTAAACCAAATTTGGATGCATATTAGGCATGCCTAAAGTGCACATTTTAAAAATATTTGGAAGCATACAGGGTGTTTCATAATTCCAGGGCATATTAAACTTATATTTTCTTAAATGGAACACCCTATATATTATTACATTTTTGAAAAACCCATAAAAAGAGCTTTAATTTGATATGAAATTGTATTTGTCTATTCCTTTTAGTTTTTGAGATATTCAACTGTTTTTAGAAAAAATGACCCCAATTGGATACATTGGCACTGTACTAATACACAACTTATGTTAATTTTCAAGATGCAGAAAATTTTACCATATACCATAGTATATTTGTAAATATCACTTTTTTGAAATTTCTTCCCAGTATACAGGGTGTGTCAGGTTCCGCAAAACGCAATATTTAAAATTTTTTTTAAATGGCACCCTACCAATTTTATTGCTACAATGGATAGCCCATTAAGTGTCCTTTCATTTTTGTTAAGCATTTCCTATACCTAAATCCATTACTTTCTGAGATATTTTTGATTTTCTTCAAATTTTATGAATGTTTTTAATTTACATAACTAAAAATAACTTACTATTGGAGAATATTATAAAACAATTAATACATTTTAATTAACAATCAACTACAGTTATCCAATAACAATTTTCACTAAAGATATAACAACCTACAATAATACGCTATCAACAGAATTCTGCCAGATCAACAATATGCATTTTATAGAAAATGTTCAAACAGGAAATCAGGCAGGCTTTGAAAAAAATAACAATTACAATCAAAATGTCATTTAGGTTTATTAATTGTAGTGTGTTGTCATTTAACACATTATCAGTTCTGTTTTAAATGTTATCTTTAAAGGAGTTTTTAAAATGAATTTTACAGTGGAAAAACAAATAAATATGATTTGGGTATTGGGAGCAAGTTTAAAAAATTTCCTACTTGTATCGAGAATATACCAAGAGAGATATCCTGTTAAATGACAACACACTACAATTAATAAACCTAAATGACACTTTACATGTGATAGTTATTTTTTCAAAGTCTGCCTGATTTCCTGCTTGAACATTTTCTATAAAATGCATATTGTTGATCTGGCAGAATTCTGTTGATAGCGTATTATTGTAGGTTGTTATATCTTTAGTGAAAATTGTTATTAGACAACTGTAGTTGATTGTTAATCAAAATGTATTAATTGTTTTATAATATTCTCCAATAGTAAGTTATTTTTAGTTATGTAAATTAAAAAAATTCATAAAATTTGAAGAAAATCAAAAATATCTCAGAAAGTAATGGATTTAGGTATAAGGAATGCTTAACAAAAATGAAAGGACGCTTAATGAACTATTCATTGTAGCAATAAAATTGGTAGGGTGCCATTTAAAAAAAATTTTAAAAATTGCATTTTGGGGAACCTGACACACCCTGTATACTGGGAAGAAATTTCAAAAAAGTGATATTTACAAATATACTATGGTATATGGTATAATTTTCTGCATCTTGAAAATTAACATAAGTTGTGTATTAGTGCAGTGCCAATGTATCCAATTGGGGTCATTTTTTCTAAAAACAGTTGAATATCTCAAAAACTAAAAGGAATAGACAGATACAATTTCATATCAAATTAAAGCTCTTTTTATGGGCTTTTCAAAAATGTAATAATATATAGGGTATTTTATTTAAAAAAATATAAGTTTAATATGCCCTGGAATTATGAAACACCCTATATGCTTCCAAATATTTTTAAAATATGCACTTTAGGCATGCCTAATCTGCCTCCAAATTTGGTTTACGTAGCTTTTATAATAACAGAGTTATCGACCGTTGCCACACTAAAAACTCACCCTGTATATTCAGGGATTTAAATACAAGAAAAAAACGAGTTTGTGTGTGCAAAGAAATTGTGGTTTTTGCACTTGTTGTTACTTATTCTATATTACTGTATTAGTTAAGGGATATTTGCATTAAATTATTTTAAACAAAATTAAACTAATTTAGGTTTTTTTACTATGTGCCTTCGTTGCAATTTTTTTTCAGACAATGAATCCAATTGCTTACATACTGTTTTTTATTCATTAGAATAGATTACATAGCTGAATATATAACATTTGTAATTTTTTTCAGAAAACGATGCAAATTTTTAATTTTTTCTAACAGGTCAGTTTATTATTTAATATAAATACTTCACGTAGATTTTACCAACAGTATAGAAAAAAAGTCTCTGATATCGATTAAAAAATGTATAAAAGTCAAGTTCTTTCAGTTGTACTGAAAAAAGTATGCAATTTTTTCAGAAAACGATGCAAATTTTAATTTTTCTAACAGGTCAGTTTATTATTTAATATAAATACTTCACGTAGATTTTACCAACAGTATAGAAAAAAGTCTATGATATCGATTAAAAAATGTATAAAAATCAAGTTCTTTCAGTTGTACTGAAAAAAGTATGCAATTTTTTCAGAAAACGATGCAAATTTTTAATTTTTTTTAACAAGTCAGTTTATTATTTAATATAAATACTTCACGTAGATTTTACCAACAGGATAGAAAAAAAGTCTATGATATCGATTAAAAAATGTATAAAAGTCAAGTTCTTTCAGTTGTACTGAAAAAAAAGTAAATATTTCAAATGATTTCTAGGTAAAATTTAATTTTTTGTGGTTTTGCAATTGACAACTTTAATTTTAAAATATGGTATATACGCGTGCACCGTTTCGAAGCCAGACCGGCCTTCCATTAATGCTGACTGAGTGGATTTATTTATTATTCTGCTGATGTTAGTATTAAATTTCTCGCTTTTATTTTTTTGCGGACGTCAGCATTAAAATTTATACATGACTGGTTTTATTAAATTTTCTGTAGATTTCATATTTCTACAATTGCTATCTAGACAATACCTTAGCATTAAATTCTTGCTGACATGGGTTGAATTTTCTGCTGTTCTTGTTGTTAAATATCCTTATATACTCAAGATATGTGTGTGATAATCGCTCAATCTTTTATTGTCAAGTCGTAGTTGTGTGTTCTATAAAACAAATCAAAAATGAAAATCTTTTTTTTTTAAATTGTCCTTGTCAGGAAAGAATAATGATAGTGATTGGGTAAAAATTATTGAGTAGTTTATAGTCAATCCAAATGAAGTACTGGAAAAAAAATCGTTGACACCGTGAGCAGATCCACCAATTGCAACGTACGACCTGATGACACCAATACAGAGTATGTATTCGTTGGCTTAATATATAGATTTAATTTTCTTAATGCATTTACTAGGTCTAATCTTCATTTGAATCTTTTTTTAGTGAACACGAAGAAAAAGAACAACCAGAAACCAGCGAGCGTCAAAGATGAAGAAGACAGCCCTCATAGGAACTGATAATGCAATATTTTTTACCGTTGAGAATTGGAGTGAGTTAGAACTTTTTTTTATATTTGGGAACTTAAGTGAAATATAGTGTGCTTGTTCTAGAGTACATAACATAATATAAATATATATATATATATATATATATATATATTTTATAAATTACAATAAAGAAAAATACATTGTGTGTTTCATTTCACATTACTCCCGATTTTATAACTACGTAATCTCAGTTTACAGAACGGTGTAAAACAATTTTTGACTTTTAATCTGAGTGCATATTTCGAATAGTGCTCTCATTTTTTTTTTTCGATTAAAGTTAGAAATCCATTTCAAATAGATGCTTTCATATTTTTTTGCAATTGAAATTAGAAATGCATGTGATCTAAAATTGCAGAGTTGCCTTCAGTACGTAACTATGGAAATGCAAATGCTGATGAAGCATTAGACTAGACTATCGTTGACAAAGAAAAAAAAGCTGTCTGACATGGGTTGAATTTTCTGCTGTTCTTGTTGTTGAATATCTTTATATACTCAAGATATGTGTGTGATAATCGCTCAATCTTTATTGTCAAGTTGTAGTTGTGTTCTATAGAACAAATCAAAAATGAAAACTTTTTTTTAAAATTGCCCTAGTCAGGAAAGAATAATGATAGAGGTTAGGTTAAATTTATTGAGTAGTTTATAGTCAATCCAAATGAAGTGCTGGAAAAAAATTGTTGACTCCGTGAGCAGATCCACCAATTGCAACATTAGCATATATTTCAATAGATTTTTTTTTCTAGTTTTTTGAAGTTGGAGCATTTCATAAATTTCCTCGTTTATATATTTCTTGCAGATAAACTGAGTTCGCGATTTAATAACTACGACTTGTTATTCTTTAAAAGCGAAAATGAGAAAATTGGTGCAGTCAGTCTGTCTGTCTGTCTGTCTGTCTGTCTGTCTGTCTGTCTGTCTGTCTGTCTTTGGCAAATTTTTTGAGATATCTGTACAATTTGTTAAATGTTGTAAAACCAGTAAAGAGCTATTGCGTTGATCAATTATAATTACTTTCAGGGTTGAGAGTCCCATTCGTGCTGACTGAGTTTAATTGTTTTTTTTCTGCAGACATCAGCATTAAAAATTTCTTAATGACTACAATAATAATACAGACACAATCTTTTCTATTGTTTTTTATTATTATCAAACCATTCTTTTATTAACAAAGTATTTTGTTTTGCACATTGCAGACTATTATTGCTGTGCCTATAACAATGGATGTTACATAGTAAACGATTGTTGATTTTCTAACTCCGATAGCTTAGGACAACTTAGTGCAAGCATATCAATTACAACATTTTGCAATAGATAGGTTCCATCCATTTCTTCTTTTCTAGACCCTTCACACATACTTCTTTACCGGGTCGGATAATTTGCTTCGGCTAACATTGTAAAATTATATTAAAATAAATAATCAGACACAATCTTTCTATTGTTTTTTATTATTATCAAACCATTCTTTTTATAACAAGGTATTTTGTTTTGCACATTGCAGATTATTATTGCTGTATCTACAACAATGGATGTTATATATTAAACGATTGTTGATTTTTAACTCCGATTGCTTAGGACAACCTAGTGCAAGCATATCAGTTACAACGTTTTGCATTAGCTAGGTTTCAATTAATTTCTTCTTTTCTAGACCCTTCACAAATACTTCTTCACCGGGTCGGATAATTTGCTTCAAATAAAGCGCTATATATGATGACACCATTCCAGCCGTTGAAGATTCATCCCAAGAAAGACCATGAATATTCCTTGTCACCCAGTCGTTATGTTTTATATGATCTTGATTCAACCCACTAGACTGCATTGGCAGTTTAAAAATTTGATGCCAAACATCACCTAACAACAAGTCCAAAACCGCAATTTCTTTGCACACAAACTCGTTTTCCTTGTATTTAAATCCCTGAATATCAATTATATACATGTTTGTATATGTAGGTATTTAAATATTTGCAGTAAACTTCGACTAATTAAATTAATATTAGGAGCAATCTCCTTATATAGCAGATAACCACCATCTGCGTACTTTGCCAACCTACTTTTCAACCTATCACAAGAGTGAACACACATTCTGAATTGAAACCGGCCCATGTGTATTTGCGGCCTCTAAACATAAGTAAAAAACATAAATCAGAATCCACTTTAATTAAACACAATTGACTTGAATGCGATATTTTGCATCTGGCATACTTTATAACTTCTCGCTAGAAAACCGAATTCAAAACAGCTACACATTTTCTCTACACTTACATTTTTCAACATACGTGTGTGTGTGTGTGTGTGTTTCGAAGTATCTTCCATTGAAAGTAATATAAAGCCGGTCTGACTTCAAAACGTGCCCACGCGTATTTTACATTGAAAGTATATAAGGCCGGTCTGAATTCAAAACGGTGCACGTGTAACTTTTCGCTAGAAAACCGAATTCAAAACAGCTACACATTTTTCTCTGCACTTACATTTTTCAACATACGTGTGTTTTGAAGTATGTTCCATTGAAAGTAATATAAAGCCGGTCTAACTTCAAAACGTGCCCACAAGTATTTTACATTTGAAAGTATATAAGGCCGGTCTGAATTTATGTTTTGCCATTGAAAGTAATATAAAGACGGTCTGACTTCAAAACGTGCCCACAACTATTTTACATTAAAAGTATATAAGGCCGGTCTGAATTCAAAACGGTGCACGTGTATTTTACATATGTAAAATACGTGTGGGCACGTTTTGAATTCAGGCCGGCCTTACCTCACTACTCACATTTGTCGATACTGAAGTCTTTGATTAAAAGAAAGCTGCGTGAAAAGTCAATCCGACAATGGGAAGAGAGGTGGAACAACGCTGCCACGGGCAGGTTGACCCACAAATTCATACCGAGCTTAGAAGCCAGAGGCAAGATCGAGGTAAAACTTGATCAAAAAATGGTTTAGTTGATAACAGGGCACGGCGCCCTGAAAGCGTATTTACATAGGTTCGGGTTAACCAACAACGAGCGCTGTGAATGCGGTGCGGGCGCGGAAAGCGCAGAGCACATGCTCTTCGACTGCCCGCTTGAAGCGGCAAATCGAGGGTTGGCTGATACGAAATTAGCTATCGTAGGTCTAGCATGGCCAAAGAGCCTAGAGGAAGTCGGGGAAGTGGCTAACCAGAAGGCGTTCTGGACAGCCTTTAAAGAGTTCGCAAGAAGGGTTGCGAGATTAGACGGTGATAATCGTGTGTAAGTCGGGAGGGGATGGTGGGAAGATTTAAAAATTATAAATTTCGACCTGGCGTGATTTTGACATTATATGAGCATTATAACCAAAACCTGCAACAAAAAACAAAAAGAAAGAAAAAGGAGAAAAAAGAAAGAAAACCAATAATAATTTTAATTAAATAAGTATACCCAAAACTCTAATATGCACAACGAACACACCACTAAAACAATCACTGTCCCACCTTCTACGCGCGGAAAATCGGGAATAAACGAAACAAATAAATAACAACAAACTAAATCAGGAAACCTCATTAATTTAAATAAGTGTAATAAATAAAGAAATAATAAAATAGAGTGAAACCGCGCATTCCCCAGGACTTAAAAGTGAAGTGATAGTGATTGTATTCCCCCAGAACGTTTAGTGCATATCCACCAGAATTTTAATAGTGCATATTCAACTCCCCCATAAAAGTAGAAAACCAATAGATGTAGGTAGACGACCAGATTTTCGGATGCTGGAGAAATTTATATTGGAGGTAAGAATAAAATTGTGGCGACTGTACTCGCATGAGCATTGATTTGTGATTTTAAACAGATTTTGAAATAATCTAACAAGCACGTTTTTGTGTAATGGGGCTAGTCGATATAATGCTCATGCGAGTGCACCTGATAATGTATTCGCTTTTGCTAATATATGCACTGTTACATGCTTTTGCTTATTCAGATATTTATTTATGTATTTATTATATGTCTGTTTATATATTTATATTATACTTATATTTATTTTTACACTTATATTTTTGCCTGCATTGTATTGTTTTGTGGCTTGATTTAATTTGTTCGACGTTCTGTCGCCAATTTTTAGTCGCAGTATATATAGAAAAGAAGATTGTATATATAATATGTCAGTTAGGAAATGATAGGGAACGTTAGGGACAAATTTAGGATAAAATACTTAGATCAGGGAGGACAAATTTGTAAATTTCTAAAGCAGGTAAAATAGCTGGATTCACTATTAATACATTTGACAAATGCTTAGAAATTTGAATCCTTTTTAAATTTGCTAGCTAGTTTTGGATAGTTTTAAGTCGAGCCTTCAGGTCGCACTGGTAAGCAGAGCCGGCGTCCGCTATCCGGTACTACGGATCCCTCTCCCTTTCATTTTTGCTCGTCTTGTTGATCGGGCACACTCCAACGCTAGGGATACCATCATTTAAACCCTGTTTTTAGTTTTCGTTTCAGTCTGTTACATTTTTATTTAGGGTGGATTAATTATGAAGTTAGAATAAATTAGAAGCACGTTTATTTTTCGCGTTTAAACCCAATGTAGTACCTTCGGGTGGAGCATTGGGGACGTGGCCGCAAGTATTGCGGCCTTTATTCAAATTGTAATGCCTCTGAGTTCCTCTATGCTGGCAAAAGGAAGTCTGTCAGCAGCTTTCCGTCTTGGTTGACACAAATATACAAGTAGAATGTCAAAATGAACAATCTGTGCACTTTTAAGCACTTCGGAAGTCTTCGGCAATCTTCGGTAATTTCCGGAAGGCTTTGTGGTTGCTCGTGAAACCAAGTAGGAACTTAAATATTAAGTAAACCGATATATACAGAGTTCGGAGAGGTCCAAAAGTCTTCGGTAGTCTTCGGACTTCTTCGGTAATCTTCGGAAAGCTTTGTGGTTGCTCGTGGAACCAAGTAGGAACTTAAATACTAAGTAAACAGATATATACAGAGTACGGAGAGGTCCAAAGGTCTTCGGACTTCTTCGAAAGGCCTCTGGATTTCTTGGTGAAGCCGAGTGAGAGCTTGAATAACGAAAGTATTTATTGTTTGACAAGGTCCAGACGTTTTCGGAAGTCTTCGGGACTCTTCGGAAGTCTTTGTGGTTCACTTGTGGAACAACTCGGAGTTATAAAGAGTAATGATATACATACAAAAACTATACATTGACTATATACACAATATTGAGTGGTTCGAAAGTCTTCGGTAGACTTCAGAAGTCTACGGAAATCCTCGGCTTTTACTCATGAGGCTGAGTAAGAGCTTGAATAACGAAAATAAGGAAGTATTTATTGTTTGAAAATGTCCAGACATCTTCGGAGGACTTCGGGACTCTTCGGAAGTCTTCATGGTTCACTTATGGAACAACGCAGAGTTATAAAGAATAATGATATACATACAAAAACTATACATTGACTATAAACACAATGTTGAGAGGTTTGGATGTTTTCGGTAGGCTTCGGAAGTCTTCGGAAATCCTCGGGTTTTATTTGTGAGACTGAGTAAGAGCTTAAATAATGAAAATAAAGAAGTATTTATTGTTTGAAGAGGTCCAGACGTCCTCGGAGGTCTTCGGGACCCTTCGGGAGACGGGGTTCACTTGTGGAACAACGTGGAGTAATAAAGAATTAATGCGGAATGCCTCAGGTACAGCGACTGGCAGCGTAACTGATCAGATATTAAGCAGGCTATGAGGAGCACTGCTATTACGTGGTTTACTTGTGCTAAACTATGGCGACGTGCTCCAGGTGTGGCGATGGGCAGAGTAACAGGTCGAAATTAAGCAGGCCGTGAAGAGCACTGCGTGCTGAACTATGGCGACGTGCCCCAGGTACAGCGCCGGGCAGCGTAACTGGTCAGATATTGAGCAAGCTATGAAGAGCACTGCTATACGAGCCCCAGGTACGGGGTCGGGCAGCGTAGCTGGTCAGAATTTTAAGCAGGCTATAGAGAGCACTGCGGTACGTACCCCAGGTGTGGCGGCGTGCAACGTGACTAGTCGGATTCTTAAGCAGGCTATGGGGAGCACTGCTTGTTGAGGTAGTTCACAGGCTATGGTGAGCACTTTAGTTGAGTTCTCAGGCTGTAGTGAGCAAACCCTTCAACTAGCAGCGCTCTCCATAGGTTGCTATACTACAACACGCAACGCTCCCCATAGCCTCCGTATTATTCGACGGTGACGCTGTCCGACGCCGTACCCAGGGCACGTCATTTATAATTCATCAATCCATAGTTAACAAACCACGTATGAACGTTAAGCTCCGTTTTATACTTTACCGACAAGTCGTTATTGTGATTGCATCTGTCACACTCTACCACCAGGACGATATCCCCGTAAGGGCACCACGACCACGAAGCCTGCCGAAGTGTTCAGAAGACAACCGAACATTTTCTGAACCCTCTATACTTGTATATATTGTAAATTAGTAGTTTTTAAGTTCATATAAATTCATTTCATAATTCTTTGTAACGTAATGTTGACCCACAATTAAAACACGAAGCCTTCCGAAGAGATCCGAATACCACCGAAGATGTCTGGACCTTTTCAACCTGTACATATCTCCTAATCATCGTTATTCAAGTTCACACTGGGCCTCATAAACAACTTCTGAAGCATTCCGAAGAAATCCGAAGACTACCGAAGACTTATACAACCCGTTAAACTGTACATACATTCATTTACTCAATGTTTAAGTTTATTTCTGGTTCCACAAGCAACCTTGAAGCCATCCGAAGATTACCGAAGACTTCCGAACTACTTCAGCAATTAAAATTCATTCAATTTTAACGAATTTACTTCATTTCATGTATTTATGAATTATAATTATTTTTGCTTGTAATTATTAAACGAATAATCAAGCCAAGTCTACATGCTTTCCGACACCGCCCACTCGAACGATAACAATTGACGTCCACGTGATTGGGCCGTCTTCAAAGAAGATTTTGCAAACATCGCGCTTGCAAGAAACATCATCATGCCCGAGACGAGCAGTCAAACCACATCACACGTCCAGCCGGACACCAATCAGCCACCTCCAACGCAAGATGTCACACAACTAACAACAGTGCTGGGACTGCAACAACCCAGTGGCGCTCAACAAACACAACCAACCGACAAAATGGTCACAATCGAGGCGCTCGTGAAAGACCTGTATCACGTCACCACAGCCAACCCCGAAGCAGAAAAACCTATATTCTTTGGCACCCTTCTGAAGAACCCCGCAGAATTCCTTCAACAGATGGAAGCAATGGATGCGGATGTACCCACAACAACCGCCCAATTCCGAGGCCAAGCAACCACATGGTGGGATGCATACGCAATGTTCCAACTCACCTATAGCAAATTCAAAAACTTCTTTCTGGACAAGTACGATAGTCCAACCATTAGACCCAAAATAACCTCCGAGTACTATGAACAGAAGCAGATAGCATGTCAATCAGTAGCCGCCTTCCTCGGCACTAAGGCGAAGCAAGCCCATCGCCTGAAGCTAGACATCAACCAGGACATGGAACTGTTCACGGATCTTCTCCTACCGACACTGAGGAATCTAATTCAGTGCAACATATCAACGACAGTATGGGAAATGGTTTGCCGCCTCACAAAAATCGAAGAAAACGTAAAAGAGGTAACAATAAGCAACCCTCCATTGAGCTTCCATGCTTTGTGTACTTTATAAATCGAAAGTAATCTAATGAACAAGCTCTCGTTTAAAAATGTTATTGATGCATTTGCTCAGAATAAGGCTAGAAGTCGATTTTTTATTCTTTATATAATTCATTAAAAGTACTTGTTTTGCAACTGTGTTAAAAAATTATTGTGTGTAAAACACAATCTCCTTCCTACTAACTTTATTTACTTTAATTATTTAATTTTTTACTAAGTGTCGTGTTTATTTCTTTATATTGGATTTTCGTTTTTTATTAATTCTTTAAAAATATTTTTTTTGTAATGATGCTAAAAAGTTTTCTTTACATTACAGTGTGTTTATTTTTTATGTTATCTATCATGTTCGTTAATTTTAGCAGTGTCTATGTGTAGCTACCGGGGTCAAAGGAGTTCGAAAGGGTGGCAAAAATAGTGTTACCCATTAGCAACGAATTACTAAATTCAGGACTAAAAGATAATATTATTTTCGAAGTTTGCGTTCATAAATCTCTAATATAGTACCGTTTGTAATTATCCTGTTTAAACCCTAAACCCACTTGCATAAATTATTTACGTATTTGCGTACTAATCGACATCGACTAAAGTTCAAATTTTAACCTAGTTATTGTGTTCACCATTTTGCATTAGTTTTTATTAAAGAAGAGTTAACCATTATTCAAATTTTAACTGCTTTTATTAACTTTTTTTTAAATAATTTAAATTGAAAGCATTTGTTACGCATAAACTCGCAAATAGGAAAATAAAACAGAGGTTATTTTATTAGAGCTTGAAATTTATAAATTAATTTTATATTTATAGGCTACTAGAATCACAAATAAGTAGTTTAACATTTCTTATAACATTTCATTCTGTTATAAATTGCTAGCAAACATCATCAACTAAACAAGAATTTACAATACGGTATTCGTTAAAAGGGAAAAAGAATTCTTCATTACGTTAGTGCGTATTACTTTCTCTAACCGTTTGTCAAACAAAAGTAGAGCGCACTTGATTCTGACCGGATCAACTTGGTTCGAATAGTTAGTTAAGCACCAATTAGATAATTAAACATTGAAAATTGAAAAATATGTAGTGGATTTCTGGATGTTTTTCAAAAATAGTTGGGCGTTCATCTGCAAAAACGATGGTAAATGGTAAAACGGCAACTGTATTATTTACA
Organism: Platerodrilus igneus; assembly: GCA_036346225.1. NCBI lineage: Eukaryota > Metazoa > Arthropoda > Insecta > Coleoptera > Lycidae > Platerodrilus > Platerodrilus igneus. Next base: position 2,970,440 of record JARFIW010000813.1, on the reverse strand, counting down.
TTCAAAGCATCAGAATGTATTCGTGATGCTTGGTTGTTGTTCATATATTATAAATTGCGCTTGAAGTAAATGAAGACCTTATATTCACAATCTAATTCTGCAATGTAAAAGAAAGGTTTGATTCTAAATAATTGATTTAACAGCTATATTCTTTCATTTTTATTTGGTTATAAATAAATAAACTCAACCTACGGATCACTCTTTACTAAAAATTCAATGCATTTAGCGTTCTCTAAATTCTTAAATTTAGGCCAGGGCCGCGCCAAGGCTATATAGCGCCCTGGGGCAAAAACATTAAGGCGCCTTTTTATTGTAGGAGAATTTTTTTAATGGAGTAGAGTAGGAGCGTGTTGCTTGCATCTTAGCTTCTCTTACATTATTTAATTTTTTCAAAAAATTGTGCCTTTGTAACAAAGGCTTTGTTCTTTACTCTGTACATTATTTTCAAAAATTTATAAAATTGTCTGGCTAGGGGCAAATATAAATAAATACCTAGAACTAAAAATTTTTCATAATTTGAAATAAAAGTCGTATATCGTTTTATACTATACATAAACTTTATAATAAGATAAACGCTAAAAGTGTATTATCACAAAAAATATTTTTTAAGTAGTACCACCAAAAAAGTAACGATACGATATATTAAAAAAAAAACAAAATATAAACTTATAAACATTTTAATCAAAAAGTATATCTTACATTTTTACAATATTTTTTAAATTTAAATTATACATATTATATATAATAGCATAGTAGTAGTAGCATTGCACTAAACTAAACGAACTTGACTTTGCGTGCTTTATTTTTTGCAAATTTATTTATCAATTCTTCAGTTTCTAAATCTTTTAGTAGTTCAGATTCAATTGAAATAATAACAAGATTTGCTAGTCTTTCCTGAGCCATACTGGATCTTAGATAGTTTTTTATCATTTTTAATTTTGAAAACGAACGTTCTGCTGTGGCGACAGATACTGGCATAGTTAACAAAATTCGTAAAGCCACATAAGTGTTTGGAAAGGATTGTTTCAAATTATTATTAATAATGTAATTTAAAGTTTCTGTAGGAGTGGAAGTGTTCACTTCACCTAAATTAATAAACTGTAATTCGTTTAGGAGTTCTACACCACTTATGTCACGTTCATTGAGATTTAGATCAGTTAATACTATTTCAAGGTCTGTACATAACTTTAACTGCTCCTGTTTAGAATATTTGGAAAAATTGGAAATGTCCCACAAAAAGTTAAAATGATTTGAATAAGCTGATAATAATTGAAATCTTTGATTTGCAATTCTATAGTTATATCTAACATATTAAAAAAAGAATTTACTTTAAACTTTAATTTTTCATCTTCAGTGGGTTCATCATCGTGTTCGTAACTGAATTGTTTCTTAACTTTTCTTACCCTCAAGCCATCTTTTTTTTTTAATTCAAAATCAACGTTTAATGAATCAGCTATTTCACGAGCATCGACTAACAAGTCGTTGAATCCTTTATCTGATCTGTATTCTGTTAACCAATGAACTAAAGTTTTTAAATTAGCACAGGCCTCTGCTATATTAAAATCCTCAGTTTGTAAAAGTTTACTTACAATATTGACTTTATTTAAAATATTATACCATAAAATCAACATACATATAAACTCAACATTTTTTATTTTTTTGGCAAGCGATGATGCCGTATTTTTTGAATTATTGTCAAAAGCTTTATTTCCTTCACTAGAAATTTCAAATAGAGCATCGTATATTTCTCCAAGCTGATATCTTAAAGGAGCTAAAGCATCAACTCTACTAGACCATCTTGTATCAGATAAGGGTTTTAAGGTTAAATTTGATATATTTGTTTTTAAAACTGACCAACGGTTAGTTGAAGCGGAAAAAAAATTATAAAATTCCTGTACTATAGAAAAAAAATTTACACTTGAAATATTTGATTTTGCGGCATCGTTCACGACAAGGTTTAAACTATGGTTGCAACAAGGCACAAAGAATGCTCTTAGATTTATATTAAGAATTTTTTTTTGTAATCCATTATGTTTACCGCCCATGTTTGCACCATTGTCATATCCTTGGCCGTATAAATTATAAATATCTAAGCCATTTTTTTCTAATGTTTTTTAAACCCTCACCTGTACAATCATTTATAGGGCAAAAAGTTAAGAAATGTTCTTCTACGACAATTTTATTTTTTTCTGAATTAACGAATCTAACACATACTGATGACTAGCATCCGGGGTACAATCAAGCACAATTGAAAAATATTTAGCTGTTTTAATCATGCCTAAAATTTTTAATTTAAGATTTTCTCCTATTAAATTAATTATTTCGTTTTGAATTTTGTCCCCAAGATAATAAGGCATTTTTATCTTTTCCTGCATTTGGATCCCTCTCGTGTGCTCAGATATTATAGGATCAAATTTTGCTAACATTTCGATACATTTTAGAAAACTGCCATTATTTTTTTACAAACGGATTGCTATTGGTACCACGTAAAGCCAAGTTTTGCTCAGCAAGAAATTAAATAATATAAAAAATGCGCTCGATAACTCCATGCCAATATTTTGTTTCTATATTAATTAAATTTTGAGCCGCAGAATCAATAGTTGCCATTTTTTTTAAGCGAGTGAAACATTCTGACCATTTTTTTAAGTTCTCAAAATGAAATTTACTTTCTTCATGGATACTTAAATGTTCACCAATGTGGCGCCATTCATTATTCGTCACTTAATTTAATTGTTTTTAAAGTATTTGAAAATATTCTACAACAAAAACAAAACACTGAATTTTTTTCTGTTGAATATAAAAGCCACTCCCGTTCGACTTTTTTATTATTAGACAAAATTCGTGAATAATATTTATCCGAAAACCTTCGGCCTGATATTTTATCATTGGGATAATTTATACAATTTTTACTTCGATAATGAGTAGGCCGGTTTTCAATTAATATTTGTACATCTCTAGGAGATAATATTTTTGGCCACAAACCTGGATCTTGAGGAAGTTGCGTATCGTCCACTTCCGCAGAAACTACGTCTTCGTCTTCCTCAACTTCGTCTGTAGATGTTGATAAAATCTCTTGTAGTTTAGACTCCTCTTGGTCCTCTCTCGAAGTCGATGGAAGATCTGCATCTGTTTGTATATTTGTGCTTGAAGGTGAAGGAAAAATACCGTAATTTTGGAATTCGTCTTCTTTAGTTCTTTTTCCCGCTTTCTTTTTTTCATCAAATTTTGATATCCTGAAGGCTTTTTTTTCTTTATTAAACATCTATAATAAATTAAAATAGACTATTACAGAATTGAAATTTCGCTAGATACGCCAATCTTAAAATTTATTTATTATTTTTGTATTCATATCGGCAACAACATACAATTTACAAAATTTTGAAATTATGAAGTAGCGATTTTGGACACCCTGTATCTCAAAAACTAACTGTTAAACTTACAGTTTTGTCGCAATGGACACATTAATTCATTAATAGGTCAAATTCTGCAACATATCAAAATTTCGTCAAATTCTGACCGAAGGGTATTTATTTTCCATTTAAAACGTGCCCTCTCTATCTAATTGTAAAGTAAAAAGTAAAGTTAGAAACTTACCTTTTACCTTGAATCCTCTGATAATGTAAAATATTGAAGAACACCTAACTTTTTTAATTTAGGTGCACAATTTACAATCTTTACGACACTTCGATACCCAATGTTAAATGAATTGTTTTTAAAAGCGCGGCGGTATTTATAAAGATTCAAGACTCAAGATTCGACAGGAAGGAATAAACGGGAAAACTTGCAGAAACAAGAATAAACTCGCTTTCTGCGTTCTAGTCAACATATAGGGATGAGCGCGAGCGCTGTTACGGCAAAACATCAATAACCGATAACTTTCGAATACATAAACATAATAAAAATAAAATTGTGCAACTAGCGCAACGTCGCGATATTGGAGTATTGCCCTAATATTGTAGATCATCATCGGTTGAGAACATCTGATACAAAACATCGATGTTCCGATAATTAATGGAATTTAATTAGTTACTCATAGCGAATGCGCGCGTAAACGTACAGGGGACCTTTGGGAAGTCGCGTGTCTCAAACAAAAATAAGAATTTTGGTAAGTTTTAAATATTACCGTGAGGCGCCTCACGGCGCCTTTGGACTCTTGGCGCCGTGGGTTTTTGCCCTTGTTGTCCTTATGGACGGTGCGGCCTTGATTTAGGCAAAACTAAACCCGTTGTTGAAACATACTAACCAAAAGTTTGGTACTTGAAATTAGAAAATTTAATAATCTACAAAATTATAAAAAAAACTACTTTATATGTAATACTTGCAATTTCTAAATAGACATGCGTCATTAGTATTTATGAAGTCACATCGGGGAACGTTGCCACTACCAAAGACTGTTACTATGCGAGAATAATAAAGCTATCGATAGAATACAGAGGTTGAAAATATTTATTAGTAGGTGAAGAAATGCGATTTGAGACTTTCAAAATATATTTTTAGTGTAATATTGGCACGGGGATAATACGATGGTTATTTTTAAGTTTTACATATATAACTGGAATAAAACAGTGGATATCTTTTAAAGACTCTAGCTTTCGAAGTATTCTCCACGAAGATTAATGCACTTCTGCATGCGCTCGAACCAACTTTGGAAGCAGTTATTCCACTCGTTTGCTGGTACAGTCAAAACTGCGTTTTTGAAAGCAGCGATTGCTTCTTCTGACGACTGGAACCTTTGACCATGCAGTCCGTCCATGATGTTCAAAAAGTTATAGAAGTCGTTGGGATTTGGTTGGCACTGTACGGAGGATGATCTAGCAATTCAACGTTTTGTTGCGTTAAAAATTCAATTGTCTTGCGAGCTGTGTGCGAACTACCATTGTCTTGGTGGAGGATGATTCGTCGTTTGGGGTTGGTTTTTCGAAGCTCCGCTATGACTTGCGGTAAACAAATGGTTGCATACCAATCGTCAGTAACAGTTCTTTGATCTCGTAGAGGAATTGTTACTACGTAACCTGCTTTCGAGATATATGTTGCGACCATCTTTCTGGAGACACTTAGAGAACGGATGACTTTTGTAGGATTTTCTTTAACTTGGAACACCCAAACAGACGACTGGCGTTTATTTTCTGGGTCGTATGTGTAAATGGGTCTATTTCGTTAAACCCCCCCCCATCAAGTTTGTGCTTATTTTGTGCACGACATCTCAAATTTTGTGCACGTTTTTTTTACAAGATACAGGCAAATAAATTTTGGGTGACTGGGAAAATGCAGCTCCAACCCATTTCCGAATTTTGACTTGAAAAGGGTGTCATAATTTTGTGCTTATTTTGTGCAATTTTGTACACAATATCTATAATTTTGTGCACGCTCTGATTCCAAAGGTTTTACTAGCAAAAATTTGAGGATCCCCCCGCGAAAGTTTACTTCTGAAATGGTGTTAATTAATAAGTCAAATTTTGTGCAATTTTGTGGACTGTATCCTAGATTGCATACACGTCTCTGGATTGAAATATTAATTTCTAAAATCTAGAACTCAGACCTCCACTTTGGAATTTCGCGTCGGGGATGGTATCAAAATTTTACTTACATTTTGTGTAAATTTGTGCATGTCATCTCAAATTTTTTCTTGTATTTATGTTGAAATGTATTTAATTCAAAAGTGGCCATGTAAAATTTATTGTGATTCGGACACGGTGTTATATTTTTGAAAAAGCATAATTATGTGTAACAACTTCAAAATTCAATAGTTTATTTTTTCTTAATTTTGATGAAAAACATATTAATATAGCAATGGGAGTTATATACAAATATTTCAAGTTACAGTCAAAATGGTGGTTATTGTAATTTACCTGAAACAGCAGTACTATTGCAAATTGTGCTAAATGATCATATGTAATGCTAAACAGTTTAACCAACAATTAAATCTCTATTTTAATGACAATTGTGGTAGAATAGCGATACATCGCTTATTTTGAATGCCACTATAATCGTAGTATTACATTCTTAGCTTTTATACACAGTAGCAATTAATTTAGTTGCAAACTACAATATTGCGTGGGCAAATAATAGTGCAAATAACAGCAAAACAAATACTTTGTCTAACCTCATGCAATTTGCAATAGAATAACCAAAAATTATGCAATTAAAAATGTCATCCGCCTTTTAAACTCTACCAGAAGTACATATATAAAGCCTACATTCTTAAAATGCTTGTTATTCAAGTTGCTAGAGTAACCAGACACTCTTTGATAATGCAATACAGCTTTTATTTAAAAAATTTACTATTATAACAGCTATGTATAGAATAGTAACTTTTCTAGTTGTTATGTATTGCTATTCTTACATATTTGCGTTTGTTGTGTTCATTCTCCTATATTTATTTATAAACTTTGTACGTATAAAATTAACATAGTCCTAACAGAAAATTTGTGATATCTTATTGTCACGTTTGACCATTTGTTACGTTCAATTCCTGCATTTGCATCTTTCCAATACCCTTCATTGATAAATTATTACCAGTTTAAATAAACATCCTAATCCGCTCTTTTTGACTATTTTCAAAGTTATACCTATTATAGATAAAGCCCATTAACATATCAGTTTATTCATAAAGCAGTTTGGTTACTCTATTCATATTAATTTCTTATCACCTATACTACAATTTAGTATCCAAATTATTGTCTTTATCAACGCCTGTTAATTTCTTGTATTAACGGTATTACCTTATAATGTTATCAGAGTGGAGATTCTAAATTGTTCTGTTGGAAATTAATTCATTTTTACCTTGTACTTTATTGCACGTTGAACAGATCCTCTTGAACAGTTCTTAATTCTGAACGAGCAAATACACGCACATTCCTTTCTGTTTCTACTTCTTGTGTATTTGGTAAGTGAACAAAATGGTTGATGAATTACTGATTTTCATGTTTACTTTCTAGCTCGTATCGTATGGTCATATCGTAGGACTTAAAAATTGTTCGTACCCAAGGTTTAAAACTTTCCCGTACGTGTAGGATTGTATCGTATGGATTTGATTGTATGTTCAGGTTTGATGTTGGACCACGTAGATTGCTAACTACTCACAACCCTTTTTGGTCTACCAGAATCCTCGAACTACCAGGTATTGTGCCTGTAAAAGAAAAAGCATTGTTCCGGATCTTGGCTGGTTACTGGTATGTTAAACATTTCTTTGTCTCGTTATAACTACGTAGACGGAAATAGACTACTTTTTTTAAATTCAATGTTACTAGTAGTTCATACAATAAATTATTTCTCACATATATGTTTTGGTTGGACGGACTGGCGTTTTGTCATTAATTATTGCTTTTCTTTTGCAGGTACAAACCTTATCTTATTTCAATGATTAATTATCTCCTTGCTGAGTTACTTCAGTTTTAGCTTACTTCTCCCCCCCCCCTACTACTCCCAATCTTCGGCTGCAGCCTAGTCGGCACATCCTTTTAGTTACGAGTTACGAGAATATCGTGACATAAATTTGTTCATCGCTAGACCCGTTTTGTTTATCTCACCTGCTGCATATATATATTAAATTTTATTTCATTCTAGGTCATCGGACTTGTGTTTTCTACGGTAATTCTAGTTGTATTCGAAAACACTGGCACCCAATTCCTTCTGTTTATCGGCAACTTTCTGCTTAAGATTTTCTTTTGTCTCGTTAATCCTAGTGAATTCTTCAGTAATACTTCTCCCTTTTGTGAATAAACTTTTATTTTCAGTGAATTTCTTTTATTCCTAATTTTTTTTCTTGTTGTTTGGGTGCTGGACTTTGAAACATATATTGAATTTTTGTTTACGATGGCACATTGGCTGTACTCCTTTCCTTGCCTTGTTTGGACCAGAACACATTTTTTCCGGCAATTATTTCGGGCAGCTGTCCATTTTAACGCCAAACTAGTTCCCAAATGTCCATTTTAACGCCAAACTAGTTCCCAAATTCCTTGGCGTTCTGTCATTAATTATTGCTTTTCTTTTGCAGGTACAAACCCTATTTTATTTCAATGATTAGTTTTCTCCTTGCTGAGTTACTTCAGTTTTAGCTTACTCCCTCCCCCCCCCTCCCAATCTTCGGCTGCAACCTAGTCGGCACATCCTTTTAGTTACGGTACGAGAATATCGTGACATAAATTTGGCGACCCAACGTGGAGCCCTCGATTTTCTATACTCAACATTTCGCCCCAATAGAATTTTCATCACTAGACCCGTTTTCTAGTTAAGTTGTAATTTTTATTTATCCCACCTGCTGCATATAAATAATATATATTAAATTTTATTTCATCCTAGGTTATCGGACTTGTGTTTTCTACGGTAATTCTAGTTGTATTCGAAAACACTGGCGTCCAATCCCTTCCGCTTATCGGCAACTTTCTACTTATAATGTTTGCTGTCTTGTTAATCCTAGTGAAGTCTTCAGTATTAGTTCTCCTTTTTGTGAATAAACTTTTATTTTTAATGAATTTCTTTTATTCCTAATTTTTATTCTTGTTGTTTGGGTGCTGGACTTTCAAACATATATTGAATTTTTGTTTACGATGGCACATTGGCTGTACTCTTTTCTTTGCCTTGTATGAACGTGAACACATCCTTTCCGGCGATTATTTCGGGCAGCTGTCCGAATTAAACGACATGTATATCCCTGATCCCGAACATCCTTCCCCCGATCCTGACCACTTCAAGCACATCCATTCCTATATTTAAAAAAAAGCTTTCCGCTGCGTACCGTAACACCCATAACCGTTACAATCTGCATCGTCGACCTGTTTCCTTCCAAGTTGGTGAAACTGTTTGGTGTCGTAATTTTGAACTTTCCGACGCTTCACGTCATTTTAACGCCAAACTAGCCCCTAAATTCTTGGTCCTTTCTCCATCCGTAAAGTTGTTTCTCCCTGGACTTATGAACTAACCGATCCTTCCGGTGCATCTTTAGGTATTTAGCACGTCAAAGACTTAAAGCCCGCCCATCCGGATAATCTTGATGTCCCCGATGTGTCCTTGTTGTCCTTTTGGCGTCACAAACGCCGAAAACCTCCTCCGTCCTTATGTCCCGATTTCCTATGCTGATTCTGCTGCCCTCTTGTATTACTTTCTCGTTAGCGCTTGAAGCGAGCGGACGTGTTGGGCAGAGCTCCCTTAGGGATGGTTATGGGTTTCAGGATGGTGCGTGGCAAGGTGAAGGAGGCTGTGGCGGAGGTGGCAGCGGCGCGCACTGAGCAGGTCGTAGTAGGGCAGGGGGACTAATGGGTGTGATGTTCTATGCTGGAGCAGTGGTTAGGAAGGCAGCGTCGACGGTCGCAGTTCGTGTCGACGCCAACCCAGGGGTGAAGAACGACATTATAGTGACGTTGAAGAGGAAGGTTGACCCGGCCAAGGATGGGTTTGTTGTTGTCGGAGCACGTCGGACACGTAGGGGGGCGTTGTTGTCGAGTGTGCTGGTAAGGAGGATGCCAGGCGTTTGCAGTCAACGGTCGGTGGGGCTTGTCAGGGTCTTACAGCAAGGACCATCGAGAAGAGGAGGCCGCGCATCGTGCTCCCTGGGATAGAGAGGGAGATGAAGCAAGAAGAGCTCCTGCGGAGGTTGATTGTTCAGAACCCCCGCTTCAGGGGGATTAGGTTCGAGGAGGAGGTGAAGGAGAAGTTCCGGTTTGGTGGCAGGGGACTCAGAGATCCGTTGGCCAGCGTCGTTGTTGAGGTTTTGCCGGCGGCTAGGAGGTATTTTTTGTCGGAGGCAGTTTGTTTGGGTTGGCGTAGGGTTTGAGCTCGGGATCATTTCTCAACGATCCAGTGCTTCCGTTGCTACGAGTTCGGCCACAGGTCCACAGAGTGTAAGGAGCGGGTGCAGTTTTGCGGTAACTGCGCCGAAGTGGGGCGTGAGTTCGAGAGCTGTAGACGGGCAGTTTCTTGTTGTGTTGTCTGTGCGAGGTAGAACGACAGGGTTGGTAGCGTTAGGGTCGACACTCGTCATGATGCGAAGTCCAGCCAGTGCCCCACGATGCAGCAGTTGAAGACAGTCATCACCAGGAACATCGAGTATAGATCCTAGGCCATTAGATGATGTTTTGAAGAGCTTGAAAATCAAATGCGCGCAGATTAATTGAGGCAAGGGTAAAGGAGCCACCAATAATTTTGTCAAATTAATAAAAGAAAATGAAATTGACATCGGGTTCATACAGGAACCGCACCTGTATAGCCACAAAATAACAGGTTTTGAGATGGGGGTTACCGTGTTAAACGCGAATAGCATACGAGGACTTTATAAATCAAATCGAAGGCAATTTTCGCAAAATTGAACGGAATAAAAAACTAATAATTAGGGGAGACTTTAATGCTAAGTCGGTGTTATGGGGTAGCCCTATCGAAGACGATAGGGGCTCGCAGGTTGCTGATCTTTTTACAGAGTGGGATCTTAGTGTGATAAACACCAATGATTTACTTACGTTTGAGGGGCATAGAGGCAGCAGTTTTATAGATATTACTGCAGCCTCGCACGAGATGCTAAAAATAATTTATAATTGGGAACTTAGGTCGGACGAGATAACGCTCTCTGACCATAAATTAATTACATGGGATATCGATGACGAGAAAAAATCAAACGAGCAACTAACTATCTTTCCGCGGCTCTGTAATAAAAAAGCAAATTGCGAGCGGTTTACAGAAAAATTTGGCGAAAGCATTCCTGCGCTCGAAAACGAGCTATTAAACTGCCAAAATTAAACGACGCAGTGGTAGTCGCGTCGTCGTACTCCATGCCGCGAAAGAAAACATATAAAGACAGCGTACCCTGGTGAACTCGCGAACTAACCACCAAGCGGGCAGAAACGCGTAACCTAAGGCGCCGCTATCAACGCGCCTCGGAAGAAATAAGAGAACAACAGAGACTCATATATAATCAAAGTAACCGCGAATATCAAATATTAATAGAAGAAACGCGAACAAATAAATTTAAAGAATTCTGCACGCGAAATTCCGAGAAGAAACCTTGGGGTACCGCATACCGCGTAATAAGGGGTAAACAACAGAAAATCGTGCTCGGTAATATAAAGAAAACAAGTTGGCGAATATACTGAAGGTTTTAAAACCACGGCGGAGTATTTATTAGAGAAATTTTTTCCATCAGTGTGTCTTTGTTGGGTTGTTTAATCTTTGTTTAGAGAGGGGCGTAGTCCAGAACGTGAAATTTATCCCTAAACCTAAAAAAGCGGATGCGTCAGACCCGGGCAGCTATCGTCCAATTAGTTCGCTACCGGTGCTGGGAAAAGCTTTGGATCGCGTTATAACTACGCGAATTGAGCACTTAGTGCGAGACAGCGGTGGTTTTAATAACCGACAGTTCGGTTTTATGGAGGGAAAATCGACTATCGACGCACTAGAGTTCGTTGTCGGAAAAATTAAGCAGGCGAGAGATGCCAAAGAGTACTGTGTTGTTGTTGCTTTGGACATCAGAAGCATTTGATGCTGCCTGGTGGCCATTAATCGTTTGCGAGTTAGATTGTAGGGGTTGTCCGCGGAACTTGATGTCGTTAGTCAAGAGCTATTTCTCGAGGCGACTGGTACAGGTTGAAATTACGGGTGAAGTTTTGTCGCGCAAGGTGGAAAGGGGGTGACCGAAGGGATCATGCTCTGGTCCCACTTTTTGGAAGTTGTTATATGAGCATCTTTAGGGTCAAGTTGCCCGCAGAATGCTCAATCGTTGGGTTTGCGGATGACACGCTTTTAATTATCAGATCGCAATTATTAATGGACATGCGAACAAAACCAAACGAGGCGCTAAATAAATTGCACGAATGGTCGCAGGCGGTAAAATTGAAATTTAATAAGTCAAAATCGGAAGCACTATATTTCGGGACGAAACCGGAACAGCGAACCCCCTAGACTAGAGCTAGGAGGGGAGAAAATCCCGTTCAAAGACGCCATCACGTACCTCGGTGTCAAGATAGACAATAAATTAAATTTGAAAGCGCACGTACAATACGTAAAAAGCAAGGGCGGCGAATTATCAAATAAAATTATGGTGGCGGCGAAAATGAACTTGGGTTTCAGAGGCGAATTGATGAGGACGGTCTATGCCGGAGCGATAGAGCCGGCAATGCTGTACGCAGCAATTGTATGGGCGGATGGTTGCAAAGTCCGAGAGATGCGTCAATTGACGAGCGTTCAACGCATTACCGCGGTGAAGGCGGCGAGGGCGCACAGGACCACTCCACGGAGGCGGTCCTGGTTATCAGTAAGACTCTCCCTATCGAATATGTCGTTAGGGAGTTTCGAGATAGAAGGTTAGTACATACCGGGAAAGGATGCGAAATTATCGAAGATATTCGTCTTAGGAATAGGGAGGCAGAGAAAAAGATTATCGTATCAGAGTTAGGGCACCCGGCCGATATTAAAAGAATCAAGTTTGTTGAAGGCAATGGGGACGCGACGGGTATCAGAATTTATACAGGCGGTTCACGTATGGATGACGGGCAAGCAAGCGCGGCGTTTATTGTGTTTAAGCAGGAAAAGGAGGTGTTTCGGTATCAAACAATTTTCCAATGCAAATTGGTAGCCATACGAGAGGCAATCGATTACGTCATAAATCACACGGGCAGAGATGAATATTATACAATCAGCGACAGCAAATCAGCGCTGACGGCTTTGACAAACATGAACACCTTAACAAACCTCCAGGCGGACGTCTGGAGGATTGCGCATACTGCGCTCGAGTTTCGACGTTTAAAGTTCTGTTGGGTTAGGTCGCACGATGGTAACGTAGGGAACGATAAGGCTGATGAATTAACTAAAGAAGCCGTGACGGGCGACTTTCGGATATCACATTCGTCGATACCGAGGTCTCTAATTAAAAGAAAGCTGCGCGAAAAGTTAATCAGACAATGGGAAGAGAGGTGGAATAACGCTGCCACGGGCAGGTTAACTCACAAGTTTATACCTAGCTTAGAAGCTAGAGGTAATAACGAGGTAAAACTCGATCATAAAATGGTGCAACTGATAACAGGGCACGGCGCCCTAAAAGCGTATTTACAAAGATTCGGTTTAACCGACAACGACCGCTGCGAATGCGGTGAGGGCGCTGAAAACGCAGAGCACGTGCTCTTCGACTGCCCGCTTAAGGCGGCAAATCGAGGGTTAGCTGATAGCAAATTAGCTATCCTAGGTCTAGCATGGCCAAAGAGCCTAGAGGAAGTTAGGGAAGTGGGTAACCAGAAAGCGTTCTGGACAGCTTTTAAAGAGTTCGCGGGAAGGGTCGCGAGATTAGACAGCGATAACTGCGCGTAAAACGGAAGGGGGTGGGGGTAGAATTGGAAATTTTAGATTTTGACCTGGCGTTAAATGATATGAGTTTGGTAACCAAAACCTGTATTTAAATAATTAAAAAATAAGTAAAAAGAAATATTAAACAAAAACTAAAAAAAAACAAAAAAATTATCATAATATTTATAAAAGTCCATATGCACGACAACCCCCGCACCACTAATACAATTTCTATAACCATTATATAACCTTATACGCGCGGAAATCGGAATAAATAAAAAAACTTAAAATTTAATCCGGGCAAATAAATAAATAGGAACATATAAATCGAAAACCTCATTAAATTAAATCAGTGAAATAACGAAAGAAATAAAACAATAAATAAAATAGAGTGAAACTGCGCATCCCTCCAGGACTTAAAAGTGAAGTAATAGTGAGTGATGGTGATTGTGACCCCTCCCCCCAGCAGTAGGTTTAAAGGTATGCAGACGACCAGATCTTCAGATGCTGGAAAAATATATTAACAAGGTAAGAACAAAATTGTGGCGGTTGTGCTCGCATAAGCATTGATTTATGATAATTAGTAGATTTGAAATAATTTAACGAGCACATTTTGTGCGTGATGGCGCTAGCCGGTATAATGCTTATGCGAGTTCACCTGATAATTTGGGTTATGCTTTTTGCAATTTTATGCACTGCTCAACGCTTAATGCTTATAGATGTTTATTTATATATTTACATAAATATTTATATTTATTTTTATATTTATATTTTTGCCTGCTTTTGTTGTTTGTGACTTGATATTATTTGTTTGACATTCTGCCGTCATTTTTGATGGCAGCTTATATATAGGAAGAAAGATTGTTTAAGAAGATTGTAATTACAATATAAATAAGTTAGGGAATGATAGGGAAAGCTGTATAATTTATGGTTAAGCATATCGATAGTGTTTCGCAATAATTTTGATAAAAAAATGCTATTAATATACAGCAAAATTAAATAGTGAATTGATTAAAGCTAGCGAGGAAAAATTGGATTACTAAAAGAATTAAGTTGTATTTATTACTTTGTAAAAATTCAGATTAAGTTTCTAAAAAATAAGCACGGCAAGACTTTGTTTCAGTATAAAAATTCAATCAACAAAAATATCTTCAGCAGTCTGTATAAATAGATAAGATGCATTTCGTAGACTTCCTCATACCATGTGTCAACTTCCAAAGTCCACTACAGACTTGGTACATATTATTCCCATATTCAATTTTCAGGTTTTTCATATTAGTTCTATAACAAAACAGGTAACAAAAAATTGGCGTAGTGGTATGTGTGTGACTACTACGCCCAAGGTCGTCCCGGGTTCAAATCCCGACACGGTCCGCTTGAAAAAAGTTAGGCGAGTATTTCTCACAAAAATACAGCCTCGTTCGGATTAGAGGTAAAATGAAGATCCCGTGTGCGAGTGTTGTCACGCACGTTAAAGATCCCTACCTTGCTTAGAACAGCAAGGGTTCGACAAAATCCAAATTTTCCAGGTAAAAAAAAAACTCGATTCCTAGCCAATGTAGTACCTTCGGGTGGAGCATTGGAAAATCACATGTAAGGTATGTGAAGGGGGGGGGAGGCTCCGTGGCGTAGTTGGCAGCTGCTATCTGGCATTACGGATCTCTCCCCATTCATTTTGTTTGTGTTGTTGATCGTGCACACTCCAAATCAACGCTAGGGATACCATCAATGAAACCCTATTTTTAGTTTTTGTTTCAGTTGTTAGATTTTTATTTAGGATGTGTTAATTTTGAAGTTAGAATAATTACAAGCACGTTTATATTTTCGCGTTGAAACCCAATGTAGTACCTTCGGGTGGAGCATTGGGGACGTGATCGCAAGCATAGCGGCCCGTAATTAAATTATAATGCCCTCTTGTATTTCTGTCTCGGCCTTGGTGCATATTTTTTTGTGTGTTCGGACCCTTACATCTTTCTACATTCTACATTCCTAATCCCGTTTTTCCTTTAGCTGGTTTTCTTTGAGGTCAGCCCCAGTACCGACGTATTTTGATCTTCCATCCCCTTCCTGTGGCATATTTCTTAGACCTCTCTCCTGTTCTTTAGAAACCGCGACCTAGTCGACTCTTCCGGTCTAACAGCAATTCCTTTTATTTTGTTTAATACGGCTCCTGTTGCCACAGTTGACAGTTTATCGATCCTTTTCCCAGCACTCTGGTCCCTTCCCTACTTCCTTGAGGCTAAACAGTCCTGTCTTACTGCTGCGATTTCTTCCTCCTTTCTTTACTAACTTCTTGGTTTCTCCGCGGGAGACCAACTTTCTATTAAGGTTGAAACGTTACTGCTTCTTTTCAGAAATAGACGTCTATGGACGACTTCGGCAGTACCGATGCCTTGTTATTTGAGTCCTCGGTTGATTGTTCACCCTGCCTCCAAATCCTTCTCTCCTCGTCTTTCCTTGATTGCTTTTTCTCTGTGATCAATTTTACTATCTGATGTTCCTGATGTTGTATCTAGCGATGGCTCTTCAAACCGGATGCATTCCCCCACTTTTATTTCCTACCCCGACCTTGTAATTTTGTTGGGGCGAAATTTGTTACGTTCAATTCCTGCATTTGCATCTTTTCAATACCCTTCATTGATAAATTATTACCAGTTTAAATAAATATCCTAATTCGCTCTTTTTGACTATTTTCAAAGTTATACCTATTATAGATAAAGCACATTAACATATCAGTTTATTCATAAAACAGTTTGGTTTCTCTATTCATATTAATTTCTTATCACCTATACTACAATTTAATATCTAAATTATTGTCTTTATCAACGCCTGTTAATTTCTTGTTTTAACGGTATTACCTTATAATGTTATCAAAGTGGAGATTCTAAATTGTTCATTTAGGAATTAATTCATATTTACTTTGTACTTTATTGCACGTTGAACAGATCCTCTTGAACAGTTCTTAATTCTGAACGAGCAAATACACGCACATTCCTTTCTGTTTCTACTTCTTGTGTATTTGGTAAGTGAATAAAATGGTTGATAAATTACTAATTTTCATGTTTACTTTCTAGCTCGTATCGTATGGTCATATTGTAGGACTTAAAAATTGTTCGTACCCAAGGTTTAAAACTTTCCCGTGCATGTAGAATTGTATCGTATGGCTTTGATTGTATGTTCAGGTTTGATGTTGGACCACGTGGATTGCTAACTACTCGCAACCCTTTTTGGTCTACCAGAAATCCCGAGCTACCAGGTAGTGTGGCTGTAAAAGAAAAGGCATTGTTCCGGATCTTGGCTGGTTACTGGTATGTTAAACATTTCTTTGTCTCGTTATAAGTACGTAGACGAAAGTAGACTACCTTTTTTAAATTCTATTTTACTAGTAGTCCATACAATAAATTATTTCTCACATATATGCTAATAATAGCGTAACACTTTCCTTACCAGCAGTGCTTTACTATAGCTCTGATAGCTACAAATTTTACTGTAATGTTTAATAAGTTTGAATCATCTACAATCTTTCAATACTAATAAGTTATAGTTACTATAGTAGTTACTTTTGAGATACTCTCACATTCTTTATGTAGCATTAATATTCCATTATGAACATAGTTAGCATCAGTGTTTTGGGTGGACCCATTTGTATAAAAATTAATATTCCATTTTTTTCCTTCTTTCTACAAATATGTTACAATTTAATTACACGAGCTCGTTAGGGTTATTAATTATAAATTATTTTTTTTATCCTGATTGCGTCAGGGTCGTACTTGTAATATTTTATCATAACGCCAAGTGTCACAGACGCACAAACGTACTTATTGATTAATGAACGTTCCTTAAAAGTTTGTTTTGTGCTTTTACTAATCATATACATTTATTACTGAAATGATTATTAATTACAAGTCTTATGATAAGCAAATAAAGTATATTTTTAACTTGAATTTTTTTAACAAAGTTATTTTCTAGTACCTATATGTTTTGGTTAGACGGACTGGCGTTCTGTCATTAATTATTGCTTTTCTTTTGCAGGTACACGCCTTATTTTATTTCAATGATTAATTTCTCCTTGTTGAGTTACTTCAGTTTTAACTTACTTCTCCCCCCCCACTCCCAATCTTCGGCTGCAGCTTAGTCGGCACATCCTTTTAGTTACGGTACGAGAATATCGTGACATAAATTTGGCGATCCAACGTGGAGCCCTCGATTTTCTATACTCAACGTTTCGCCCCAATAGAATGTTCATCACTAAACTCGTTTTCTAGTTAATTTGTAATTTTTGTTTATCCCACCTGCAACATATAAATAATATATATTAAATTTTATTTCATCCTAGGTTATCGGACTTGTATTTTCTACAGTAATTCTACTTGTATTCGAAAACACTGGCGCCCAATTCCTTCCGTTTATCGGCAACTTCTACTTAAAATTTTTGTTGCCTCGTTAATCCTAGTGAATTCTTCAGTATTTCTTCTTCCTTTTGTGAATAAACTTTTAATTTCAGTGAATTTCTTTTATTCCTAATTTTTATTCTTGTTGTTTGGGTGCTGGACTTTCAAACATATATTGAATTTTTGTTTACGATGGCACATTGGCTGTACTCCTTTCTTTGCCTTGTTTGAACGTGAAATAAACGACATGTATATCCCTGATCCCGAACATCCTTCCCTCGATCCTGACCACTTCAAACATCCATTCCTATATTTCAAAAAAGCTTTCCGCTGCGTACCATAACACCCATAACCGTTACAATCTGCATCGTCGACCTGTTTCCTTCCAAGTTGGTAAAACTGTTTGGCGTCGTAATTTTGCACATTCCGACGCTTCACGTCATTTTAACGCCAAACTGGCCCCCAAATTCCTTGGCGTTCTGTCATTAATTATTGCTTTTTTTTGCAGGTACAAACCTTATTTTATTTCAATGATTAATTTTCTCCTTGCTGAGTTACTTCAGTTTTAGCTTACTCCCCCTACCTCCCAATCTTCGGCTGTAACCTAGTCGCCACATCCTTTTAGTTACGGTACGAAAATATCCTGACATAAATTTGGCGGCCCAACGTGGGGCCCTCGATTTTCTATACTCAACGTTTCGCCCCAATAGAATGTTCATCATTAGACCCGTTTTCTAGTTAAGTTGTAATTTTTGTTTATTGCACCTGCTGCATATAAATAATATATATTAAATTTTATTTCATCCTAGGTTATCGGACTTGTGTATTCTACGGTAATTCTAGTTGTATTCAAAAACACTGGCGCCCAATTCCTTCCGTTTATCGGCAACTTCTGTTAAAATTTTTGTTGTCTCATTAATCCTAGTGAATTCTTCAGTATTACTTCTCCCTTTTGTGAATAAACTTTTATTTTCAGTGAATTTCTTTTATTCCTAATTTTTTTTCTTGTTGTTTTGGTGCTGGACTTTCAAACATATATTGAATTTTTATTTACAATGGCATATTGGCTGTACTCCTTTCTTTGCCTTGTATGGACGTGAACACATCCTTTCCGGCGATTATTTCGGGCAGCTGTCCGAAATAAACGACAGTATGTCCCTGATCCCGAACATCCTTCCCCCGATCCTGACTACTTCAAACACATCCATTCCTATATTCAAAAAAAGCTTTCCGCTTCGTACCATAACACCCATAACCGTTATAATCTGCATCGTCGACGTGTTTCCTTCCAAGTTGGTAATACTATTTGGCGTCGTAATTTTGCACTTTCCGACGCTTCACGTCATTTTAACGTCAAACTAGTCCCCAAATTCCTTGGTCCTTTTTTCATCCGTAAAGTTGTTTCTCCCTGGACTTATGAACTAACCGATCCTTTCGGTGCTTCCTTAGGTATTTGGCATGCCTAACATAGTAGTTTGCTTGTTATTTTCAAGGGTTTGTATTCGATTGGCTATACTATCTTGGTTTCTAACTAATTTTCTTAGTGTTTCGTTAAACTTTATAATCGTTGATTGAGTTAGTGATATTTGGTTACTAATTATGGTTTTGATGTCGTTCTGGTTTTCGATTAATTGTTGTATTGTTGTCATAACGTTCTGCGTCTTGATTGTCTAAATTACCAGCAATTGCTTTTATTATGTTTCCTAATCCGTTGATTAGTCCTCTTTTTCGTCTCGCCGTTTGTTCGGTGAGTATTAGTTGATTAAATTTGTCTTCTATGTTTCTCAAAATACTTTCTATTATACTGTCATAGTTCATCATTTCGATTGCGTATCCCTTTCCGAATTTTCTTGTGTCCATTGATTGTTTTAGTCGGTAATAATTATTTTTGATTGTTTGAAATTCTTGTTTTAGTTCGGTTAAGTCGAATTTTTGTGCAAAGGTCCAATAGTCTATGGTATTCTGCATACTGCCTAATTTTATTGGTAGTATACCGGGGTTATTTTTTATGTTTTCAATTATGATTTCTGTGTCCGTTCTACCTGGGTGGAGGTTGACGGTAAGGGTGATGATTTTCCATCTGAAAGTACAGGGTGTCTTAAATTTTTCAAGTGGATATATTTTGTTATCTTGCTGTTGTCTACTACGGCTACGTTTTTGTCGGATATTCGTTTAATTTTAAAGGGTCTCAATTTCTAGGTGCCGTTTTGTGTCTTTTGCTTTGGAAATTTTTCTCGTACACGGTTTGTCCTATTGAAAATTTATTTACGTCTGTGTTTTTATTACGAGTCGCGGTAATGCGTTCTTTGTCATTATGTAACTTATCCTTTACTTTGTCATGAGTTATTTTTAGTTTTTCTTTATGATCTTTGACGTATTGCTGATAAACTTTTTTGTTGTAATGTATGTCATAAGGGTTGCGTAAATCTGAATGTTCTAGGGTTAATTCTAATAATGTAAAAATGGTTGATGAATGAATTGTGTTGTTATAGGCGATTAATGTGTATGACATCAAATTAGTTATGTGTCCCTTCTTGTAGGTTATTCTTAATAATCTGATCTGTTCTAGTAGGGTTGAATGTAGTCTTTCGATTAGTCCGTTGGATTCAGGGTGGTTTTCAGTTATAAAATGAATTTTTATTTTGTGTAGTTCCAAAGTGTTTTGTATTGTTTCATTTTTAAACTCGCTGCCGTTATCTAACGTTATTGTTTCAGGCGTTCCATAAAATGTAAAATAATGTAAACATCCTTGAGTTACGTCTATGCTATTTTTATAGGTGATTGGTATTGCTTGGCCTATTTTTGTAAATGCGTCTACGATTGTTAAGTAACTTTGTGCTTCTACTACTAGAATATCGGCATGTAATTTCTGAAAGGGTTTGTCAGGTGTTTTAGTTAACATTAAGGGTATATTCGGGGGTTTCCTGTCATATTTTGCTTTGTCACATAGTTCACATTGATTGATAAAGTCTGTAGTTAGTTCCTTCATGTCCTTGAAGTAATAACGCCTCATAATTTGTTTTAGGGTTTCATTAGTTCCACGATGGTTGGTCTTTCTTTCGTGTTGGTTTCTGATCACATCATTTATTTCGTCAGGGTCGTCTAATGTTATTACTTTTCTTGTGCATCTTATAAGTTCAGGGTCAGAGTTATTGAATAATTTAACATATAATTCCAAAAATCGTTTATACAAGTTTTCCGTGTTAAAGTAAAAGTAAAATCGTTTTTTCTCGGAGGTGTATTCCTTTAGAATTTTAATTATTTGTGCTTCATTGTCGTCTTTGGTTATTTGAATTTGGTATATCTTTTTGTTATCTACTTTTGTATATTTTACAGGGTTGGGGTTGGTTAAAACTTCGGTGATTATATACTGATTGGGCTTCATATCTATGGCTTTATTTAAAATTTTGATCGCGGTTTTCGGCTCGTTATTCTGTGTTGAATGTATGGTGTCCATTTCGTATGGATCTTCTCTAATTTCTGTTACGTCTACGTTTCCTATCACTGATTCTGTTTCTAGTGCGTTAAGCTGTATTCTACTTAAAGCGTCTGCGTTATTATTGTAAATTCCTTTTTTTGTATATGATCTCGTAGTCATATTTTTCTAATCGGATTCTCCATCGCTGTAATTTTGAATTGGGTTCCTTGAGTTTGCATAGCCATACTAGTGGTCTATGATCGGTGTATATATAAAATTTTCGTCCGTGTAGGTATGGTCTAAAATACTTTGTTGCCCAAATTATGGCTAACAATTCTTTCTCTATTGTACTGTATTTTTGCTCGGTTTCGTTGAGGGTTCTGGATGCGTAGCTGATGTTTTATCATTGCCTACTGTTCCTTGGCTTAATACTGTGCCTAATGCTACATTTGATGCGTCTGTTGTTAATATTGAATGGTTTCGAAAAATCGGGGTATTCTAATACGGGGTGATTCGTTAATATACTCTTAATTTTATTTACGGCTTTAATGAATTCTGGGGTATGCACAATTTTGTTTCCTTTCTTTAACCAATTTGTCAGGGGCTTGGTTATCTGAGCATAACCTTTAATAAATTTGCGGTAGTAACCACTAAGTCCTAAAAATCCTTTTATTTCTTTATTCGTTTTTGGTATGGGGTAATTTAATACAGCGTTTGTTTTATCGGGGTTCGGCATGACTCTTTGGGGTGTTATTATGTGTCCTAAGAATGCTACTTCTTTCTGTAGAAATTCGCTCTAATCTAATTGTACTTTAAATTGTGCTGTTCTTAATCTTTCGAACACTTCTCGTAATCTTTCTATATGCTCCACTAATGATGTTGAATACACTATGATATCGTCAAGGTACTCAAGGCATTTTTCGTTGTGTATCCCTCGTAGTATGTTATCCATTACTCTTTAGTCCAAATGGCATCCTTTTATATTAGTAATGTCCTCTAGGTGTGCTAAAGGCTGTTTTTGTGTATCCTTTTCTTCCATTTCCACTTGATGGTATCCTGATGCTAGATCTAATGTCGAATAATATTGGCACTTGCCTAATTTGTCTAAATTTTCAGTTATATTTGGTAGTGGGTATTTATCGTCTACCATTTTTTCATTTAATTTCTGTAATCTATTACCATTCTATATTTTCGTTTTCCTGATGCGTCCAGTTTTTTTTAGTACTATTAATACGGGGCTGCTCCATGGTGAATTGGAGTGTTGTATGATAATATCTTGATCTAATTGATCGGCTATTTGTCTGTCGGCTTCTTCCTGACTTGCCTGAGGTAGTCGGTATGCTTTTGTGAATATAGGTTTGTTGTCTGTTAACTCTATGTTATGCTTGACTGTATTCGTAAAGGTTAGGGGTATTCCTTCGCAATGGAATATGTCGCGGTATTCGAAACATAACCTTTTGATTGCTCTTTATTCCTCCTGATTGATGTCAGTGTTAAAACGGATAATACTTAAATTTTCTCTTAACATTTCGTCGTTTTCTACGGGGTTATAATTGTCGTTTGAATTTTTGTCTATTTCCATCTCGTTAAAATTTAGTTCTTCTACGTTAATTGGGTAGTCATTTGAATTTAAAATCGTTGTTGTGGCATAATTATCCTTTATTTGTACTAATGCGTTGAGGTCTCTACTTCTTGTTGAAAAGTTATGTGATTTATTATTCCTAATTTGTTATTTAAATTTACTGGGACTTTTATCTTTTTTTCTGTTCGGGGTTCTATTGTGTATTTTTCTTCAACTTGGGTATTCTGAAATTTAATGGGGATTCGTCCATATTTGGTTCTTAGTAAACGGTTTTTTATGTCGATGTTGGCTCCTAATTTTCTTAGAAGGTCCATTCCTAATAGTCAGTCATATTTGTCATTGAATTCGAATATGCAGAATTTATGCTTAATTTTTACGTTAAATGTTTTGGGTATGGGTATGTTTGCTACGAATTGGTGTAGGGTTGTTTGATGGGCTGTTTTGATTTTAGATGATTCTCTTTCTACATAGAATAAATAGTGTTTCTTTACGGTTTAGGGGCTAATTAATGTTTTTGAGGATCCGGTATTGATTAATAGTTTATATTCGGCATGGGAAAGTTCTATATAGGGTAGTACAAGGTGATTCATATTATTTAAGTTTATTACGTTTGGTCGTTTATAAATCAGTCTATCTGAAAATTTGAGCACGCGTTTTCTTCGTCGTCCTCTTCATAAGTTTCGTATGATTCTTAGCGTTCATAATTGTTGGATTGGTTTTGTTCATTGTCTGCACTTGGTCGAGGTGTAATTATTCTGGTCATCCTCATATTCCTCTATTTCTTGGCGAAATAGTTCTTTCGATGTAAAAGTGCGTTTTTGGTTAGGGTTCGGTCGAATGTATGTTATTTTTGTGTTTGGTCTGGTGTTACCAAATGAGGTATCCATTGGTGTGGGTTTGTAATAGTTATTGGGGTTATTAGTATTTGTCATTGGTAAGTTTTTAATAGGATTCGCGTTGAATGCTGGTCTTTGCTGATTTACGTTTTGGTGGAATCTTGGTTGAAATGCGGGCTTCGTAAAATTTGGGTTGAACGTTGGTTTTGAAAGGTGTTTATATTGGTTATTAAAGTTTGAGCTATTAAACTGTGGATTATTGGTTAGTGTTTGGTTTGTTTGTGCATTGAACGGGGTGAATTTTTGTGGTAGATTTGTTTGTCTCGCGGGTTGTATGGTTTTTATTGGTGTATAACCTTAATTTGCGTTGGGGTTGTATAGTCTGTTTCTGTAGTACATTACGTTTTCTTCCTCGATTATCATGTTCATAGCTTCTTCTAAGTCTTGGGGATGTTAAAATCTGATTTTGTCTTAACGTCGTTCTGGTAGTGCATTTAGATATGTGTCTAATGCCATTTCGAATTCTTCAATTTTTAGTTTTGTCAAGATTAAACCTCTTGCATTGGCATTTCTTTCCAAATTGGTACGGGGATTGGTTGTTTTCCATTCTAAGATTTATTAAATCGCGTACTAGACATTTTACGTTGCTCTGATCGCCGAAATATGCAATTAATACGCGGCGGAAGTCATCCCACTGGTCTAAATCATCTCGGCTCGCAATTAACGTTAGTGCCCTTTCGGTTAGTTTACTGATTATAAGATGTAGGAGTAAAACGTTCCTTTCGTTGTCACCGGGCTTATGGAATGTTTTTTAAAATATTTCACAGGCTGTTATGAAATTACTGAGAAGACATTGGTCTCCATTAAAATTTGGAATTATCTCAAGTATATCTTCATATGTCCACTCATTTTGGCTGGGGGAATGTTTTGATAATTAATTTTTTAATTTGACTTTGATTGATTTTCGATTTTGTAAAAATTTGGATTTATCTCGTGGTTTGTATTGCTATTCCTTGCTTGGATTTATTAATTTTTCGTTTAGATTGCGTTGGGTTACTTGCTATTTTTAGCTTGAGTCGTTTTAGATTACTTAAAGAATTAAGTTGCTTTTTTTGTATTTAATTGCACGGTTTTGTAATTATTTTATGGGTTTTACGCTTGGTATTGTCTTGGTTACGTTTATTTTTAATTTACCGATGTTAATTTTATTGTGGGTTTAATCTCTGAAGTTTCAATGCGACTAAGTGATTTTTGTGGTAATTTATCTTAAGTTGCTTGCTTTACATCAGTTAAAGCTTTTCTATTTTAATTCCGCTTATTTTAATTCCGTCTGTAATAATTCTCTCTTCACGTGGGTTTATGTAATTTATAAGGTGTCTGCGATGCTTCTTGTTTCGTGAACTTAAGTGTTGATTACAAGTTTGCAAGGTGTCGTCTTTTGCGTTGTTCAAAGTTGCATACAATGGTCTCGTTTTATTACAATGTTGTAGTCTACTGTAGGATGTTACTTTTCAGTCAAGGTTATTTTTAAATATACTGTAGGTGTTATTCAGTGAATGTTGTGATTTAATACAATTTATACTTTATTTGATCTTTCCTGAAAGCTTTTGTTTGATTAGATTGCATCTTTTATATAATTAATTATCTCGTCTTGAAATAGTTAATTATACAATGTCGTGTTTGGGAATAATGAAATTTGTATTCTGTTAATTACTGCAGTATTTTAATTATTATTGTCAATATGCGTTTTTCAGTATCGTAATTATTTATAGTTTATTACGTTGATTTTATAATTAAACGTGTTTAAGATGAGGTTTTATAAAAGTTTCCGGTCGTAATTAATGGTGTTTGTTTTAATTAATTATGCTTGACTTTTATCCTGGTAAATTGAAGAGTTCTCGTATGGTTATATTTAGATTCGCGGTGTTTTAAATAGTTTGTGGAGTTTAGGACGTTCTTAGATGGTATTGTTTAGCAATTATAATTAGATATATTCGTTGCGTTCAAGGTGAATGATTTTATTCACTTTTAATGATGAGATTTTGCGTTCGAATTCGTGCTTTGTTAATTCTCGTAATAAGGATGTTGTTTAATAATAGATTGCAAATTGTCTATTATTTTACGGAATACGATGAGTTTGCATCTGGGTAATTTATTTTGTTGCGTTGTAATAAAGATTTCGGTTTCAATTTCATGATTTAATTTTCGCTTTTTATTTTCGGGGTATTGCGCTAGTTAATACCATGTTTTTGAATTAGAAATTTGTTTTTGTTTCGTTTCTAAAATTCTTGCGCCAGTTAACTTCGTAATTGGTCTCAAGTGCGCTTAAATGCGACTTTTTAATTTTCTCAAGTTTTTATATGTCTCTCTATACAAGTAATAAAAATTTTTCAAAAATAGCTTGAAGATAATTCCTTGCAATAGCTCAGTGGACTATTTTCATCAACTTGCATAAAATAATGGTAATATATACATATATAAATCATAAACTAGCAAATATCAAATATGTTTGTAAAATAAAATGAAAAATTCAATTGGTTTAAAGGAAAATGAACTTGCACTAGTTGTTTTGTTGATTTCATGGAGTCTTTCTCTTTGTCGGTTTTTGGATTTGTTGAATTTGAACAATTTTGTTTCACCTTCAACTTCTGTTTTTTGTTGGGTTTGAACGATTCTTGTTTCGCTTCCAACTTCTGTTTTGGTTTTTCCAAATTCGGAATTGAAATTCCAGACCACCCGTTCTTCGATTTTGGATTTCCTAGTAACTTTTTGACATCCGTTACGACTGCGCCAGTTACGGTTCGTGACTTGTGAGTGCCTTTTTAAAAAACCATTTCCAAACTTCTTAACAATTTGTTTTATTATACAGAAATTAATAATGAAATTTTACAAAGCTTGAATTGAAATTATTCTAAGTCCGAAATACATTAATTAATTGTACAAAAATGAGTAATCTTACGCACTGCAATGTTAAAGCTGATCGATGGATTAACTGTCGTCGACTGGGGCTCCCGGACTTTTTACAATATCCCTACCCCTCACATGGCTGTGGGAACTTGCAGATCTCATGTCTGCTTATTCTTTACTCTATTCATAAATACACTGTTGCGATCTTACTTTCTAAGTAATCTTGGTACGTGACCGTCGGTGACCGCCTGTGACCTGATATCTGCAGTGTCACTATCGCCTGTGCTACAAAGTAGCGCTTCCGTTCCCATAAACGTTAATAAACTGTATAAAATTGTCCTTGATTTACTTTGTTGCGCTTCACTTAACATTTCTAATAACTTCTTAATTATTCTATTTCTCAAAGTTGTCTAACCTTCCACTAGTCCCTGGTCTAGTCCAATTGTCCTAGTCAATAAAAGAAATGACTCCTATAGGTTCTGCATTGACTTCCGCAATGTTAACCAAATCATCCAAAAAGACGCATATCCTCTTTCTTACATCTCCACGTTCCTAGACCATCTCTGTGGTTTTCTTTCCTCCATTGATATTTGCTCCGCCTACTGGCAAATCCCTCTTGCTCCTAATCAAAACCGATTACTGCTTTTACCATCACTCATCGAGGTTTGTTTCAGTTTTGCCGTCTCCCTTTTGGACTCCATAATTCTCTTGCTACTTTTCAACGTCTGATCGATCACGTCATCGGTTCTGAACTGGAACCATTCTCCTTCGCCTATCTCTTATGTGGTGGCGGCCTTACTCTCCGCCAACAAAAGTGTCATTTCTGCCTTTCCGAACTCCGCTATCTCGGTTACATGGTTAACCGGGATGGTCTCCTGGTTGATTCCGACAAAGTTTCTGCAATCCTTAAGATCCCTCCTCCCTCCTCTGTTACCGCAGTCCGTCAACTGGTTGGCATGGCCAATTGGTACCAACGCTTCATCCCGAATTTTACCTCCTTTATAGCTCCGCTTTCTAACCTAACCCGCAAAAACACCTCTTTCTCTAGTACTCCCGATTGTCAATTTGCCTACCTTTCCCATAAACAACACCTAGTTTCTCCCTCCATCCTTTTCTGCCCTTTACCATCCAAACTGACGCATCTCACTTCGGTTTGGGTGCCATCCTTAGCCAATCCTATCCCGAAGGCGAGAAGGTCGTAAGCTATATCAGTCGTTGTTTCTCTTTGAACCTATGAGCTTACCGATCCTTCCGGTTTCAAAAGCATGTGGCACTTCAAAGACCTCAAACCTGCTCATCCTGACGCAAACGTTTAAAGCGCCATTACTAGTCCTCTACGTCTCCAATATCTATGCTGACTTCGCCCCTCCTTAGGACTTTATTTTTTAACTTTACGGTTTTGTCGTTTTTAATAATTTTTTTGTTCTGATTGGTTTTCTTTCTTTTCGTTTGGTTTTTTCCCTCATACTTGCCCAACCCCGTGTGGATACGGGATTAAAATAGTCCCACGGTACGACGTGCCTGTCGTAAAAGGCGACTAAAGCGGTCCAACATATACACACACGCTTAATAAACACACACATTTCTGCTTGATTCTGTTTTTTTTCGTTCTCTCCTTGTACCCCAACCCCGTGTGGGTCCGGGATTAGAATATTCCCACGGTACGACCTGCCTGTTGTAAGAGTCCAATAAAGCGGTCCAACACATACACTCTTCACACACACACACACACACACACACACACACACACTTCATAAACACACATTTCTGCTTGGTCCTGTTTTCTTTCGTTCTCTTCTTGTACCCCAACTCCGTGTGAGTGTCGGAATAGAATAGTCTCACAATACGGCCTGCCTGTCGTAAGAGGCGACTAAGGCGGTCCAACACATAAACACACGCTTCATAAACACACACATTTCTGCTTGTTTCTCTTTTCTTTCGTTCTCTCCTAGTACCCCAACCCCGTGTGGGTCCAGGAATAGAATAGCCCCACGGCACGACCTGCATGTCGTAGGAAGCGATTAAAGCGGTCCAACACATGCGCATACACGCACATACACACGCTCTTCCTCACACACATACATATCTTAGATTGTTCTTTTCCTTTAGTTTTGGTACTACTTTCTTATAGTTATATTTTTAGGTTAGTTTTTTTTTTTTAGTTTTACTTCTCTATTCCTTTTCATCCATCTTCCTTTCCTTATCCTTCCGCTGGTTTTCTTACTGCTAGTTCTCTTACCAACTTAGTTATATTTTTTCGATCTGCTTCCTGTGGTAGGTGCTTTCTAGATCATCTTTCTTTTCTTTTCAAACGATTTTGTCGACTTTTAGGCCTAGTTAGCTGTTCTCTTCTTTGGTTGTTCATTTAATACGATTCTTTGTTACCACAGCTTGAAGTATCTCAACTTTTCGATTCCGCATTCTCATTGTTCCCCTTGCATACTTTGAGACTTGACAGTTATTGTCTCGTATTGGCTTGTACTGTTGCTTTTCCTCCTTGCTCCTTTTCTTACTTTGTGTGTTTTTACGAGAAACCAATTTCTCTTCCTTGAGGTGGAAAACGTTACTGTTTCTTTACTAGA
The DNA here is from genome assembly GCA_036346225.1 of Platerodrilus igneus. Classification (NCBI taxonomy): domain Eukaryota; kingdom Metazoa; phylum Arthropoda; class Insecta; order Coleoptera; family Lycidae; genus Platerodrilus; species Platerodrilus igneus. Next base: position 2,941,461 of record JARFIW010000813.1, on the reverse strand, counting down.
GATATCCATTCTGCGACGGTTTTGTGCAATGTTAGGCCATTCCATCTTTGTCCTCTATGTTTGCTACCTTATACCTTTTCTTTTCCTATATCCTTTACACTTCTTGACGTGGTTCGGTATATTGGTCTTTCAAGTCTGATAAAAACTTTTGTGTTAGTTCTTAAGTTTTTCTTGTAGTATTGTAAGATTTTTTATTTTTCCTATTAGTGTGTTCTTCAAGCCGGATAAAATTTTTTTTATCGGTTTTAAGTTTTTCCTAAAGATTTCTTAGACACATTTTTTTTAACTTAGGTGCAAAGAAAGTATCTATTAGATTGGAACTTAAAAATACGGGTCTTAAAATTTTTGGTGCTAGAGTATATTTAGTTAGTTCACCTCGACCTGCAGACCAGCAAACACCTGGTGCATTAACAGATCATGACGTTAAATTTTTAGAATTTCTTGGCTATAAAGTGTATAATGAACATAGAAGACGCAATAAGAAATTTATTCAACAGTGTAGCATCTGAAGATACGATACGGAACCTCTATACAACAAACGCATATGGAAACTCGGAGGAAATCAATATTGTTATCCAAAAAGCCGATCTTATGACAGTAACCTATGACAGACATATTTATTTGAAAGGTCCAACAGAAGCTCAAAATAAGGATTATGCTTTCACGAATATGCAATGCTGTTTCTTGTTGAAGAAATTAGATTTACACTGGGCGATCAGGTTATTGAAACGGTTAGATTACCCGAAATAAACAGCACAATCAAAGGTTTTTATATCGATGTTTGCTCCTAATTTTCTTAGAAGATCCATGCTTATTAATCCGTCGTATTTGTCGTTAAATTCAAAAATGCAAAATTTATGTTTAATTTTTACGTTAAAAGTTTTTGGTAGAGGTTGTTTGCTATAAATTGATGTAGTATTGTTTTGTGGGCTGTTTTGATTTTAAAGGGTTCTTTTTTTACAAAATCTAAATAATGTTTTTCTACGGTTCGGGGACTAATAAATTGTTTTGAAAATCCGGTATCAATTAATAATTTAAGTTCTGCATGAGGTATTTCTATGTATGGTCAGATTTGTTGATTGATGTTATTTAAATTAATTACGTTTGATCGTATATGAATCGGTCTAGTTGAAAATTTGAACACGCGTTTTCTTTATCGTCCTCTTCGTCATTTTCACATAGATCGTCACGTTCGTAGTTTTCTAAATGATTTTGTTCATCGTCTCTACTGGTGTTTGTATAATTGTTCTTGTCATGATTATTATTAAATTCTTCCACTTCTTGGTGGAATAGTACTTCGGAAGTGAAGTTTCGTTTTTAATTATAATTTGGTTTGATCTGTGATATTTTTGTGTTTTGTCTGGTGCTACCAGATGAAGTCTCTATAGGAGTTGGTTTGTGATAACTATTGGGGTTGTTATTGTTATTTGTCATCGGTGTGTTTCTGTTGGGGTTCGCGCCGAATGTTTGCCTTGGCTGGTTTACATGTTGGTTAAACCTTGGTGGAAATGTAAGTTTTGTAAAATTTGAGTTAAATGTTGGTCTCGGTAATTGTCTAAATTGGTTGCTGAAATTTGTGTTATTAAGGTTTGGGTTATTATTTCGCGGTTGATTCGTTTGTACGTTAAATGGCGTGAATTTTGCTTATGTGGATATTTGTCTCGCGGCTTGTATGGTTTTCATCGGTAAGTAGTTTTTATTTGTGTTAGGGTTATATAGTCTGTTTCGGTCATACATAACGTTTTCTTCATCTATAATCATGTTCATTTCTCCCTCTAGGTTTTGGGGATGTTGGAATCTTATTTTGTCCGTTCAAGTAATGCGTATATGTAGGTGTCTAGTGCCATTTCGTCGTACATTTTTTGTTTTCAATAAACGGATATTTTGATCGGGCTCTTCGATTTTTAGTTTCGTTAAGATCAAGCTCCTAACATATTGGCATCTCATACCGAATTGGTAGGGTGATTGGTTGAGTTCCATTCAAAAGTTTATTAAATCGCGGACCAGGCATTTGATGTTCCTCTGGTCGCCGTAATACGCTATAAGTAACCGTTTAAAGTATTGCAATTGTTTACGGTCATCGCGACTTACGATTAATGTTTAATGCTCTTCCTGTTAGTCTACTGAGAATTAGACGTAAAAGCATGACAAAATGCCGCCTTCTTTTTAGAAAGATTTTAAGAACATTTCCCAAGCAGTAATGAAAATACCTAGTATTGTTTGATTTCCGTCGAATACGGGATTGATTGGAGGGACAATCGCATATTCTCCATGTTTCGTGGTTTAATATCTATTAATTCTATAAGTCGAGTTTGTATTTCGATTAAATTAAAGTTATTATCTATTTATTTAAAAAATCACGTATATGCAATTACAAAATGCTATTATTATATTAAAGAATTTCTGCTTGGTAATTGTTTTGTCAATTACTGTTGTACTCAATTGTATATTTTTAAATTTACAGAGGTTACAGATTGTTGCGAGTTGAGTTTCTATTTTCTGAATAGTTTCTCGTAATAACTGCGTTATAATTATACGCCTTTATTCCGATTTGTGATAATTAATTAACTACTTCTTTACAATTACACACTTCCGTTGCTTTGAAATGTTTAATTATAAAGTTTCAAGTTTTCTGAATGATTTTTATTTCAGTGAAAAGTAATTCGTTTTGTTACAATGAAGTGCATAAACGTTTATAATTATATACTTCCGTTAGTTTGATGATAGTATGTAATTATAGAGCTTGATAAAAATATGATGAACCGTTTCAGTAATAATTGTTGTAATAAAAGAATTGTGTTCTATTTATACGTTAACTTCAGTCTTGCTGAATAAATCGTTTCTTTTTATATTAATAATTTGTAGTAAATTGGGCACATAAATGCGTCTTTATAAAATAAGTTTCCTGAATAAATTCTTTCAGAAATGGTAAAAATAATAAATTGCGATAATATTGTACATAAAATTTTTACTAGCTAATATCAATAATTTGAAAAAGAATATGATTAGAATTGAGCTTGGTCGATTTTGTACCTTGTCCAAATTTTGTTCTTTCAGATTAAGAATTGATATTCCAGGCTACCAGTTCTTCGAACTAGTGCCCTTCTGGGTCCGATCCGACTACGCCAGTTAGGTTTTGGCCTTTGGGAGCTGCCTTTTTAAAAAGTCTTCTTCCAAAACCTCTTCTAACAAATTTTATTTACACAGAAATTACAAATTGAATTTTAATTTACAAGTACTGTATCAAAATTATTCTAAGTTGAAATGAACTAATTTATGGCAAGTAGTCTGAACAACCAACAATGCTAAAGTTGTGAAGCTCAAGACTGACTGACTTCCTTGGGCTCTCCAGAGTATTTATGTTGTCCCTGCCCCTCACATTGCTTGTGGGATCTGCAGAGCTCACGTCTGCTTGTTTCTTTATTCATTAATACAAAGTAACAATCTTAATTCTAACAATAAGTTTCCTACAGTCTATTATGACCTGCACCTGCAGAGTCAGGCTACGTTTGGAATACAATGTATTCACATCCGTTCTCATGTCTTCTGTCTGACTTCTATTAACCTTTTATTAACTATCCTTGAATATACAATGTTGCAAGTTAACTTAAGATTTAATAATTCTATTTAGTTATACCTATATTTGATTTTGGGGGATATGTAACTTGCGTAAACTTTAAAAAATCATTATTTTTATAAAAGTTGATTGTATATCTATGTAATATATTATTTAAATAGCAGTGTTTTTGTTAGTATATTCTTGATAGTCATGGAGGTTCTTGCTTTTCCACTTGCAGTTCTTTTAATCTTCCTTAGTTTTTTCATCAACAGGAATGTGAGGTGTGATGATGAAATTTACACAAACAGTGATTTTGGCTTAGAAATGGCAAACGTTTATCTAAACAAATATAGGTATACAGAAGCTCATAATGTTAGTGGCACGTCTAACGAAAATCGCAGATCGGTAGTTAAAAATGCCTTGAAAGCATTTCAAACATATTACCAACTGCCGGTTGATGGTGAACTAATAAAAGGAACTTTAAAGTTAATGTCAAGACCTCGATGAACAAATAAAGACAACATTTCTGAAATATACAGTGTACATCAAAACAAATTGACGAAGCATGTTTTACAGTACAGGATGTTAACAAGTGCTTTTCGCATCTTGGCTCGGACGGTTGAAGCATTTAAAGTTTAGGCAAAACACAAATCTTGTATTTACATACAATCCACAGAGCTATGATATATTAATAACATTTCCCAGTTCGAATGGAGCTGCACCTTGCCGAAGCTCTAGATTACTAGAACAGATAAAATGGCTTGGGTGTTCTAATGAGCTAAAGAGCCAAACTACAGGTCAAACCAAAGTAGTAGAGTCGTTAGTGAGGAACAAATTAAGACAAGTACACAGCGTACTTAAATTAAAATAAACATAATAACATTCTCTGGGGTAAAAAATTCCTGAAATAAAATAGTCCCCCATTCAGATCTCCGGGGGGGGGGGACTACTTCGGAGGCTGCGATCGGAAAGTTCAGAATAAGAGTGGGGAACATTTTGCGAATCGGAGCGTGGAATGATAGAAGTTCGAAGCAATGAATAGGTTAGCACTAGACATAGTAGGGATCAGCGAAGTTCGGTGGCCAGAGGCGGGGGATTTTTGGAGTGGAGACTTCATGGTAATTCATACAAGAGCAGAGGAAGGAAATTTGGGTGTAGGAATAGTTATGCGAAAAAAGATAGGATACTGTGTAGAAAATTACTTACAAAGAACGAAAGAGTACTCATGATTAGATTAGAATCTAAACCGGTAAACACAGTAATAATAAAAGTATACATGCCCACCTCTAGCTACAGTGACGAAGAGGTAGAAGCGATCTACAAAGATATCGAAGACATATTAAGATACGTAAAAGCACATGAAAATTTAATTATTACGGGAGATTTTAATGCAGTGGTAGGTGAGGGTAGGGAAGAAGCGGTAGTAGGTTTATTTGATTTAGGGACGAGAAACGACAGGGGAAATACGCTGGTAGAATTTTGCGACAAGAACAATTTAATCATCGCAAACACATTATTTCAACATCATGCTACAAGACGATATACGTGGTAAATGCCAGGAGATATAAGAAGATATCGAGTATAATACATTCTTGTTAGACAACGGTTTAAGCATCAAGTAAAAGACTGTAGAAGCTACCCAGAAGCAGATCGTAATTATGAAGGCCGCACTTAAATTTAAAAATTTGAAAAAGAAATAAAAAAGGGCACTTTAGCTTTGAGAAACTAAAAGATAAGATATTCAAGAAAGATTAAAAAAAAAGTCAACTGAATTGCTGAAAGATATCGGGAAAATGTCTGATACTAAGGAAGTAGAAACAGAGTTACTCTGGGGTATACACAAAAAGAAAATAAAAAATCATGAATAACAAAGGATATTGTGAATTTAATAGAAAAAAGACGAAAATACAAAAATAAATCAGACGAAACAGGAAAACAGATACAAAGCCATAAAATGGGAAATTTCATATAAAAACTTGAACTCTAAAGGATGTTGTACAAAATAGCTGGATCTTGATAATTTTGTAAGTGCCTGCATATTTTCCGCAACCAATTTGCCTGTAGATATAATTCATTCATCGTTGACTGGATCACACTGTTTGGTTTAAGAGGTTGCTATGTTATCTATAAATTGATTATAAATATAGTCAATTGAAGAATCGTTAATAGTAATCAAACAATCGTTAACTATAGATGTTGAAGATGATTTATTAATTGCTTAATCAGAAAAAAAGAGCGTGGCAGCACCATTTTGGTTTATTCCAATATGTGAGGTGTTGGTACAGCTATCATAAATTGCTATCATTTTTATACCATAACCAAAAGATGACCCTTGATTTCTGTATTCAGGCTTTTTTTGTAGAACAACCGTATGATGAAAGAAATGCTCGCTTTTTAAACTTGAAATTTCATTCCACTCCTTAACATTAATACATAGAAAGCTTTCTGGAACAATAACGTTAGATATTTGCACTACGGCACTTAGTTCATACCGCATTGAAATTCCAACTTCCAGTAATAAACCCAAATCTAAAAATGTTGACCACGTTGATACTAACACCACGCGCTCCTTATCAAATGCTGTAGGAGGTATCGATTTTGATGATAATTCTGTGTTTGGATCAAGCCGTGAATAATTTGCATTATCATTCTGAATTGCATCAATCCATAAACAATTTACACCATCATTCTTATTCAAGTTTTTCGTAACTGTTGCCATGCCCAATCAATACCAAGAAAAGCCACACAACAGTGTGCAACTTCGTAAAAACTATTAATATTCAGCAGCAACTTAGGGAGTTTTGATAACTAGAGGAGTGTCAAGGTCTACAGACTATTGATAACAAATCGGAAACGTTTTGCGAAACTCATTTTCAGAAAACAATTTAGAAAGCGGATACAGGCCATTACATTGTTTCAATGCCCTTTATCGAAACTGAACCGAAATTAGGGAATACGTATACAACGGCATGTACTAGATTTTTCAGATTGGAAAATCAGCTTACTAAAAATGCGAAACTTAAACAACAATACACAAACTTTATGCGCGAGTATGAGTCACTAAATCACATGACTGAAATTACATTAACAGAAACTAACATTCATGACGGATATTATTTACCACATCACGGGGTGATAAAGAAAACCAGTACCACCACAAAATTACGCGTGGTATTCGATGGTTCCTGCAAAGATACAAACAACGTGTCTCTGAACGATACGCAATATGTAGGTCCGTACAATTCAAGACGATCTTGTGGCAATTTTGTTGCGTTTTCGGAGACATCGTTACGTAATATCAGGAGATTTGGAGAAAATGTACAGGCAGGTGTTAGTTAAGACGGATCAGAGAAAATACCAAAAAATCATGTGGCGTGAAAATAATACAGATGATTTAAAGTATTATAATTTAAACACGGTGACTTATGGGACTGCATCTGCCCCATATCTTGCTGTAAGGGCTTTGCAGCAAACGGTGTATGATTATCCGAATGTGAATCACGATGCGAAACAGGCGATCTTACATGATTTTTATGTAGACGACCTATAAGTGGGTCAGATTGCAAACAAACGGCAACAGAGTTATGTGGGAACATAAGGGATGTACTACAATTGGGTGGATTTCCGATTCGGAAATGGGTGTCGAACGATGCGGATATCTTACAATATGTCAGAACTGAATCAACGGGTACACAAAATGCTATTGTTATAGGCGACAATTCGATACACAGAACATTAGGTTTATGTTGGGATTTTAAAAAGGATACTTTAATGATAGTGTGGGTGAAATTCATATTAAATCCAGTGTTACAAAAAGGGACATGTTATCAGTTATCAGCAAACTATTTGATCCTTTGGATTTAATCGGGCCATGCATTATTGTTGCAAAAAATGTAATTCAAAGTTTATGGAAAACCCATTTGGGATGGGATGAGGTAATACCGCAACAATTATATGCGCAATGGAAGAAACTAATAGAGAGTCTGTCAACTTTAAATAATTTACAAATTCTGAGACATGTACCGTGTGGAAGCAGTAATAGGCTTAAGTTGCATTTATTTTCAGATGCATGTAAAACGGCTTACGGTGCGTGTGCATATATCAAGACAGAAATTGACGGTTCAATTTCTACACGATTGTTATGTGCGAAATCAAGGGTAGCTCCTATAAAGGAAATCACAATACCACGTCTTGAATTATGCTGAGCATTATTGGAGGCAAAATTAGCGGACAAAATATTGCATTCGTTAAATATAAATTTTGATCGAATATTTTTCTGGTGCTATTCAACAATCACGCTTGCATGGATTAGACTTCTGTCGAATAAATTAAAAAAGTTTGTGGCACACCGAGTGACACAAATCCAAAATTCACTAATACATCTGATTGGCGATATGTTCATACTAGTGAAAATCCCGCTGATATAATTTCGAGGGGATTGGTTCCAACCGAGTTGTTAAAATCATCCATGCGGTAGAATGGGCCGGTATGGTTATCACTACCTGAGTCAGAGTGATCATTTTTGGTTGAAACCGAGAAGTTTGTTGACATGGCGCCTGAAATCAAAGAACGAGTAACATTAACAGCAATAAAACGCGAAGAAATATTTCTATTCGACCTTACATGGTCATTACGTAAACTACAAAAAATTGTAGCGTGGTGTGTGAGATTTGCAAATAATTGTAAATCACGCGATGGGCGTATCACGGACAAATTAACGATTAATGAATTAGATTTAGCTTTAAAACGTCTAGTTCAAATTGCGCAACGAGAGAGTTTTAGAGAAGAAATTGAATGGGCAAAGGGAAATTCTAAGGCAAATGTTACAGGTTCATGGATGAAATTATCTCCATTTTTAGATAACGGCACTTTACTTCGGGTTGGAGGGAAATTAAAAAATTCCCATTTTAGTATCGACAAAAAACATCCGTTATTATTAAGCGGTAAACATATATTATCAAAAATTATAATGGAAAGCGAACATAAACGATTATTACATGCGGGGCCACAATTGTTATTGTCCTCCACTAGGGATCGATTTTGGATTACAGGTGGCCGGAATCTTGCTTATGCAACAGTACAATATTGTGTTACTTGTTATCGGGTCAAACCAGTTCCGTTGAGTCAAATCATGGATCACTTACCAGAGAGTCGCGTAACACCTACGCATCCGTTTCTCTCGGTGGAAATTGATTATGCGGGGCCATTTCAAGTAAAACACCATAAAACTTACAAAAGTAAATCATCCAAATTTCACATATCACTGTTTATATATTTTACCACCAAAGCTGTCCACCTCGAGCCAGTAAGTGATCTTACTACACAAGCATTTATAGCAGCGCTACGCAGATTTGTAGCACGCAGGGGAGTTCCTACACACATATATTCAGATAATGGAACAAATTTTCAAGGAGCACAGACTGAGTTAAGGGACTTGGGAGATTTTTTACAAAAAAACAAAACGGAAATAATTACTAATGCAAGGGGAGAGAAAATTTCATGGCATTTTATTCCAGTAAATAGTCCTCATTTTGGCGGACTTTGAGAGGCGGGAGTTAAATCTGCTAAACACCATCTCAAACAAGTACTTTTGAATTCATTAGTTACTTTTGAGGAATTTTTAACAGTTTTGAATAAGATTGAAGGGGTTCTAAATTCCAGACCACTAGGCTACTACTATACCAGATCCAAATGTTACTGATGTGCTGATTAATAGATTATCGCGTTATCAATATTTACAACGTTTAGTGCAACATTTTTGACGAATCTGGTCACGAGACTACATATCGGAATTGCAGCAAAAATGCAAATGGTCCAAAGAGCGCAATACCTGCAAGGTTGGTGATTTAGCATTAATAAGAGACGACAACTTACCTAGTTTCAAATGGAAGTTGGGTCGTATCATCGAACTTCATCCAGGCAGCGACGGACGAGTGCGAATTGTGTCATTGAAGTTTGCGTCATCGGTGGTGAAACGCGCCATTACAAAAATTTGTGTCTTACCTATCGATGAACCTGAAACGAAAATTTTGTGTTAATAATGTTGAATTATTTACATTACTATTTACCATTTATGTGCTTTGAGTTGAAGTTAATACTTATTTTTGTAGTTGTTGATAATCACTCATTTATTATCAATTGTGTAATACTTATTATTTGTACTTATTCACATTGAGTTATTGAAATACTATTTCAAGAGGGGGAATATGTTAGAGATTTAAATTTACGCGCATGACTCTGCGTTGGCGGCGTGCCTATCGTTCGTTTCATAAACGACAGAGTCCACTACGAATACTGTTAGCACGCGCAACGCTTAATGTGTTATCATGTAATTACATTCATTTACTTTATTAAATGTATAAATTAAGTGTTCCTTTTGTGCGTTAACAATTCAGACCAACTTGGTCAATAGTAAAGTGAAGTTTAAAACACGCCTTTTCTATGAACTCGTCGTCTTCCCCACCATAAAAGCGCTACTCATTAGCGAAAGGTGATAACCACGGATTCCTTCGACCTGGGCAAACGTGTGCTTCGAAGAATACATCGATAAATTACGGGTTCTCGACTTCAGTTCGTATGAACATAGAAACCATAAACTTTACACGTAGTAACATAATTAGATTAATAATCGGGAAAATTCTTTATTTTTGGATTAAAAAATTCCCCCCTAATATTAAAACTAAAACTTTGTGCATCCAAAAGGCATAACAGCTTATTAATCAAGATGTTGTGTAAAATGAAGTCAGACGCCTTACTCAGATCAATGTAAGTAATTAGACGGAATTCTTTATTTCCATAACTCTAGGTGTCTCCATTTAGTAAAGACAAAAGAGCGTCCTTTGTGGATTTTCCTACTTTGAAACTAAACTTAGACCCCTCTAATAGTAATACTAACTTCAATATATTCAACAATTTGCTTTTTAAGAAGGAATTCAGAAACTTTTGCACGAATTGGCAAGATCGATATAGGCCTATAGTTATTTAAAGCGTTTTTGTCCTCATTTATGTGCAAGGATATTACTTCGGCTAATTTTAATTCATCAGGAAAAGCGTCTACAGTTAGCATATAATTCACAAAAATACGTCTTTGTTCGCTTAAAAGATAACATATAGATCCCGTATGTCTGTGTGTATGTGGGCGCATGTGTGAGCGCGTGTGTGTGTGGTGTGTGTGTGTGTGTGTGTCACGCACTTTAAACATTTCTACCTTGCTTGAAACAGCAAGGAGTGGCAGACTTCTGGCCAATGTAGTACCTTCGGATAGAGCATTGAAGAAAAATTCAAATGCATTGTTAAGCATGTATTAAACAATTTAATTAGTAGTAAGGTAACAGAATCTTTTACGGTTTTTAGAATATTAGCGTCAAAGTCATAAGCATCCCGCTACTACTGTTTTTTAAGAAGTGTATTTGTGTTTCTCTCTTCATTCAATGTAAATGTCTAAAAGCTAAAAGAAACAGTTGAAGGAATCTTGTTAATATTATCCATGTAAAAAAATGGGGTGTGAAATGCAAATAGGAACTTTGTTTATCAATGTTTTAACTATGTTACAGAAATGGTAATTAAATTCAGATGTTGATATACATGCTCTCCTGCTGTCAGTCATTTTTTATTATACACGTTTTCTTGCTGTCAGTCATTTTTTATTATTATTTATAGGACTTCACATAGCCTTAGATGAATTTGTTTGTTTTTCATAAATAAAAAATTGAATTCAATCTTTGATGTTTGCAATTTCTTTTTATATCCACTTCTTTAAGCATTGCGAATTAATAGTAATTCTGGGGAAGGATTACACCTATATGTTATATTAAGTGAGGTTAAGTTTTAGCGTAATAATTTCAGTCTATTATTAAACCATGACCTCTTTGATTTGCTGTAAACCACAACTTTTAGTAACGAAATGATTTTTTAAAAGCATTGATAAATAATTTAAAGAACAAGTTTACTGAATTTTCGTATATCTGGATGGGGTTATTTATGAAGTTTTACTCGATTTCTTCTAAAAAGTAATGAAATTTATGTAATCTTCTGGTAGTGATGGGTCTTATTATTTTTGAGATAGATGAATTTAACTCACGTGTAAGATTGGGTGATATAATACATATGCCACCATGATCGGATAAAGGACTCACCATACTGTACAATTTGGAAGTACAACTATGATTAGTGCAAAAGTTTGTAAATATGTTGTCTAAACTGTTTCTATTTCTAGTGTTTAAAGTTACTTGAGATATCAGATTAGAACTTAGTGAAAGGTCATAGTGGTCAAGAGTGTGATGGTCATTTTGGTTGAAACTAATATTGCAATCACCGAATAAAGTAACCTTCTTCGCGAAATATACTAGTGTTGGGGCAGTGTTCAAATTGTTGATAAATATATAAAAGCCCCGATATATATTCATAATGATAATATCCAGAATCTTTATAAGAAGGGAAATGATCTCACAATGCAGGTCTAAAGATATTCTTTTTTTTTCATAATTACAAACTCATAGTATGAATGAATAAAAATCGCCACCCCTCTAAGTGATAAAGTGGTGCTACAATAACAAGTTGCAAGTTTAAAATCATAAGGTTAAAATGTCAGACTCTAGATTTGTTAGCCAGTGTTCACTTATACAAAGAACAATAAAGTGTTCATCTGCCAAAAATGTTTCTATTTTATTCAATTTATTTCTGAAGGATTTGATATTTAGACAAAGTAGAGAGAAAGACGAAATAATAGGCTACGATAGAGTAACAATATCTGGAGTTCTTTTTGTAATGCAGGATATATTTCTTATGGGAGTATTATATACATATTCACTTTTTGCCTTACCTGTTGTTAAAAATTGATAAACTGAAATACTTAAAATACTTCAATCAACGCTTGTAGAAAACTCCGAGACATTAGATTTAATTTACCTACAACATGCCCTAAAGAAATTGAATATAAATTATACACAAATTGACAGTTTTCATTAACTTGATTTTAAAGACAAATTTATAGTTTATAACTACACCTTGAATTAGAATTATGATGTAATCCTGAATATTTGCTTTCCAGTTTATTGATTGAAATGTCCTAACAGCTTCGGCCAGTAAATAGTGACCTATTAGAGCACTACCGAGTGATATATAAACTCGCGTGTAGATGTCGGGCTTAGTAATTATTCTTTATTGATCTTTTATTTCTAGAGAAAGCAATTGTCAGATTTATACTGTCTGAATGCGGTTCATTTACATTACCTACAATGTTTTTCAAGAAATATAGTTAGCCAATCTGTATCTTAAACTGTTTTTAAGCATGTTTCTTATAAATAAAATAAAACAATAGTAACGTACTTGGTCTAGTATATTTGATAAAAGCAAAACATTAAATTAATGCCAAATTCAAGTACAGCCTGGTATTCTGATAAATAAATTTACATTCTACATTAAGACAGAACTACCGAAACAATTAAGCGCCGCATAACTATCAACTACTAATCATAGCTTACGCAAAATTAACTTTCAGCAGAATTATTAAAGCTACAACAAAAAACTTCAGAGTAATGTACGTAAACGTTTAAACGACTTCATTTTCATGAAAAAGAGAAATATTGGCCACGTTTTTGGCAACACATGTGACATCTTGTCCCATCCATTCTAATACCTTCTTATTAGGATTATCCGAATCTGATACGTATTGAGACACATTAGTTAATCCCAAATTTGATGTTTGATCAAAAGTCGTTAATAGTCCAACAATTTCTACACCACCTTTTAACTTAATCAGAATCATTTGTTGCAAATAAGCCGAAAGGTCGACTTTATCCAGTGCCACACTCTGCAAAATTAAAATTTACAGCCTTATATACCTTAACGAAATAAACTTCATACTTTCACCTGTGCATTTTCTTTATCGACTGTCATAGCTTCTTACTTGGTAGATTTGTTTTATGTAACAGCGGTACAACTACAAGATGTATGTTTAAGACAAAAGAGATCGATCGATTTCACAGCGTCCGTCACTCAGACGACACAATATAAAAGTTCCTAAATATTATACTAACAGAACTATAAACTTGGCGTCACCTATGAACTGCATTGAGTATTAAAGCGGATTTGTCGCCAATAACACCATTTTATATTGTATCTAGGAACATACTTTATCAGTTTTAAACTATAAAGTCCGGTTCCAGTAGCTGGAGATAAAAATGAGGATTTTAGTTTCTGTTTTAATGCTATCTAAATAATGATTCCAATTGCACGAGATTCCCGTCAGATTTCATTCCAGAGAGATTTCAACTAAATAATACTTTTGGGTGTTATTTAGTTCAATGAACATCAATTACAACGTCCAAGACACCGTCAGCCAAGCACGACCAGCATTAAAACTTGTTTTAAAACTCCAGTTTTCAGAACCGCACCGAGTTCGATTTTATGCGTGCACGAAGACAACTATTTGTTTTCGTGCTTTTATAAAATTGTAGCATTCAAGCTTTACACTTTTCACTGCATTGAAAAAGATCGCAGCGTATTCGATTTTAAAAATGCACGGGAGCTTTTATTGGATTTCGTGCTTTTATTGAATTGTAATACTAAAAAGTTCTGTTACGAATTTCGGTTTTGATTATCTAAATTATTTTGTATCCACTTTGTATAGTTGTATTATTCTATTTATTTAAACATTTTATCTAAGTGAAATAAATAAAAGCAAACACATTCAGTTTGTATTTTAATTCTCGTTAACGTATAAAGGAATTTCATTTAACAAAAATTCAAATAAATCGGTGTACGTTTGTTAAAGGTGGAATATAATTCTATCGTGTCTTTTGTTTACGTCCGACTATGTGCAAAGCTACGAGTTCTGCAACAGGTTACTCATGCCTCTCCTGGTCACTCACTGATAGAACTTCATGCAGTTAAGATGTGGAAAGTTTTAAATGTCGGCGATCTCCGCATCGCACTTTATCCACATTAGCCTTCCAAAACGCACCCCTATCTGGTCGATTCAACAATGGTTCGCATTGTTAAATTTAGAGTTCTAAAAATTTATTTTTTTTACTTTTCTAGCGCAACAAAGATAAAACAAGAAATCTAGCAACAAATTTATAAAATGATTTAACAACTAATTTATAAATAAATTTAAAAACAACTTAGGATCTGGTTTTGTTTTATGTAAAATTGCTATAACTACGTGAACGGAAGAGTTCGTTCGTTTTAGTATTAAATTGAACAACCAAATCTAGAACGTCGTGTTATGCTATTATTAGAAAATGGAGCAGAAATAATTCCTGCTACCTCGAAAACCTCTTGCTGTTTGATCAAGTACCATCTGGAATAAACCAGTTTTTCAAGGGGAAGTTCACTGGCCATCTTGCTGTTTGTGTTCCAAAGCCGTTCGCTGTTGGATGTTATTGGTAAATTTAAAGGTGTTTCACTATTAGTCGGTAAGTCAACTTTTTATTAAGCGACAAGCTGTTTGTTTGTTCCCTGTGATTGGAATAATTTAAATTACTCATCTTCAATGGATCGTGAATTGTCGAGATGTCAAGTTGTTACGGAGATCTTGTTAAAGATTTAAATGTTAATATTTTTCTTAAAACTGAGTTTCAGGCGAATATGTTATTTGTACCTTGTTGTTCATAATACATGCAATTATTTTGAACAATAGTTGTAAAGTGAATTAGTGCTTCTTATTTATAAATTTTACTGGTTGAATATTGAACTTAAAACTTTGTAAATCAATATCAGATCTGAAATCGGTATTAACCTGCAAGAATTTTTGTCAGTGAAATAACTAGTTGCCTATAAATTTGACAAAGGCATGAAATTGATCTACGTTTGTTCTTCACCAAGTTTACGAAAATTATTCAAATATCTCACTGAACAATATAATTAAACGCTATCTGCAAGTATTTATTTTTCTTATATGAGCATAATATTTTATTTCAATACACGTATAAAATTTGGTTATATCAGATTTTCATTTCTGGTAGCATTTTAGAACCTCCTAATAAAAGTAAGACAATACGCTTACTCAGCGATTAATTTTAGAATTTATTATGCTACAAACTGAGTGAAAGATCTACATCGCACAAGTAGTGTGAAGGTGCGAGTTCTAACTCCAACCGAAATCTAAGCTTAATATTTTTAATATCTTCAGGTATATTTTTTTGTAAAGAGAAGCAAACTGCTGTTTCATGTTATTCATTTAACCTCATGTTTTATTTCAGGTATAGAGTCTGTACGAATTTAAGGTCAAACCTTCATGACTTTGAAACGTAATTTGGTCATCGAAGTTTCTACACCTTTGTTTGACGATATTTGCTAGTAGTTGTTTTTTATAAGTGTAATCGCGCCTTGGCTTATCCGTAATTATTAACCGACCCACCATCCATAATAATCTCATCAGAGTTAGTCCGAAGGTCTCCCAAAAGTCAGTTACCATCTACGGATAAGAATTACAACTTATGTTTGACTTTTGTGAGAAATTAGTGTAGTGTTGGGTACTTCATTTTCGCTAACAGCCAACAATACAACACCTCTAGCGGCAATAAAATGATATAGGACGGGCAAAGTACAGACAAAAATAACTTACCTGCAGAATTGCCACACCTACACATCTGCAGAATGCGAAATACTTTAATATTGGGATCAACAAATCTCACTAACATAAGCACACTGCTCCAATAGTATTGTAAAAGAATAGTCGAGTTGCTAAATCCCCAAACACCTAACAACAGTAACGACTTTACCTTGCCAATAATCGAAACCAAAAAGGACATGAAATTCCATGAATAAAAATAAATGTTAAAATTTATAAAAAATAACAAACGTGTTCTCCAGTTCAATGTTATCACCAATCAAATTAACCTTTAAACATAGTAACAATACATGCATAGAAAATTCAATTATTATTTCTTACTATCTGCACTTAATCTGCTACCTGTGGAATATCCTTTTATTAAATTAATTTATGGAACCGTTCGTAACATTTTAAGACTTAGGTTTAAAGACTAATAGACTAATATGCCTACATATTTAATAAAAGTAATGAATATTCTTGCAACCTAAGAAAACTATGTTGCAAAATATGAAAATAATATGAATTAGTTAATTTCCAATTAATTAATTTGAATTATTAGAAAGAGCTCTAAACCATTCGCCCTCTTTGATGAACGTGTAAAACCAAAGAGAAAATAATCTTGCAGAACCGCTGACAACACAATTCGGATTTGGAAACAACACCTGTCTTACATGCGTCGTCGATTCTAATAAAACTAAGTGACTAGGACTATAGTTTTATACGGAATATAAACATGGAATTAGCTTGTACCTTCTAGAAAACTATAACCAATTCCAATACTTTTTGAACGAAGTTTGAAAATAATGCCTTACGAAACCTCCTAAAACGAAAATCGAATTTAATAAAAATTCAACGCCGCCACTATTACGACTGAAGGCCACAATCCACACTTTGTTATGTACAGTTTTTGGTCTACAGAATATCTAGCAGTAATTCACAGATCTTTCAGTGAATTACTCCGCTAAAAATTCCGTGCCGGCAAAATACCAAAAACATCGCCCAACGTCCCGGGTTCGAATCCCGACACGGTCCGCTTGAAAAATGTTAGGCGAGCATTTTTCACAAAAATACACCCTCGTTCAATTGAGAGGTAAAATGGAGGTCCCGTGTTTGAGTGTTGTCACGCACGTTTAAGATCCCTACTTTGCTTGGAACAGCAAGGGTTCGGAAAAATTCCAAATTTTCCGGGTAAAAAAACTCGCTTCCTGGCCAATGTAGTACCTTCGGGTGGAACATTGGAAAATCACATGTAAGGTGTAAGTGTTTGACCGGCTCCGTGGTGTAACTACTATATATATGCGTGTAACTACTATACCCAAGGTCCCGGGTTCAAATCCCGACACGGTTCACTTGAAAAATGTTAGATGAGTATTTTTCACAAAAATACGCCCTCGTTCGGATGAGAGGTAAAATAAAAGTCCCGTGTGTGAGTGTTGTCACGCACTTTAAAAATCCCTACCTTGCTTGTAACAGCAACGGTTCGGCAAAATTCAAAATTTTCAAAAACAAACTTGCTGCCTGACCAATGTAATACCTTCGGGTGGAGCATTGAAAAATTAAATGTAGGATGTAAGTGTTTGACGAGAATTCCAGAATGCCACCGGGTATGAAATGTGATCTTGATCGCGAAATACCTTGGACGGCGCCTAATCTCGCAGGGATGCTGGAAAAAAGCTCTAAAATGCCTAACAAGGCAGTGTCGAATTCTTAATATTATGAGAGGGACTCTGGCTTAAAATATACCTGAAAATTCATTAAAACAAAAATTATTTTAAACGAAACAAACCCAAACACACTAACTTACTTATGACTGCTAACTACAAGGAAGATTTCTAAAAGTAAAAGTTAAATAAGATCTAAAATATTCAATCACGGCACAATTTGTTACAGTAAAAACTGTAACTATACCGTTTACAATAATGGAAAACCAAAAATATGCTATATTTACGTCATTTGATAAAACATTTATAACTCTAGAATACACAAGTTTTCAACACATTATTTAGTAAAATTTTAACTAAATATAAAAGTCCTGTATGTCTTAAATCTACAGCTATGAACCCTACTTAAACGCAGACGCATTTGTAGGTGCGTTCTTTATGTAGTCAATAATATATTCAAGTACTAACCTTTGCACCAGTGTATTTTCAGCATCTGATTATTATTTTAATTTTTAAACTACTCTCGTATGAGTGATTTTTCCTCCATGGATATCTCAACCTATTTACAACACACGGGTTGAATAATTGGGAACTAATATGCCCCTAAAAAATAAACTGAGCCGCTTGGTAGGGGATTGTCCAAACATAATAGACGGCTTAGCTTAATTTGCAACCCTTTGATCAAGGTACTTGCCATACCGAAGCGACCTGTTGTGCGTCTTGATGTTAGAAACGGAGTCTTGCTTTGAAGAAAGAAACCGCTCTTTTTAAAATTACACGGGGCCTTCTCGACAAACTTCGGAAGGGTGAATCAAAATTTGATCTCCTTTATGTCGTTTTTTCTAACTAATCTTTTATATATTTAAAATTACGTATTTCGGGTTTTAGATGAATCTAAGTCAGCACAAAACTGTATATGATCTGTCTTTGTTCTTAAGATGTTGAAATCATTGGTGCCACTATATATTTTCTAGAAAAAACAAATCAAGATGTATTAATTACCAAGATGACATCACCTTTAACCTTTTTTTAAAAATTGACATAAATTTTAAAACTTTTGACTATGGGTCGAATATTATGCAAAATAATGCTCTCTTAAATTAGAATTTATAGAAACCCAAAACTTATATTTCCTAAAGGTAATAAACTAATGCTACTGGTAGACTTTACTTATACAGAAACTATTAAAATGAAATGTGATTATAATTATTTCTAAGGGAGTGTCAAAACTTATCAGTTATATTTGATGCGCAATAACATCAAACTTTAAATTCAAAACCCTATGACATTGACGTACACAAACCTACGCAATCTTACAAAATTATAAATACGAATTCTAATTGAAACTAATTTGAACTATTTACCTACCACGCCAGAAATCGCTATAGAAATCATTACTGAACATTAAGTAAAAGTCTTATTATAACCAATTAATCGTAATTTAATTAACTAAGAAGGTTTTTAAAAATCGTTTTTTATGTACAACTTAAGAAAATATTAAGGAATGACTTGTGCGCCAAATAACTTTATTAAATAAAACACACGGACAATCTCAAAGCGAAGATGTGTTATTCATTAAATTAAGCGAAGATTTTCATGTATGGGACCACTGTAAAATCCATAAAAATTATTGGAAAAATCCATTGGAAAGTATCTAACCTTTTCTAAATAAATAAATATAATCACCCTCTTGTATAGATCTCAATAATGAAGTATCTTTACGAAACCTAGTAATAGAACAATAGCCAAATCGGGCTGTTTTTAGTCTAGGAACAAGAAACTTTATATTGCATAACAGATGAAATTTATTAAATAATTAAAACAAAATTCAAGTTTACAACGAAACAATTGGCTTGCTACAACACTATTAAACTTGACTTTTAGCTAATAAGTAAGGTAAGAACCGAACCACCTATTTTCTCAGAAGTTTAACCATAAATGTTGTTTTATCCGTACCTACCGTAGGTACTTCTGGAGACTACAGAACCAACTATAAACTCTACTTCAGCTGGAATACGGAATTGTCAGATGCCACTAAACTCAAAAATTTAACATAAGCAAGATAGCGTCACCAAAGAGTGCAGGAACTTTAGTAACGATTATATGCACTTAAAGCACAAAGGCTAAGATTGTTATATATATATATATATATATATATATATATATATATATATATATATATATATATACAATGTTATTTCTGAAAGAAAATGTAATTATATATCAAATATCTATCAGTTCCGTCCCTACATCGTTCTACGTTCATAAATATTCTGTGTTTCGTTCAATCTAGTTACTTTAGTTAGAAACTAGACCGCCTTGAAAATATCAACGGCCTATGTTGACAGATAAAAGTTATTTTATTATAATAATACATTTCTCAGTAATAAGTTTTAGAAATCGTTTTTATATTTACAAGACATTTGCTATGCTCCTTTATGTGAACGAATTAGGTTACATCATGGCATTTGAGGGAGTGAATTTATTGTTTTTGTGTAGGCAATGCCACGAGACACTTTTTTTAAAGTTCCTATTTATTTGTATGAAGGTTCACATGTTAATTATATCTCTGCGTGGTGTTAGTCACGAAGAGGCCAGACCCAATTTTCTTAGGGAGTGTTCCCGTAAAAAGAATTATTTGGTTAACCAGACCAGTTGGGGTTGCGTTTCTACACACAAGAGAATACTGTAATGTGCATTTGATAGTAGTTATTGTCTTGTCAATTTATATTGTATTTGTGAGACACAAACATCTGGTGAGTCCGAAGGTCGTTATAACTATTTTACATGATTGTCTTTTCAGCTTAATTGTATTGTAAGCAGAAACATAGTTTATAACAGCGTGCTTCCAATAAAGGTTAAAACCGCTCGGGAAGCGTAAGTAATTTAAGAGTTTCAGTACACTTTCTAAAGTATTATTTTTTAGGGGGTTTTTTTGTCCACATTTCTCGGTTTTTCGTATTAGTGGTTCTGGATTTTGTTGGTACTTCCTACTGGAGTCGTCCTAAATCACAGGGGAGCTCTAGGATTCTACTAGCAACAATTTCAAGGAGTACAGTAAATATTTAAGAGGTAGAGTGTTATTTATTTGTGTAACGGTATATCATTTACTTAAATATTGATTATTAATAGTTACTAGTTACGATTGCATCTTAATTACAGTAGATGAATTTGTATAATACTAGGGGTGAACAATTTATGTGATTGAGATCATATGTATATATGTGTATAGTGGGTTGTAGAATTTAGGAGTACGAACTCCCTACACCGAAGTAGCTTCTTAAGGTACATTTATCCTTATTACAAAATAGAAGGGAAGTGCATTATCCTTGTTCGATTATTAAATCTTATAATTAGGGCAGATACAAAGTGCTTACTGCTATTGGTTTGGGGAAGTTCGATCAAAGGGTAACATTTAAATTACTAACGGGTTATTTTCTTATACTAACGTAGTTATTCATTTGGGGTTGTAGTAAGAAGTTAATTTATTTAATGTTAATAAATGGCATACTAAGTTATGAGTTGGTTGTTATTGAAGCTCTTTCAAACAAGAAGTTACGGTTAAAAAATATTTGGTAGACTATGGTTAGGTAGATATGAAAATAGGTTTGGTTTGTTGGATTGCTTGCTTGATTGCAGGAGCCAGCTGTTCCCTATTTCATCTGTGGTGTACTACGGCCTATTCTTTGCAATTGTCGCCCTCCGATTTCTTTTATTTAAGTGTGGCTTGCCCACGGCCCATCCTGTTGCTAGTTTGGGAACCACACCATATTCCACGTCCGTTGACCGAGAGTTTTACCACTCTATCCCGGAGCGGTCAAGACACAGGAATATCAATCTTATTTTACTTGCCGCATATACCGGGTGATATACGTAACAATCTGAGTACGATGTATACATAATCTTTAATAAACATTTGAGTTCTTAAAATATTTCGTATTGTGTTTGACTTTACAATTATTCTTATAAGATAATCACATAAGATGTTAAAACAGATTTTAAATAAGGTATTGCACTGTTAGCTTTTAATTTTATAGAAATTAACTTCAAGAGTACGTGAAGGTTATCAATGCAGAAATTTTATGGAGTAAGATTACTTTTATAATTATTTACTTAAAAGCATAATCACATTTAGGTTAACTTCTTATTATTTATATGATACATATATTTTTTGAGAATGACAGTAATTAATTATAGCGGAAACTTAATAAACATAAAAATCCGAAATAATGGAATTTATATAAATGAAAGTTTGACTTACCGATCAAGTTGACATTAAATTTAAGTAGCATTATTGTATTGCAAAACGTATTACCAAATTGTAACGGTTTAGTCTGACTAGAGGTATCTTTATAGATGGAAGCATACTAGCAAAATGGCTTCTACATGAACAGCTGTTGTTCATGGACCAAGTACGAAAGAAATCGTTTCAAACCATATACATCAAACTTGACAATTAAAAACTTCTATATCCATTAAATGATGAAGTTTCGAAGCACCACATAATTCTAAAGCTATTATCTTGAGGTAATTTTTAAATTGTAGAATTTTAAGAATCATCTGTAGAATAAATCATAGAATAAATGTTGTGCATGGCTATCTTTTTCGTAACATAGTTGACGAGAACTCAAACAGAAATAAACTTAAAGGGCAATGCGGAGGTCGTATTTAAACTTATTAGCTCTGGGAGACATGTTGCTTACATGATGGTTCAAACACGACTGGTTTCAATTATAGAAAAAACAATATCTTGACTACAAATGCCAAACTCGGCATGTCGCGCTTGGTTAAACCAGATATAACTAGATATGAATAGGTGTTTTATAACCAAACGACATTTTCAACTTCAATAAATAATTTTTAAAGTGACTTTTTAATGCCTTTACAATTCTAAAGAAAGGACTAACAGATGTTAACTTAGAATATTTGGATTTGAAAACAAAATTTGCTTTTAACAAATAAAACCTAATACTGCCAACATACATAATGATATACTAATAATTATCAAATTTAAAGTTTTCTAAACCACTTTGTGCATTAATAAAATTAAAATACTTCAGAGTTTGAACAAATAAAACACAAATCTCAACCAACCTTACTTAAATCTATTATAAAATAACATTATTGCGGCATTCTTGTGACAAATATGCATAAAATAATTTTAAATTTACTTACATACAAGAGACAAGAATTATTATTATGGTTAAATATCACAATCAGTTGCAATTAAAGTTGCAATGTCCAGACCTTAAGTGTTGGGTGATCTTGGCAGCCACGGGCTGCTTAACCCCCTTCACTGAATCTCAGTGAAATAGGGCATAAAATTAAAAAACAATAGAATAGGAACCGAGCTGTATACATGCTGTGTGCGAATTTCAGGGAACTGTGTAGACTGGCTCAGAATATAAATAAGTGCAGGTACATGTCTAACCAGTTTTGAGACGAAAAACCTAATGACAAAAAATAAGCACAGATAAATGATGATTATTATTAACAACCACAGGTGTTGGTTGTGAAATATCTGCAACTAATGTTGACTGTGCGAAAAGATATATTGGAAAAAATATTAAATCGGTAAATGTTTAAGTGTTGGGGGAACTTGGCAGCCACAGGCTGCTTACCCCCCTTCACAACCACTGAATGTCGGAGAAATAGGGTATATAATTATAAAACAATAGAAGGTGACCGAACTGCATCTAACAAGAAAGAACAGCGCCTATGATGAAAGACAACAAACATAGAACAAAAGAAAATTGTTGAATGCATATGTGTGGGCACAGCACAGTATGCCTATGAAATACGGGCAGTCTGAAAAGCAAACAGAAAAATGGTAGCAGCCTTTTGAAATGCTGTGCTTCAGATGTATGAGGATGATAGCATGGACAGACAAAGTTAATAACAAATAGGTTATAGAAATAGTAGGGGAACAAGGAATCTTGGGAAAATAGGAGAAATAGAAGGGCAGAATACGTTCTAAAGCATTTTTTGGGAATAGTATGGGATATATTACAAGCAGAGATAGGAAAAAAGAGGTAGATGTAGATCTAGATCAGATAGTGATAGATTCAGACTGTGCAAATTTCAGGGAAATCTGTAGGTTAGTTCAGAATAGGAAACAATTATGGTACCCATCTAACCAGTTCCAGGACTGAAGACCTAATGATGTCCAGACCTTATATTTCTAATGATGTAACACTACACATTTGGCAATACTTTATAAATGCCATCTAAGTTGCAACATGATTCTATGAAAATTTAACCTACAGTTTTACCTTCAAGTGACTACAAAGACCATTGAAGCCAAGAATGATTATCTTATACATCGGGTATTAATTCCAAACTAAATTGGAAAAGCTAATCTATTTCAGTGTTTGTATCGAAATTCTTGTGGGTCCTCATTTATTATTCCATAATCAATAGTGTTTTCTACAAACCAAACTTTTTCTGTTTAACCGCACATCTGTAACTAATTAACTAATTTTGTTCTGGTGGCTGTATAGGGATGTCATTATCCCCACTTTCTTTCAGAGGGGTATAGTATTAACGCACCTAGCACATGAGAAATGCACACCTGTCAGTGGTTTATAATACGGGCTTAATTTTTCTTTATGTAACTAGCTTAATATATTGTAATTATATAGTATGAAAAAGATTAAATCACCTATAACTTAATACTCATAGATTTTCCCCATATAGCGTCTGGTTGTTGCATTGTATTATAAAACAGGATTAAATTATACCTGGGGTTTTCTTTGTATTTGTAACTATGTAATATTGAATTTAATTTAATTGACCGACATTTCCAAAAGCTCATATTTGGGATGCATATTAATGAATTCATTATTATTTCATAAGTATATCTTTCTTAAAATGACGATTCCGCTATGAAAGTCTATTGAACTAAATATCTGATTTACCCTTTTGTATTTTAAATTAATTTATAAATATAAATTCTTTCTAACATGTTTCTTTCTAATTTCGTGATTTGAAGTTATTGTCCGAGACTTGTATTTAGTATATGGTTTTACATAATACCAATTTATGAAAACTTCTTTTCAGTGGGTTTTAGTTGCTGCAACAAATATCCAAATATGACTCATGTGTTATTTTCACATTATGTGAACTTGTATTAATTTATTTTAAGACGATTCAAATTTTTTATTACTTCTTATACTAACTGCCCTAATTGAAATTATATTTTCTAAAACCACAAAAATTGAAATCTCATGTTGAGTTACTATTAGCTACTTGTGAAATTCATTGTACAGGGCGATTCAATAATAACTTTGTCCACTTCAAATTAATTTTTTAGTCTTTTTCATATGATTTTTATTTTTCTTGAAACCCAAACGTTACAATTCATATACCAAAATATTCAATCACAATTTTAAGATTTTTCAATTTGTAGTCATTCAGTAGTGTAAGAGTCGATAACATGATCTGCCAGTTTTCTAGTTGTTTAATGTTCTCGTACATAACTACAGTTAGTTCCTGAAGTTCGCAGTAAAATACATCACGAGAAAATGATATTAAATTACCATACTTGAACATTTGATCGAGAGGTAATTGTAACATCGAATTTGTACGAGCTACTGGATAATAGAATGTCCGACTAAATCTACATGACATCCGAAGATTAAAAATTTTTACCTGATTTAATAGTTGTGGTGCTTTGATATAATTACATATAATTTTAAAAGAGTTAGTGCCTAATAGGATTATTCTATGAAATGACAATGATAGAATATCAAATTTGTCCAGTAAGTTTTTTAAACTTTTACATGTAGAATATATTCTATTAACCATATATAATAAAAACTTTAAAATCTTTTCTGAACAGTTTCCAATTGGAATTTGTGTTTTGTAGATAGAATGTCAAATAATTGCACCATACTCTAGTCTCACGTATAAGTGAAAAAAAAACAAAGTTTTTATGTATGAATGTCCGAAAATAATCTAGTTTCGAAATATTAATTCTAAATTCCAAGTGGTTTTGTTGTAGATTACCTCATAATGATGTGTAAACAAAAAGATATTATGAATCTATATTACTTGCAGTCGATCAATCCTTATGTTGCACACTTTGTAGTCATAAGAAATTAGTTCCCATTTACTGATTGCATTTGCGATTGCAAAGTAATGCTTTCTTTTGTGTTACTTATCGCATGACATTTTTAAATCATGACAATTTAAAACGTCACTGATGTCATTGGTAAATAAGATAAAGAAAAGCGGGGGAAGTTGGATCCTTGTGGGATCCCTGACGTTAAAATGTATCTTTCTGATGTATAACCATTATAAGTTACATACTGTTTTTTTTTAAATAAATACGACAAACGAATTAAACATCACTAAAACCATGTTCATTAAATCTACACAAAAGAATGATATAATTTAGACTGTTAAATGCCTTGTTAATGTCAAGGTATATTATATCAACTTAAACTTTTTGACCCAGTACTTCTAATACGTATTGTGTGGAACACACCAAATGTGTTACTGTCAATCTTCCTTTTACAAATACATTTTACGAAATTAAAAGTGTAGTTTTTCAAAGCATAATAAATATTTTTTCAAAAATTTGATAAAATACCTATAAACCTGTAATTTACAATTAAATATGAGTCATTAGTTATAGGTACTGGGCAGATATAGCTTGAACTATTTCAAATCCAATGTGCGTAAGTAATGTTTATAAATGTTACGCAGAAGCACGTTTGCCGATAGGAAAATATTAAAGTGTCGTGACTACAAGCATGATTAGCGGTTAAATAGCTTGATCAATTTATATTGTAATTATTCAGAGCAGAATTATTGGTTAGTTCAGAGTTTTCGTTATTCAAATTATGTTATTATATAACAAAAAAATAGAAATTGCAAGTTATTTATTAAAAAAGTATTATTAAGATTACCATTTGCATTTAAAAACAAAAACGTTTAATTTTAAACATTGCTATTGTATACAATTGACAGACCGAGCAGAGTATTAGAGGCTGTAAAGGCAAAAGAAAAACTTATGTCTACAGTTAAATTATGCAAAATATTTGTTTCTATAGATCAATTGACTCCTATTAAAATTTTGCAAAATAAAGAATTGTAGAAAGTATTGAAAAAAGTGTACCAAAGTCTAGAACAAATACCAAATCATCAATATATGGAAACAATGTTGAGAATTTTCGTAAATAAGTCCTTGACTAGGATAATGTCAGAAGAATACTTTTAGAAAATGAAAATTATTGGAATGGAAACAACTACTCCAATTTGTGTATTTAACAATGACAACAACTAACTGCTTTATTTTAAAATATACACTCCATGTGAGAAGGTCGTTTTGCTTCTTGTTCCAAAATACTATAGGTTATTGTACATAACACGTTAGTTAAACTATAGTCATATAAATACATGTATGAATTTTCAAGACTATTGAAGAACTTACAGTGCCTTTCAATTATATTCAATTACACCATCAAATATATACATTACTACAAATGCATTTGTCTAAACAACATGCATGCATATTTTATTAGCCAGACTTCTTAAGAAAAGGGTATGCAACACACAATATTGAATGCTTTGCTACAATAATCTAACCAATATCGGCTGCTGATGAGCTTTTAAGCGCTACCTTCAAAATCCCAACTTCTGCTTTTGGTCTCCACTATCAGCATCATCAACATTAATAATGAAAGGTGCAACGTCTCCAGTATCAAATCCTACTTCTCTACCACAGCATTACCTAACTAATTTGTAGCAATGCATCACAGCATTTTTCCAAATTTGTGGCATTACTGTCCATAACGCTTTGTGCCACATGAACAAACAATTTTTTTTTCGATTTTCCATCCCTGCCAATGTGACGATTATAATAATAATAATTAAAACTCTGCAATCTTTTCATGTGAATACCCAATTATCCACCAATATTCTTAATCTCTACATATATATTGTGGATTGTACTTTAATCAAATGCATGCAAATGGAAAATCCTTTAAGGTTATGATAAGAAACGATTATTCCCTCACTTTGCAATTCTTCTCACTATACTGCCAACTCGATAACTAAAGACTTGTTTACAATGTAATACTTTCATTTTTGCTAATTTTTGATAGTAACACATCTTGATCTGTCAGCTTTGGACACATTTTTGTGTCATTCTTTGTATCTAAATTATAAAACTGTACAATGTGGTTGTATTTAGCAATCCTTTTTATTCCATTATGAGTAAAATGCATATCTTTAGTTATTAAATTGTTTCTAATTCCTTTTAACAAATGTGGACTATCATACAATGGAATAATGTTCATGTCATTAACACAAACTAAAACATTTTTTTGTTTGCCATATTTTTCTCTTGTTTCTTTTGTCAATGAATTAATGGCAGTTTGGTTTGCTGATCCTTGGTCGCATACAATTCGTATAATATCAAACCAATGCAGTGTACTTTTTCAATCTGTACAATTTGACAGTTAAGTCATTAGTTTTAAAGGGACCACATGAAAATTCAAATGAAATTGGCTGTTTTCACTGATGACTGATTCCTGAAGCATGAAAACAATGGCATGGTGTGCAAATCTATTTTGGCGACTAGTTCCATTATCTTCTACTCCTTTTTGTTTTAAGTTAGACTTACTTAAATTGACAATTCGTCGAATAACAAAACACAACCTTCGTCTTTGGAACTTATTTTCTAACAGAATTTTGTAACGCCTCATATATTTGATTATTGACCCCCTGGCCTAAACGGGATCTTGTTTAACACATTTGTTAAAGTCCTTTGTGAAGGCAATACAAATGTTTTCAATAAAAATAATAATCCTTATCACTTGTTTTCAAGGTGGACAAGGAGAGAATCTTTTCATCCACGGTAAATTACCCAGCTTTTGCATAATTTTTCTGATGTTTTAACTTTTGACATATAAAAGTAAAGTGACGTTATTAGCATCATTCATGATTTTGTTAAAGCTACCAGAAGTAGCAAAATTTTCTACATTTTTCAACCTTTTTCGAAAACTACAAGTAGAGTTTTGAGGTTTTTTATTCGTACATCTCCAATCAACGATTTTTTTATAAAATCTTTGACATTTAGTTGTCAAATCAGCTTGATGATTTACATTTACTATCTGTAAAATTGACTTTCTATGCATTGCACCTGGAATACATAAATTATAGGTTCTTATAGATGTGAAATAAGAAATACATACCATATGATAACATTGATGAAGTAACTGGTGCAGTTAGTTGGATAACATCTGCAATTGTTTCTAAACCTAAAATGTAAATTACAGGTCCTTATTTATACCAAATAAACTACATACTGGATAATAACATTTGAGGTATAACAGTTACTATATCCTGGGTAAGTAAAGTACTGAATCACCACTAGGCAAATAATGTAATGGTATGCGAAGTGTAGGAACAGCAATGTACATTAATTATCTATTGCTTTTTGTACAATAAGGAACTTTGTCATCATCTGAAAAATGTCGGTCACACACATAATATGAAGAATGTAGGTCCTCGGGTGTTAAATTTAGTAACAGCCATACATTAACAATTTTTACGCTGCATCTCCCGCTGATTAGTTGTACCTGAACACCCAGAAAATCTACAACGCTGGGGAGACATTTTCTAGAATCCATACCTATACACTAATTAAATTGAAGCAAAATAAGGTTAAAATATTTTATTTAAGACTGTGCCATTTAAACGTTTAGCAACTACCGCACGTTCAGTTTATCTAAACCAGGGCTGTTCTGTTTAAATGAAGATAATTAGAAAATCTGATACTGCCATCACGTATTCCATCCAACATAAAATATGTGCAAGGAATCAACATAATAAATAGTATGCAGAGTGCTTTCCATTAATATAATGAAAAACAATAACAAAGACGTTAATTATATTACCTTTCACCCAAAAGGCGAAAATTAATATGTCCTATATGTGGGTGCAAATTATAACAACCCTGTTTGGGAGTTCATTATTGCAAGTTCAATGTCTCCTAATCCTTACAAAACAAATTTTATGATTTAGGTTTGCAAATTCTTAT
Organism: Platerodrilus igneus; assembly: GCA_036346225.1. NCBI lineage: Eukaryota > Metazoa > Arthropoda > Insecta > Coleoptera > Lycidae > Platerodrilus > Platerodrilus igneus. The sequence goes on along the minus strand of JARFIW010000813.1, from coordinate 2,911,636 downwards.
GCCAAGGTTATAATAGGTTTCTACTTACATTTTCGTCGAGCTTTCCAGGAGCCGGGGTCCGGGTTCTCATCAAATTTTCGTCACATAGATCTTCCAATTGTAGCGTGCCCTAAAAGGATGAGGTAAAGAAAGGCGAGGGTGGTAATTAATCCACTACATCGAAAAGCACCCACTAAACAGCATTCCGACCAAACACAATGGCTCTAATCGAGTTCCAATACTAAAGTGACCACGTAATTCGCAGCAGAATTAATTCGACGTCCAATGAAAGTTTTGCATCATTTCCCCGACAACAATAAAAAATCCTGTGAGAGTGATGTAAACATCTAAGGGCATATTAACATATATATCATTCTAACTCTACAATTTATAATCTACTCAAAACCAGAGTCAAGAAACAGGGGGAATTACTTTTGTGTCTAAACGAATTACTATAAATTTAATGAGTATAAGAAATAGAAACTTGTTATTCAATGATTAAAAAATGCCTGTTACGAGTTAATTTACTTAACACGTAACAATCGCAGCAAAACTACAAAAACGCAAGAAAGGTCAACTACTTTTAACCTAATGCCATTAGTAACTAAAAGAGTTTTTAGGTGCACCTGATTTTTCCTGAAACAGCCCCTATTAAATCAAGAAACGAAAAGGAAAAGTAGCCACTAATTTCTAGACCATCTCACTATTACGCACACAATTATTCTTCGCTGCAATTCTTACTAGCAACACATTGTTGGAAAGCAAGAGACTTTCTTTAACCTAAAATCCTACAATTCTAAATTAAAACCTGTCTTAAATATAACTTAATTTAAGTAGCCAATATATATATATATATATATATATATATATATATATATATTATTTTTATAAAAAGTGATTGTGATTACTGATGACTAAAGTATAAAAATTAAAAACTTGGATATGCAACGTTTCATGAAATTTATTCACATTATCACAGCTATAAAAAAAAACAACTAAGTATAAATTAAAATTAGTTACCTTTTTGTTGATGGTGGAAGCTAGTTTTGATGTATAGTTGCTCCATTGTTTTAATAAATCATAGATTGGATTCCATAAATTCGGCGAACGTCTTCATAGAAACCCATTATGATTGAAAACCATATATTAATTGATATTGAATTATATCATGTCCTGCATATTTATTTTTATAAAAACATATATATATATATATATATATATATATATATATATATTGTTGTATACTGTAGCACATGACCCGGTGCACCCCCCTTTTGTGAATTAAAGAGGTTAAAATTTTTATTGTCAATTTTTGATTTTTAATATATAATTTTAATTACTTCAGCTAGCTCAGTTTTTAATTACGCACGGAACTTGTGACAATACGACAAACAAAGACCTTAAATTTACCTCTACTTCTTGTTTCTTTAAACCAAAACACCATTAAGCACCATTATAATTTTCTCAAAAATATTTACAATGTATGCAATGATTAAGAATTTTCTAAATAGAACTTTCTTTTATTAACACATTCACTGTCCCTCAAAAAAAGAGCTCGTTGCCAAGTGCCACTATAATTTTTTTTTTTAAAATATGTAGCGTACGTTTGATTTGGGTTCATATAGACTCTAGACTGAATATCTGTAATTTTTTTCAAAAAAAGGCAAAACGCACTAGGCGCGTTGAGGGCACAGTGCAATGAACACACGTGTGTTGTGCCCATGTGTTGTTCCAAAACTGATTATATTGCCATTATTTTTTATTGTATTATGTTGTATATAACACACAAAGCCCTTGTAAACAAACTAATTATTAAACATACTTCAAAATTAAACAAAAATCTAAGTAAAATATAATTAAAAACAAAAAGTTATATAAAGTTTAAAATATACATAAGATCTAAAACACATACAAAGAAGTTTATCAAGATGGCCGAAAGTGACAATCTTAATGAAAGTGGTAGTGCAAAAGTGTGTTATTACTGCAAAAAGAATGTTGTGGTAGGTGTTACCTGTAGTGCCTGTCACACTATAATGCATAATAGTTGTGCAAAACGTGTAAAATGCTGTGAATTACTATCTGCAGATGCAACCATTGATTTTACTAAAGATGCATATTTGTTTCTGAAGCAACTTGTAACTGAGCAGATGGAAAATAACAAGCTGTTAAAAGAGAAAATCAGTATATTAGAAAGTCAACTTCAGCAAGAATCTAATGAAAAGGAATCTTTAAAAACTAAATTCAATAAATTACAAGCAAAATATAACCTAAGTAATAATAATTTTCAAAACAAAGCTAATGATTTAAAAGTTGCTGATAAGGATGATATCAGTATAACAGCTGCTCCTAATCATAAAGTGTGTTCTGATAGTGTACTGCAAGCAATTACAGCAGATACCACTACAATAGGCAAACCAATTCACAAATCTGAACTTGAAATTGAAGAACCTAATGCTAAGGAACTTTTATATGCAACTATAACAAAGGGAACAATAGGAAACCAAAATATAAAGTCTCTAGAAAGAAAACAAAGACACATAATAAATCAGCTTGTTAATATAAATGAAGATAAAACACATAGCAATGAGGGATTTAGTGAAGTGAGGAAAAAAGCAAATAACAAAAAACAAACACTAATTGGTACCAATATCAAAGAAGCAAAACTCAAAGCTCCTATTAAAAAGGCCTGGATCTATGTTGGTGGCTGTTCACCTGAAACCACACCAGACACAATTATTGAATATGTACATGAGGAGTATCCTAATATTGCAGTAGACTGCAAAGAATTAAAAACCATAGGAAAACTAAAAGCTTTTCAAGTGGGGTTTGATTTTAACTATTATGAAAACATTGTTAATGTGGAATTTTGGCCGAAAAATATAAAAATTCGCAGATTCAATTTGCAGTTTTTCCATGCCCAAGCGGATATAAAAGAGAAAACCAACAACTAACAGACCAAAGACTGCTAACTGCAACAAATGTAGAAACACTTAAAGATAATATAATCTACAATTCACTTAAACTGATACATTTGAATATACAATGTATATCAATAAAATTCATTTACTAGATGTGTTTGTCAATCAACAAAAACCATTATTCTTATGCATCACAGAAACTTGGATATATGAAGATGCAGTACCATCTATCAATATATATGGATATAAAATTGCAGCGGTCTATTGCAGAACTATTACAAGACATGGCGGTGTGGTAATCTTTGCACAATCTAAAATAGAAACAAAAGTAGTCGATTTATTTGAGTACTGTACCGAACAGGACTATGAGTGTTGTGCAATTAAATGTAACTTCAACCGTGTGAGGGTGTGTATTGTTACAATATACCGAAGTGGGATGGTAATTTTAAAACTTTATAAAGCAGTTTGATCAAGTGCTAACTATAGTGTCACAATTATCTGAAATTGTAATAATATGTGGTGACTTGAACATAAACTTTTTAAAAGATTCTTTAAATAAAAGAGAGTTGGAAGATATATTTCTGAGCTACGGTCTAAATAACTATGTTAATACTCCAACCAGAGGTAAGAATGGGATTGATTATATGCTAACAAATGCTAACGATTGCACTATAAATGTGACTGATCCAGGCTATTCAGATCATTCTGCTCAAATATGCTCAATTCAAGTGGCTAAAATAAAATACGGATCACAAAGACTATCCGACTGCAAAGACACTTTACAGATAAACACATTAACAATTTTATACAGCTAATAACCAAAATGAGGTGGTATGACGTTTATGGTGCAACAGACATAAACGATGCCTTTAATAAATTTTGGGCCACTTTCTATTGGTGCGTAGAAGTAGTAAGTCCAAAAAAATGTTACAACTCAAATTACAGAGTATCTAATAAGGAATGGCTAAATCAGAGTATTATTCAGCAAGCAGAACATCTAAGAACACTTTATCAGATGGTAAAAGTCACTAATGATGGCAGATTAATAGCTGAATACAAAGTACAAAAAACAACACAGTCAAAATATTTGCAATGCAAAAAAATACTTTCAAGAAAAATATTAGCATCCTTAAACAGTACTAAACAAATGTGGCAAATAGTCCATCAAATCACTGGAAAAATGAACAATAAAATTGCAGTAACTCGAATAAAATACAATGAAAAGGTCTTAAATAATGAATATGACATCTCAAATGCGTTCTGTGAATACTTTAGTAATGTTGCTAATAATATCGTAAGCAATAGTCTGCAAGACACTAGTTGTAGTAACTGTATAGCACCGAAAATAATACTGAACAGTATGTATTTCACAGATGTAACCGAGCAAGAATTATTAGATACAATAGTTGATTTGAATAATAAAATTCAGCAGGTGTGGACGAAATTCCAAAATCATTTATAAAGAAGACAATAAAGCATTTTTCTGCTATATTAACATTTCTACTAAATTACTCTATGAAAACTGGGCGGTATCCTGATGCATTGAAAACGGGTTTAATAGTGCCAGTTCCTAAAAAAGGTGATCTAGAATGTGTTGAAAATTATAGACCAGTCTGCATACTCTCAGTTTTCTCTATCATTTTTGAAAAATTAATTGCAAAAAGAATAATGAATTTTCTAATGAAGTATAATCAGTTGGCGGATGAGCAGCATGGTTTTCGACCAGGTCGTTCTGCAGAAACAGCTGCATGTAAATTTCTAAATTATGTACTCAAACAACAAGATGAAGGCAAGTATGTTATAGGTCTTTTTTTATCTCACACGTGCATTTGATTGTGTTAATCCTAACCTTATGGAACCTAAATTATTTAATGTTGGCATTAGAGGTAAAATATGTGACTGGCTAATATCATTCATGCAGCAACGAAAATAAAACCAAAATCAATAATGCCACATCAATAGAACATGTGTGCGAATTAGGTGTCCCGCAGGGATCCGTTCTGGGGCCCCTGCTTTTCAGTGTGTTTATCAATGACCTTCCGAAATACATAACTAAAGCTAAAGTAATACTTTATGCAGATGACACCACAATGGTGGTTGAAGCTAAATCTCCAGAAGAGCTTCAGACCAAAGTAAACATTGTGATAGAACAATTTTGGCAGTGGTGTGCAAGAAACAGACTAGTTATTAATATAGCTAAAACAAAATGTGTTTACTTTTATAAAATAAGACATCTAGGCACCATCGATATTAGGCTGAATAAATCAAAGGTTGAAATATGTGAAAAAGTATTATTCTTGGGAAGTTACATAGATGCTAAATTGAACTGGCAAGCAGAAATAGATAATCGATGCAAAAGATTAACAAATCATATTATATGTTAAAACTATGAAGCAATACTTAAGTGAACCCCAAGCTTTAAACGTATATTACGCATTGGTATATACGCATCTAAGCTATAATATTATTCTCTGTGGGCAAGCCACTGAAATGAAAAGATTACTAGTATCACAAAACGAATTATTAGGCTGCTATTTAACCTAAATGCCAGAGCTAGCTGTAAATTAGTTTTAAAGAAAAAAATCTTGACAGTTATTGGGATATACATATATAAAATATCGTTATATGTAAGACAAAATATTAAAAATTTTCGTACTCTCTCATCTATACATGAACATGAAACACGCCAAGGACACCTTCTTTATCAAGAACAATTTCACAATGTTTATTATGCAAAATCGCCGATACAAGCTGGCATTAAAATATACAATGCTATTCCAAATTATATAAAAGAAGCAATCAATCTTAAAACATATAAGCATTTACTAAAAGAATTCCTATATGATAAGTCGTTCTATAGCATTAAGGAATACTTTAATATACAATAGAATATGAATAAGAGTGTAATGACTTATCACATCCTGTATATAGGCAAAGTGCTGAATAAATTCTTATCTTATCTTACTAATAGGTTTTGTGAAACAATTTAAAACAGGGAGTGAGGCAAAATCCGGGAGTATCGAAGTACTGGGGGCAATAAAAAATTGAATCTTTACGTTGTTTTTTACTGGTCCAACAAACTTGACATCTTCTCCTTTTTGATTTTACATCTTCTCCTTTGGGATAATATTCTATAAAATGCTGCACATTATTTGGCAGTGGACTCTGCTGTATTTCCGAAGCTGGTGTTCCTAGGAGTTTCCGAATCACTTGTATTCTAAAATTTTAATAATCAATGCGACTTCCGACTTTTTTTTTATACAAATAGAAAGAGTTTATCAGCATCATTTGGAAAACATGGATGGCAGCTTTTTGTACTCTATGAGGGTTTTGTGTTCGCAAGAATAATATAACATCGTTTGGTCGCAGTGGTCAACACCTGACATATATTTGTTATACTCATTTATTAGTTGTGCCTTCATTTTCTCCTGACCACGCAGAGTAATAACATTTTCCAACTTTCCAGTAAATTTGCTGTAAATTGCCAATATTTCCTTACGATTTTTCCACTTGATTACACAGATACCCTCAGTACTAAACTCCATCATCAGCTCTCCTTTTTTAAATTTTTTTGCGACCATGCTGGGTGGGTTCTCTTTTCTATTTGATCTCAAAGTTCCTGTAATATATGTTTTCTCATCTAACAAGTCTCTTGCTAGTTTTACACTGTTGTAGTAGTTATCCATATAAATGGAATGCCCAACACCAAGATTGTTCTGCAGGAGAGATAAAACAACTTTTTCTGTGTGTTGAGGACCAGACAATTCGGGATCAGAGGCTTCAGAGTTAACAATTATTTTTAGTGATAATTCATTAGGCTCGCATAAAACGTATAGCTTAACCCCAAACTTGTGCCTTTTCCCCTTTATGTATTGTCGGAATTTCAACCTTCCACGCCATAACACCATAGATTCGTCTATGGATAGCTCTCTAGTTAGATAATAAATATCTGTCATTCTTTTATTGAAAAAATTTATAAGCGGAAGTATTTTTCCCATTTGTGTGCACGTTTCTTCATCTTCAAATTGTAGTGCTCTCAAAATCGGGAAAAAGCGATTGCGACTCATAAATGACGAAATATTGATAACCTAAATAAATAATCTTTTTTCCAATAATCATTTAATCGATTAGTACGAATAGTTCCCATATGAAATAACAACCCAAAGAAAATTTTTATTTCAACAACAGTTACATCTTTCCATCTAGTGATTCTAGATGCAACTCCTTCACTTTTGGAAAGCAACTTTATTGCGTGCGAGTTAGCTTTTTTGCAGAGGGAATCAAAAAGTCATTTGTTGCAATTATATGAAAATAATCGATTGGTTTTGTTTTACCAACGTTAACGCGAATACCTGGGACACAAGTAAACGGAAAGTTCTTCGTTGGAACTTCAGTGGATGATAACCGTCTAACAGCAGAAGGAATTGCATGACATGGTAAATCTGAAAGTGTTTGAGAAGTCTCCTCCTCATCAGAATCACCATCATAGTCAGGATCGTCGTCATCACTGTCGTTTACGAATGGATCTATTTCCACATCATCTTCTAAATATTCTAGAAGCTCGGCACCTGTAAAAGATTTTTGCCAATACCGATCATATTTCGCTCTCTTTTTAGGAGGATCAACCTCTTTAGAAGGCCCAAGTCTTGAATCCATAACTACCTGTAACAAAAAAAAATATAAGTGAATACTGCATGGCCAAATACATCTAGTGCGGTCATAATGTGTGGTTAAATCTAAATTACATTTATATAAGATCTACATTATTATTATAATACTATTATTAGCATAAAAAAATTATAACATAATACTTACTACTACAAAATGTGAAACACAAATATGTATTTCAAATAATCGCGTGTAAAAGTACGTAATTTCTAATTTGACTTAAACCAACTATTACTTCGCAAAGAATAGACACTACTAGCATGCCCTAGTGTTTTAAGATATTGTTCCAGCCGTGCCTCACTCTAAAATCTACAGCAGAACTTCAAGCTGTAGCAAACGCGCCTGGTATGGTGGGGGCATGTCAGGTAGCACAAGTTGAATGCACCGTGTGCGTTGTGGGCAGTGAATGTGTTAATCGAATAAAAAAATTAATAATTATCATTCCCAAAGTTAATCAAAAAGTCAGCAAAAATCACCCTTATTATTATTATCTGAAGTCCTATGAACATTCATTCGACTTCTTTAAAAATTTACGTATTTTATAACGTGTATTAAAAAAACGATCTTTGTTGACCCTCACATCAAATTTTCATTAAAGCAATTTTTAAATTATTCAAATTAGAAATGTACAACGAACTAACAATTTTTAAATTACTCAGATTAGAAATATACAACGAAATATTCACAAATAAAAATAATAAAACATTCAGATTGGCTAACCTGTTGTGTCAACTGCTCCCCTATTCAGCTTAGTGATTTAATAGTCCCAACGTTGAATTCAGATCTGCTTTAGATATGGTCTGCATTTTTCTTAGCATGGCTTTAAATTATTTTAGCGTCCTTTGTTAAACTTCCTGGTCATATCCAGTAATTAATAATTGAATTAAATGCTTGTTGAATTTCCTCATTGGATCCAGTAATTATTCAGAGTCCTTTTTATTAATGTTAATATTAGAATTAGAATTAGAATTTAATCAAATTTAAATCTCACTAATGTTATTATGCCACGGCAAGCTTTTATTATTCTACACAGAGTGCACAACGTTACGATGATCAATTTTTCTTCTTTTCTCCACCCCTTTCTGATTACCTATTTGTTTGAATTATAAAACAAAGTTACTTAATTTTATATAATGAAAAGAAATATTATGTACAAGTTTTGAAAATTATTAAAATACACCCTTCAATCAATCAATATCATAATTCTTATTTATCCCAAAATTTATATGCTTTGCAATCAATCTAAAGTCACCAAAAGCTACCCTTTTTACCAAAGAACCTCGAACGTTCAGATCCCTTTTTAATATTACGAACTTTTAATGTATGCAAAGTTTGTTGCTGACTTTGTTACACTTTTATAAATTAAGTAAATTCAGTATTCAAATTTAAATAACAAATGTCTTAAAACTAATTAAATCTGACCTGTTCTATTTAGTTGAACCCCTTGGTTTCCATGAATTGCTTCGTGCTTCTTTGTTTTATTTGCATTGAATTTCGCAACTCAAAATTGTACCAAAATCGTCGACGCTGCTTTGAAATATTACATTAATCCATTTAAAACCCCCATATTCGAATTAATCATACATTTGAAATATTATACCATCAATTAAAATTTTCCATGCATTTAAATTATTGTCATCATACATTTGAATTATTAGCATCACATTCGAAATTATTATTAACTCATTTGAATTATTAACATCACATTTGAAATATTATACCTGTATGCGCCTCTTAGAACGACAAGGGGCACAATTAGAAATTGCCTGGAGTGCAGTAGGCAGTAAACCAGGGTTTGTAAGGTAGACAGTGGACTGTATAGATTAGAAGGAAATAAACATAGAATTGGAATACAAGTCACATAAATACTTAAAGCACTTACCGAAGCACAGACATCTGGAGCACTAACGCGGCACCTTTCAGTACTGTTTCTGGCCAGAGGTAAATAGGAACGGAGTCAGGAAAGGGTTATTTTAGGAAAGAGATTAGAGAGTAATATTGAGAAATGGAATGAACACGTTCGCGTTCGCGGATGGTTGTTAATCGACTCTTTTAAATTATGGTATTCCTTATCTCGCGTGGCTTGATAAAGAATACCACGTTGGGAGAGCGAAATGGCGCGAACATAACCGCCCACCAAAAATGAACATTTTTTGAAAAGAGATATATTAGAAACTTGAAAAGAAAATTGTATTAGAACTGGGCATTTCCTCCCAGTAGTGGGCTACGGTTTACCCGCCGATGCTCGGGATAGAAAAAAAGCAAAATAAAACGCGATTTTTTTTTAAAAAAAAAACTAAATCTAAGTTTGAGAAAGAAACAAGAAAAAAAATTAGTTTTCTAAAGGAAGGGGTATTATTTTATTTACCGGCCGAGTGAGGGAACCGTGGATGGTTTTTACCGACACCACGCGAACAACACCATCGCTACCGGGAAATAATTTAGTAGTAAGTTCGGAAACTAATTCCAAGTGAACTGCTCCCGTGCACATGCACACGAAAACACAAAGATATGATTTGAAAGAAGAAGCATTACGCCGAATGGAAGACTTAACAAGCAACGGTCCTGCAAAGTCAACTCCAACATGAGTAAAGGCACGAGTTAATTGTACACGGGACGGAGTCAAATTAGACATAATGGGTTGAGAAGGCTTGGAATTAAATCGGAAACATGGTATGCATTGATGTATTCGTTGTCGTATTAACGATCTTGATCCTAAAATCCAGTATTTTCTTAGAATAAGAGCTTGTGTGGTAAGAGGTCCGGAATGCAAAGATAACGCATGATAGTGGTCGCAAATAAGTTTAGATAAAGCTGCCCTTTTAGGCAATAACAGAGGATGTTTGCTATCATAGCTCAATTGTGAATGCTGTAAGCGACCGCCCACCCTAAGCAAACCTAGAGTATCGATAAACGGCGATAATTTTCTAAAAGAGGCGGAGAGAGGTTTTTTATTTTTTATTTGCAACAATTCTACTGCAAAAAACTGTTGTTGAACAAGTTTCACGCATGTTTGTGATGCATTATGTAATTCATCACGTGAAATAGGACCTAGAATTTTTCCCATGGGGTGACGGCAATTATAAATAAAACGAATAATATATGCCGTTGCATATTGCAAGCGACTTAAAGAAGAAAAATTTCCCATGAATTCAGCAAAATCGCACTGTTCTAATGAAACCAGTAGTGTAGTAATTGATTTTAATTCAGGTACTTCACTCAAAGGAACAAAAGAATGGTTGAGGTTAAAACAAACATCATTTAAATTAGATGCACCTTTCCACCACAAATCGTGGCGTAATAATTGAAAAGGGGTGAGTCCACGAGAAGCGACGTCAGCGGGGTTAAGTTCTCCGGAAACATGGCTCCATTGATCAATGGAGGTATATTCTAGAATTTGGCTTACTCGATTTCCCACAAAAGGCTTTAACAAATATGTAGGCGTACGCATCCATGTAAGTACGACTTGAGAGTCTGAATAAAGTTTAGTTTCCAAAATAGGGTATGGAAATTTATTTGAACGCATAGAATGAATTAATTTGGCTAATAAAAGAGCTCCAGAAAGTTCTAAGCGTGGGATAGTAAGATGCTTTAGAGGAGCAACCTTGCTTTTGGCTTGTAAAAGATTACAATCTACTGATTTATCATTAACAACATACAAGTAGACACAAGCGCCGTATCCCCTTTCGCTCGCATCGCAAAATCCTAGCAATCGATAAGTGCCATGAAAATGAGACAAAATACGAGGAATTTTTAGCTGGGATAACATAGTAATTTGGTTACAAAAGCCTTGCCATTCCTGACACCACTTATGATCAGGGGTATCATCCCAATCAATTTGTTGAACCCACAGTCGTTGTAACATATGCTTTACTACAAATATTACGGGAGTTAACCACCCTAAAGGGTCGAATATGCGGGCCATATAAGAAAGTACAGAGCGTTTTGTAAATTCACCTTTAAAGGGTATCACGTTATAAGTGAACACGTCTATTCCAGGATTCCAAACTAAACCTAGTATCTTTATACCACTAACGTCATCAGAGAAAGGAATTAGAGTTTCCAATTCAGTTTATTCGAAATCCTGTAACAATTCCTCAGAGTTACTAGACCATTTGCGCAAATCAAACTGGCCTAGAGAAAGAAGTTTTACTAGCTCGTGCTGTAGTTGCTTCGCTTCAGCAATACTTTCAGCACCGCTAATTACGTCATCCATATAGGTATGATACATAATAGCTTCAGAAGCCAGGGGGTAAGAGTTCCCTTCGTCTATAACTAATTGCCGAAGAACTCTTTGAGCTAAGAAAGCGGAAGGAGCTAAACCATATGTAAGAGTTCTAAGCTCGTACTCAGAAATGTTGTCTTGTGGAGTTGGTCTCCAAAATATATGCTGAAATTGACAATCTTGCTTACGAAGTAAGATCTGCCGGTACATCATGCGAATGTCCGCACAAACAGCAATTTTATGCGATCTAAATGTATTTATTATATCTGGTAAATTGCACTGTAATTTGGGACCAGCATATAATCCATTGTTGAGAGAAAGACCTAGTGAATCCACGGCAGATCCATTAAAAACAACGCGTAGTTTGGTAGTACTACTTGTTATTTTCGAGATGGCATGATGTGGTAAAATATAATCGGATGGATTTTCGGCTAAAATCATATGACCAAGATCAAAATATTCTTGTAAAAACATATTATAAGAATTTTGTTTTTCCAGAGAACATGAAAGACGTTTTTCTAAATTTAGATAACATTTATAAGCAATATGTCGTTTGCTACCGAGAGGTTTAATATTGTTATTGAAAGGGAGAGCGACAGTAAAACGACCAGAGGCGTTTCGAGAATAATTTTCTAGAAAATGAGATTCACAAATAACATCTTCTTGAGAGGGAACTTTGGGCATTTTGACTTCTTCTAATTCCCAGAAATTCCTTATATCATTATCTACTGAATCAGAAATAAAAAGAGAAGTTGCATTAACTGCGGTGTTAACATTAGGAACCTGTCCCAATAGCACGCAACCGAATATTGTTTCAATTGCTACTGGTTGGCCAGGAATGATTCTAGTGCGATCAGAAAATAGCACTTCGGAACATATTTCAGCACCCAGTAGTATATCTACGGGCAATGATTTATGAAAATTTTCATCAGCAAGCTGCAAACATTTAAATTTATGGTAAATACTAGAAGGCAGTGAGCAACCGGGAACGTTTCCGTTATTTTAGGAAAGATTGAAGCACAAAATTGAAATTGATGCTTCGAGTGATTAGAAAACAAAGTGCATATTACAGCTCCTTTGGATTTAATTGCAGAACCTGAAATGCCACCAACTTGGCGAAAATCATGTTGACGCTCCAACCCTAAGCGTTGGACACAAGAACTTGAAATTGCGTTGATTTGAGATCCGGAATCTAAAATGCATCTCACCGATTGTAACTTATTGTTTATATCTAAAACACGAGCTTCTACAGTACCTAATAAAACAGTGTAATTTTCGAGTGAATTTGTGACGTTGCATGTCGAAACAACTTCAGTTGTGAGTGCGGCTTTCGAATCGTTGGATTCATTAATGTGTTCCCTAGCAAGTGGTTTATGCAACAGAGTATGATGAAAAGAGGAATGGTACAACTTACATTTACCATCAGAATTACAATCACGAGGAGTATGACTGCCGAGGCATTTAAAACATCGATTTAAAGATTTAATAGCAACTTGACGATCGTCAACGCTAAGCTTTTTAAATGCCAAACATCCATAGATTTTATGGACTTCCCCACAATAGGGACAAATAAAACTAGCGGTTTTAGTCGCCACTGAAGTCTGCGAGTTTTTAACCAAGAAGGATTGGTTTAAACTAGATTTAAAGCGAAGGGGTGCACCTGGCCTTGGCGCTCTTTCCTTTTTAATATCTTCATAAAGCTCTGATGTTTTGCTTTGCAAAGTTAAGAAATCGAACAGTTGAGTACAAATAGGAACTTCCGAACCTATGTTTGAATCAAATGCGTTTTGAGTTATGAATTCTAGGTTGCGATAGCATAAAGAAAACAATAAAAAATCAGCCAAATCTTCAACTTTATTCGCTACCTTTAACGTGTTAACAGCATTAACATGAATATTAATAAAATTTGAGAGCGATCCAGAGTTTTTAAATTGAAGTATTTTATTTAAGTAGTAGCTTGTAATTCTACGAGGTGAATTGTAGCGATCCTGAAGTTTCGTAAACGCTTGTTCATATAAATTGGCATCTAGAGCTAAATCCGAAATTAAAGCCAATGCTTCCCCCCGAAGAAGCATGCGCATGTAATGATACTTCTGGATTACGGGAATGTGATCGTTTTCATGCACTAAACTTTTGTATAACGTAATGAAATTTTGCCAATTGTCTAAACAACCATCAAACGGATTTATACTAAGAGGTTTTAAGTAACTGATAACAGGTTGAGATGCACTTGCGATAACTGCTGTATCGCCGGCAGAAGTAGAAGCCTTTTGCTTCATATCGAAAAACCGAGAACGAATAACATCTATTAAATTGTCGAAGGAAGATCTTTGAGAATTTATCTCATCCTTTTCTTCTACAGTGGAATTATAACTTAAAATTTTATCGTAAAGTGTATCAAGTTGTTGCTCAATACTTTCCATTCGAACATATCTCGCTTCGACTGCTGAAAAGCGAGTAGCCGTTTTGATATAGTCTTGGATTTCCGTTAAACGAGAAAAATAATCCTCTAATTTCTTTTGTAGAATGTTTCTGGTAGTCATGATTAAACGTTTGTTACGCACAAATAATACTTGCACGAATCTTAGATTAAGAATACTTCCGAAGCAGAGTTTATTGTTTGTATACAAATACAAATGTCATTGTTTTAAACGTGTTGAATGGCAACGCGATAACGAAGTTATCTGACTAAAGTATTTTTAAAAGTACACACGTGCAATTCAAACTGGAAACTTTTATAGCAATTTAATTATCTTTAGAATTAAAGTGTTATGATTATTCGAAATTACAATTAATGTTGGACATACGTATTTATGTGCTTGAATTGAGGATGTGAGACGAAGAACGAGATATAACGTAGTTCTTAATTCGGCTCGTACGGATCAAAAAGCTATGTATGCGCCTCTTGGAACGACAAGGGGCACAATTAGAAATTGCCTGGAGTGCAGTAGGCAGTAAACCAGGGTTTGTAAGGTAGACAGTGGACTGTATAGATTAGAAGGAAATAAACATAGAATTGGAATACAAGTCACATAAATACTTAAAGCACTTACCGAAGCACAGACATCTGGAGCACTAACGCGGCACCTTTCAGTACTGTTTCTGGCCAGAGGTAAATAGGAACGGAGTCAGGAAAGGGTTATTTTAGGAAAGAGATTAGAGAGTAATATTGAGAAATGGAATGAACACGTTCGCGTTCGCGGATGGTTGTTAATCGACTCTTTTAAATTATGGTATTCCTTATCTCGCGTGGCTTGATAAAGAATACCACGTTGGGAGAGCGAAATGGCGCGAACAATACCATCCATTCAGAATTATTCTCCACCAATTAGGATTTGAATTATACACACATTTGAATTATTGACATCACATTCGAAATTATTATCATCACATTAGAAGCCGTTAATCGGCAAAAGAAATCTTCATATTTGTATCACTTATTTGTCACTATACATTTTATTAAACATTTACGCATGACTTTTAGGTTCAGAGTAGCGCAGCTTTGCTCTGCTTAATTAGAACTGAGAACTCTTATCATCGTTCGCTATTAAATATAGTTTGATCCCACTTGTATGTGGGTTGGGTTTCCAACAAGTCCGTCGCTATCTTAACCAATAAGGTATTTGTATATCCTACACCTTGAAGTGGTTTTCTGATGTAATATACTTGGCTTTCCGGGTAATGGTTGTTTGCTACAGATGCTTCGTTATTTAAACCATACGTTGTTTTGTTCAGATATCGCGTTTTCCATATTATACAAAAATACATGATGTAACTTCAATTTTGATTTTCGTGTATGTTTATTTTATGCGTTTTTGAACTGCATTTTCTTATCAAAAATGTTAATTGTCTCTACGCACTTACACAAAGCTTCGTTAAGTTTTCTCTCTTATCTCCGTATTATATTATGACTAATTAGAACCCTTTTCAATGCGTGTTTAATTACATGTATTATCCTTACCTCTAAATACGCGTGCTTTTACTGAAAAATATCGTTATTTGCATTACTTAAAATTAATAAAGCTCTATATACCGAGTGTTAAATTTTTGTTTTTTACCTAATGTATGTGTTATGCATTTTATAGCATTTTTGATGACACACAATCACTTCATATTATTTTGGTTTGATATTTACATTATCAAAGTTCCTTCCCTTGTATCCTATCCTATAACAAATATATACAACCTTGGATATTGAAAAGTGTGCGCGCAAGTGCCTTTTTGTGTTCGTGGACAGTCGAAGTCGAGCATCGAACAGTGCATTATTAACTTGGCAACGGGAGTGACCGTACAATCAGTTCGGTGTGCTTTGATCATGGAGTTTTCATTGGTGAAAACATTTCAAGAATAGTGAACTTTGGTTTTATGCAATTCACGGCGGTAACGTGCAAAAAGCAGATTACAGTCCACAATAAATTACTTCATACCAGCGCAACTGACGACCATTGCAGGTTAGTGTATTTTTAATTGATTAACTGTTTAAAAATGCTGTTGGTCGATAAAACACATACAGTATGAATTACCTAATTATATGCTAAATATGCGTCCTATTGTTGTAAGATGTGTTTATTTGCGTCGCTTAAAACTAATTATGCTCTATATACAGGGTGTTAAATGCTTACTATTTACATAATATCCAAATTACCTAATTTTCTGTTAAATAAATGCAGTTTTCTGCTTCCTATCGTAATTTATGGCTACTGCACGACACTTGCTATACAATACACCCTTAAACAACCCCTTATCACAGCAATATATATATATATATATATATATATATATTGTTGTGTAAATTATAGGTTAAGAGGCATAAATAGGTCAAGAAAATAAATTTGTAATGACCGTGTATATAGGAAATAGGGATAATTTATTTACGCGCCAAATTAATTAGTTGTGACATTAAAACGGACGGATAATAGCATGTGAAAACTCAAGGATACGAATGTAATTAGCTTTAATATTTTAAAAATTGTAAATCAAGTACATTAGATAATAATGAGAGCTTTTGGGTATATAAAATCAATAATGTAAGCGCATATTATCCATTCAACCAAACAAAGCGTTCGTTAAATATAAAGCCTAGGAAATTCTATAAGTTGAACAACTTGGAAAATACGATTTCAAACGGACAGTTGCTTCATAGAAAAGCCTGACAGATAAATAATCTAGTTCAAGGAACATGAATGAACGTTATAACAATTCTGTAGAAATTTAGTTAACGGTCGACGCACAAAAGCTACGAACACAACAGGTGGTTTGAAAGCAAATTGAGACGGAATATTGATAGCGTAAAGCAGACAGAGATTACATATAATAGACGTTGGGTAGAAGACTCGTTTATAGTACACGACAAGTTTAGAGGTCAACCACAATGTCGATTTTATGTTGCTTGAGTGGGATTGTAAAAGAGACAACGAATATGTGTTAGAGAGGGTAAGATAGTGGAAGGCTGGACATAAGGATGGGAGAAATGTGTGTGATTGGTTGAATGCTAGAAATTTTTAAGAAGATTCCGACCGTTGTATTTTGTTGACCAGTTTCGGACTAAAGCGACGATGGAATGAGAATTCTCAGTTTTACAAGTTTGTTACGTACAAAATTTCTAAAATCGGTTATGATAGGGGAGCTTCTCGACTGAAGTAGGGTACAAGAGGGGTGTATCGACGGATATAAATACACTAGGAGACGCAGTAAAGCTTTCTTACTTCACTTATCCGTTTGACTTCGCTTAGCTTTTAATGTAACATCCAAGTTTAAAATTTTATAAAACGGTGTTAGTACAGTTCGTCGAAAGTGAAATAAAAGTGTGAATTGCACAAGTGGGTGCTCTTTAGTAGACGGTGGTGTAGCTACATTCAACGAACTAACGAGGGATGTTACTAAGGTAAGCGTACTGAGATATGTTTAGAACGAGGATGCTTGGTGTTTGGTAGATACGGAAGGTGATTAGCGTGGTTTGGACAATTATCTGGGTAGAAACATTGAAGGTGTCTGTAGAGATTTGGATAGCGAGTGGAAATGGTTTGATCTACACATAGCAGAGAGGTGTATAGAGCAACGACGAGGTTTTTTGGATAACATCTTCAGAAGTGACGATGGAAAAAACTTACTCCAGGTAAAGAAATTAATTTCTATTGCTATTGCTTGAACATGTGCTGTTATTTTGTGCTTGAGTGATTTGGCACTTTGGGGGTGTATTTTATGAACATATAAGCTCATGATTCATTATTTCTCAACGACTTGTTTAACTGACCAACTTCCAAGAATACTTCAGTAATATATATATATATATATATATATATATATATATATATATTATAGTGGTTTTAAAGGGTTAAAAATATAAATAAAAGAAGCAATTTCAAAACACCCTGTATAAAGGACCAAACAGAAATTACCTGCGAAATTTATATTAATTAATTTATTTTTAAGTAACGGGTTATTAGTCAAATTGTACAAATAATAATTAAAAATTTAATAGCTTTGCAAAGAATTAAATGGTAGAAGTCAATGCCATGCATTTATTAATTTAATTGGAGTTAATTGAACAATTATTGATATATAATAAGCATAAAAGCCTGTAAAAACCCAAGGTGAAACACGTTGCTAACAAACGAATATATCAGGAGGGTTGAAATACCATAAAACGAAGCTCGGTGAATTGTATTTAAAACGTTCGTTACAATCGAACACCTGCAGACTTTTAAATGTCAAGTTCTAATAAATTTGAGTAGATAAACATGCAGATTCTACGTATATTGGAAACGGTTGAATGTTTGAGCATGAAATACTAAACAAGGGTTATTTAAAGTCACGTTCGCAAGTCCACGTGTGTTTAGACAGCAGATAGTCAAGAATATCGATTTTGTACCACGCCTAAATAAGAGACACTAATAGGATAAGAGGGATTTGTGAAGCGTCACTAGGTCTACGATTGGTCGATATGTTAGTTTGATTTGAAACAAACACGAGGAAAGTGTAGCGTAATTTTCTTGAAATGTTATAACGAGGGACGGGAATTCGCGGATTTGAAAATGGGGTTGAGTGCAAAATTGCAAGAATGTGTGTTGTTAACAGGGGATTTCGCGTTAGGCAGGTATGGAGAGGTTACATTCGGAGTGTATAAATGCTTTTAGAGAACGTGGTGAAGTCTCTTAAGTTTTCGATCGCTCCAAACAACGTATCTAAGTATCACGAGTTGTAAGTATTACTAAATCAGTTAAATTATATTACATGGTGGTAGTCTCTTAATTAAATACGCGGTTAAGTGTGCCGAAATTACATTTTAATAGAGGTATCACCTATAATTATAATCAACTCGTGTCGGGACATTAAGTAACGTGGTTTGAAGCAACTAATTAATGAAGAAATAATTTTAAATAGAATTTGGAATTTGGTTACACCGGGGAGGCTGCGTTAGCAGTTCAATTTAGATAGAGTTTTTCTAGTAACAGCTAGAAACGACCTGCAGAACAGATAGGAGAAACACATGGCATCATCCTCAGAGCAGAGATCTACTATAAATTTCCAGGTAACGATTTGAATTGTGACTTTATAAACTGTGAATATTGGGAGAACGTATGAGAGTGAAATTTCAAGGTAGTGTGTAGTATTTACGTATTGAACTTAATACGTGTAAATAACTTTATTATGGTATTTAACTAGAAAGTTGAAGGTGTCTAGAAAGCTTTTAAACGTTCCATCAGAACGTGAAATTTTTGTGAAGAGTACATGGCTTTGCTTTGTTATTTGTTTTAAAAGTATGCAAATGCATAATTAGCTGGGTTATTCTGAGCTCACCCTACCCCAGAGTTTAGTTAGAGTAAAATAAATAAATAAATTATAAAGAAGGAATTTTAGAGAAGGTATTATTCAAGGCCCATTTACTCCGGGTACAATTTATGTGTTTGATGATTTTAAAATAAAATACTGGACACTATACAATAAGGTTTTCTGAAGTGTAACGTGATCAATGGAATATGGACATTATTGCATTTCATTTGTAAATAGTTATAAATAAAAGCTTGTATGTTGGTTGTATTTGAGGTTTTATTGCTGGTGCGTGTGTACGATTGAGAATATGCGAGTGGATCTAGATACCCAAGAGGAGATCCAAATGAGCTAGCCGGAAGCAGTTGAAGAAGGCCGTTCAACCGAGGAAGAGAGGAAAACGGGTAAGGATAATTTTTTTGAATTAATTAATTTTTGAAAATTGTTTATTGTTGAATTTGAAAATTTTATAAAATTTTCGAAATAATTTTGTTGGTGAGAATTTTACCCGAGTACCACGGTAATCTTTATAGCAAAAGAACGTTTCATCGGTAGAAGATAATGCACTAAATGTTTGGGGCGTTTATTGTTTCCTTGATGCATTACAGTAACGTTTTAGTTCTCATATGTTTCAATGTTGCACAAACGATGTCGTTTTGAATATGTTTTAGAAACCTTCAATGTTAACTGGGATTTGTATAGCAACAAGGTCTTCGGTAAATATTTTATAATTTCTTAAGTTGAATTTTGCAATCAATGCCTCTGCTCCGTGTCTATTACGCCGATTATGCCAATATGTCACTAAGATGGATATCCACGCGATTTTCATTTTTCCAACGTTTTGCTGAAAATAGCATTGACCATGGAGAAATTAATATAAAGAGAGACGCCGATCTAATCGTAAACACTAGAAACATTAAGACGTCATTACGATGGTGGCACCGATGTTGACTACCGGAGTAACGAAGGTCACGCGGGACATTCAAATTTTGTGGGAAACTGAAGTGTGAATAGACATATTTGATTCATTTAATCCATTAACAAACATACTGAAGTATTTTAATGTTTCTTTTGCAAATAGCATCGCATAATAAATCGAAAAAAATACTTCAATAAGTTTTATAGGCTAAATGTATCGATAAACATTGTCTTAAAATATGATATATAGGTTCATAATTCTACATAAATGTATTATTGGAGATTAGTATAAATATATATGCGGAGTTGGTAAATGAATTAAGGAAAAAATTAGTCAGTATTGTTTAAAACTTGTGATATTATAGTTACCATAAAATAAATAAAGTCTATGCCTCTAAGGCGCGGTTATAATTAATTGTCCAACAATCTTAGAAATTGAAAATTTTACGTCGACATATGTGACACACATAACAAAAATTGCACATAGTTAGTCAAAGAATATACATTAATACATGATAATATTTTATATTCAAAGTTAGCAGGCATATAAAGGGTACTACACAAAATTTGGATGAAGCTGTTAATACTACTCTTAAAAAAAATTTCAGGTGATCTTTTAGTATACTAAATAACATTGAACATTCAATTCTATTTAACACACCAAAACCTATTTTAAATCACGTAAGACTATGTTGTATTACTATGAACTATCAGAAATGACGCTAGATATTTGTCTCGTGCACGAGCCACTTCCTGGATATTTTGTTGCTAATATTGACCAAATATGCATTATTGCATTTACTGCAGAGCAACGGTAACTCAATTTACTCAATGCTGCAGCCCTAAAAATCAAGCAATTACCATAATGAGCATTTTTAAGTAACTAACAAACCTCATAACATTAATCTGGTTCTTGAAACATACGCAATATACAGAAAATAATATTTTAAAAAACAAATTTAACACTATAAGCAATTGAAGTAGGACAACGGGTCAATGTATTTCCCATGGAGAACCTTTAATTTGTCTATGGTGTTTCCTAAAATCATTTAATGACCATTTTAAAGAATATTTTGAATAACTAACAAACCTCGAACGTTTATGTAGTTTTTGAAAAATTCAATTAATAAACAACTATTAATACTATAAACAATTTAAAAACAGCGATCGGTCAGTGTGTTTGCTAAAATCATTCAGTAATTCAGTTACAAAACAAGCATATTTTAAGTCACTAACATTCACGCACTAACGTTCATTCCGAAACCACGCCAAACAATCTAAAAAGTTTGGTTAAAATTTTAAATTTGCACATCCAGTGAGAGAGATGGCTAGATTATTTTGACAACTATCTCAACAGCGCTACCGGAACGCTGTTCCCACTCCGCCCATTGCTTTTGTGGGTCTCTCTTTTTAATTTGTCTATGGCGTTGACCATTAGTTTGTATATACTGTTCCAAAATCGCTTATTGCTTCGTTCTATATTCGCGTGTTCAAATCAACATACTTCTTTAGTCACGGGATTCCTCTAGATTTCAACACCCTATGTACTCGTGCTATTTTTAATCCGTTCCATGCGGCTTGCAAATTTCTATTTTGACTAACATGTTTGCTTTATTGTTTAAGTTTGCAATCAATTTTTTGTTTGGTTTTTGCCAAGTGTGATGGCATATTTTCTACTAAAAACGGTAAATTAGAAACATCGCTGTGCAGTTTTTCAGGATAAATCACATCCACATCTAACACATATCCAAACTCTGCTTCGTCTAGTATCTGTATTATATTCAAGTTTTTACGTCCGCTTCCGATAACCGTTCAAAATTTGCAATCGGTAGGTACAAATTTGTCACATCTAAATCCTTTAAATACGAACGCGGTTTATGGTTTCAAAAACGTTTTCAAATATTTATTATTTATCCTTTGTTTTCTGGCTACACACTGAGTAATTCCACCTCTGATGCTGTTTTAAAAAAAAAGTGCAACATATAAATATAGGTAAATAATTCTAATTCGACATTGGATGTAGGATCCAAATTATAAGCATTTATACAATTTTATCTAAACGTTTCAAAAATATTCCCTAGTAACAATACATCCGATTTTAAATACAAATCAAATTAAGAATATACCTTTTCTAACCTTTGCATAAATTCTCAGGGGCGCAGTCTTTGTCCCTATAGCTAACAAACGAATTTAAAGAAAGTAAAAACAATGTATCCTCGTTCCATATGAAAATTTTATTACATCCAGTTGTAAACTAATAAGGTTGTTTTTATTGCTAATGAATTGGTTTCATTTGCCTTTCTATGCAAATTTTATGTTACAATGTTACATTCTTTAATTAATGATTTAAAATACCACGGTTAGTATAGTTGTGTAAACAAAAGATATTGATAAATTTTGTACAGGTTGTTAGGGTTTTTATTGTCAACTTGGTACTTATTTTTCTAATTAACCACACAAGTGAGTTTTTACTTCTTAAGTAATAAACTGCAGGATTTTATTAATTTGAATTTCGCTTAAAAATTGAATCTAACTGATTCGTTAATAGTAGTATATACAAGTTGTTATAACCCCGTGTCCGCGTTCAGCGCCACTACTACAGTTGGCAACACTGATACGCTCCACGTTTACAATATTGCGCAATAATGATATTACTTATAATTACGTGTCAAATTGTATCACATACCAAATGCGTTTACAATGATACAATTGGCACTCAAAAAGATAAATAAAGCGAAGAAACGCTCCTTTCAGCTCGAACTCAGGGCCCTTGTCGTTTGGGAGTGGGTTGCGTTACGCCTTCGTTGAAACCAAATTTGTTCGTCTTCCTTTTTCGTCGTTCGTAGGCAGGGCGAAAGAATAAAGGTAAAGGCAACGATAGAAGGTATATATAAAGAAAAAACCACGACACAGGTAAACGTTACCGTTCGACGTCTCGGTGACTAATCATGTCGTGTCCAAACCGCGCACTTACCCCATCACTCCGCGTCTGCGCATTCTTTTGCGCCGACGCAACTGTCCGAAATGATGGAAATGAACAAGTCTATTTTAAAATAGTGGCGGGAATTCACTCACATATTTATACTTAATCTAAATATGATACATAGCCGATTTTCGGCATGTAACAATCGCGCAAAGCCATAAAAGAAAAAAAAATTAAAAAAAGAAAATGACTGTTAATATGGTAAAAACTTAATAAAGCCTAACTAACCTACATATACCCTAACTTAAATTCTAGAAAATGTTTATTTTAGGCGCCGCTTGGTTTTTCCCAACCGATAACACGTCTTCCGGATTACCAGGAAACGGAATGTGTAGCCCCATTGTTTATGAACTACATCTATAAATGCACACACGAGTCTTTAATGTGGCGCAGTTATAATCGACAGCACAAATTTGTCGGAGAGCACGAAACACTACTAAAACTGAAACAAATGCGACAAGTCGCCTAACATATATACAATAATCTAAAAGCTAACTTTACAGTTTTTGAATGAACATGCACATAAGCATTGCATCTAAACTGTTTCTACTTTGGCAAGAAAATGCTCAAATTTCAAAATGTCCCAGAGAGCAAGTTACTATGCACTTTAGCAAATTTTTATGTAGTGGTACTCTGACTTAATAAACAATACACATCAAAACTTTTTCATGACATGGTTGTGAATCAACAAATTTACCAACAGTACCATCTTACTAATTTCTTACGTTACTAACCTAACAAATTACATTGCTACCATCAGGTTAGCTTCTTCATTCAATATTCAAAAAGTAATTCCTACGTCTGATCGTAAATACCAAACGTTAGGAGAGCAAACCTTAAGGCAAAGTCTCAAGTTATTATCAAAGATAGGTAAGATAAAGATATTAAGCTCAAGTTATTATCAAAGATAATAGGTAAGATAAGGATATTAAGCTCAAGTTATTATCAAAGATAAGAGGTAAGATAAAGATATTAAGATAAAACTAGATAACAATAGGTGGATCCGAAACGTCCCATCACGCTAAGGCACGCTACGACTACATACATTAAAGATATAGCGTAGAATTCCCCAGCTCACCAAGCCGTTTTGTCATCCATCACAAAGATACAAGATAGAGTGGCTCCTTGAAGCCGTTATATAGGTAAATACTCGTACCCCCTAGAGGAGAGCGACCTGTGAGGCAGGCCCGTTTATAAAAACGGTATGAGGGACCGAAAAAAGGCATGTGGGTGCATTCCTGCACCCGGCGTTGAACGATATCGATACGATATCCATACCTATATGTAGATACATATATATTCTTGCACTCACACATTCACACACTCATACGTACAAGCACTGTCAGTGGCCACGTGCGCTGACAGCGGCACCGCATGTCCTCACGAAAGATTCCCAGAGATGTGGTTCGGGTGTCTGTGAAAACCCCCCGCGCAACCACACGGTGACTAACGGAAATGAAAAAGCAATAGAGATATAGGAAAGGTTAAAAGATGGAGGTAGGCATTTTGGAATGTATAAGTGACACTTCCAGGTAGAAGAGAATAGAAGAAGGGCTCGCATTGAGCAAAAGAGACAGAAAAGGTGGATAGAAAAGCACTACTCAACCAACCAATGTGGTCAGTAGCCCGGAGTGAGCGAAAAATCACTCTTATGTGGTAGACGGGTTTTCTGGGACAAGAACAGGTCTACCGAATGAAAAATAAGGCGGAAACGGAGACAGCAGGATAAGAAAAAGTAGAGTTTTTGGACAAGCGTCCGAGAGAAGGTAGAGAGTTGTTCCTTTTAAACACAGATCGGTCTGAAGGACCAGCTGCTATGTTAATCAAACAAGTTAAGATACATCATAAGTTAAAAAATTACTAGACTTTTAGTGAGAGCTAGTACAATCATTTTCCTAACGAGTGCATCCACTGCGATAAAAAAATCAGACAAAAATTAAAACAACAAACTTAGAAGTATCACTACAGATACCTTCACACAAAAAACCAACTGTTCCAAGGTAATTTTTAGAAACGGTAACGCCATAAACAAAGAATGCCTAACTATAAGCAGTTAAATACAAATACACTGTCCCAATATGCTAAAACAACCGAGAATTCGATAAGATATCAATGAAAAGCGATAGCACCTCACCACGAAGTTCAATAAAAAACAACAAAAAATGTTTATATGTTCTGGTAACTTGATAGAAGGAGAAAACAAGTAATGATAAATTATAAAGTGAGCGACTGTAATAATTTAGAAAAAAAACGCATGGAATAGAAGCTCCTAGTTTTTTGCAACTGCGAATATGAACTATTTCTTACAATGGCATAGGCCGCGTCTCCTATGTGAACTCAAAGAAAAAAGCATCCACTCAACATCAGCTAAAACCAATCATAAAAATTCAATGAGTTATTGCAACCAAAGTTATGACAATCACCACGAAATTAAGCAATGTAGGATAAATGCTGAAAACAAAATAATATGATGTAGAAAAGGTACTAGCATTAATTAAATGAAGCGACAGAGTTATATTAGAGAATCTAGATAATAAACAGATATGTGGCTAACAATAAATTCAAGGGAAAGTTAAGCGGTAGCAAAAAGATAGCTAGTTTAAGGTAAATAAGCCAAACGTGTAGAAGGTAAGTGCTGTATAAGAAAAGAAATGGCTAAATAAAGTTAACTAATTCATAGCAAGGATAAAACATTAGGTAAACCGTTAAAGAAATGAAACGTGAAAAATTTAATTAGCATTTGGGTCAGCAGAGAATGGTTTAAGGTCTCTAATATGCTACCTTCCTTGACGTTTTCCTTCAGCGTCTAGGAGTACGTAAATAAGTGGACTAATAACACGAGTGACCTTACATAAAATGAATTTAGGGGCTAATTTCGAAGAGAATCGATATATGAAGAGATAGCAGTGATTAAGACTCGATTTACTAATAACAAAATTGTTGAAAACAAAAAAAAATAATTTTACAACGCATATAATTGCTAGGGTGACAAGCCCTCCTTTGAGCCTCACCTAGACTAATAAACAAAAACTTTAACATCATTCTCAAGAAATGATCAAAAAATTACTAGAGCGACAAACTTACCACGAGTCTCGTCTAGACTTATGTAAGGCTGAGCGACCAACTCTTCATGAGTCTCGTCTAGACTAACATATTGCCGAGCGACCAACCACGACGACAAGTCTGGCCTAGACCAACTAGATCTTAGAATGCTGAAATACCGGTATAAATAAAAAAATTTGCTATCAAAACAAAATTATGCTCACTACACAAGAACAATATTCTAGCGATACATCTACAGAAAAACCCAGTATACCAAATTATTAAAGTATTACTTTTATATCGAGGGATTTATCAAACAACCATCGTAGCTAAAGGGGATAGTAAATAAACTTAAATACAAAACATTATCATCAACCTCACTATTGTAGTGTTTAAGAAAGCAGATATAACGAACTCAAGGTTACTATAGTGTTTTAAAAGGTATAGATTTACTAAGATAAAATTTTCGTTAATTACTATTGCTGTATTTAGGGACAAAATTTTCTATAAGCAGGAATTCGTAACTTATAGTTAATTATCTAGATTGTAAGGGAACACTTTAGAATCATGGCAAACTAAGATGATGTAATAGTTAGGTAAAATTTAAACTAAAAACAGGTTTCAATAAACTAAAAGAATTTCAGGTTTACAATAATTATTTAACCAGATTTAGTGTCATTTTAAGGAATTTTTTTTAATCATAATGAATGATAAATAAAGATTTTTATTTATGGCTAAGAATACTTACAGAAAGAATTATTTAATCCAAAGCACATGTTTCCACGTAGAAGTGAGGTTAAGATAATTTTAAACACATGAAAGGTATATACTTTACTTTTATCCTAAATTAGGTTAGGTAATTATTTGAGAGAATTAAAATATAAATACTCTGTTTTTATAAAAAAAAAAACCAATTAATTAAGTTAGAAATAACATATATAAGAGGTAAACAATCACTGCTCAAACATGGCCGATTTAATCCTTCAGATTGACATTTCAACTGCATTCAATGTCACGCTAACATTAGATAAAAGTTACCAAATACAATGTTGCCAGGTTGTATTTTTTCTATTCAAAAGCCATTAAAAATTTAAAAAATTATTTTTTTATTATATTAGAGTGAAAAACTCAATTTCTACAAAGATATTCAAATCTAACACCTTATAAGATAAATCAGGGGTGAGACGAATTTTCAACACACGTTTAGGCGTCACTGTTATAACCCCGTCCCCGCGTTCAGCGCCACTGCTACAGTTGGCAACACTGATACGCTCCACGTTTACAATATTGCGCAATAATGATATTACTTATAATTACGTGTCAAATTGTATCACATACCAAATGCGTTTACAATGATACAATTGGCACTCAAAGAGATAAATAAAACGAGGTACTCACTTAAAACGCTCTTTTCAGCTCGATCTTAAGGCCCTTGTCGTTTGAAAGTGGGTTGCGTTACGCCTTCTTTGAAACCAAATTTGTTCGTCTTCCTTTTTCATCGTTCGTAGGCAGGGCGAAGGAATAAAGGTAAAGGCAACGATAGAAGTTATATATAAAGAAAAAACTTCATCCTAAAAAAGAAGAGACAGCACCACGACACAGGCAAACGTTACCGTTCGACGTCTCGGTGGCTAATCATGTCGTGTCCAAACCGCGCACTTACCCCATCACTCTGCGTCTGCGCATTCTTTTGCGCCGATGCAACTGCCCGAAGTGACGGAAATGAACAAGTCTATTTTAAAATAGTGGCGGGAATTCACTCATATATTTATACTTAATCTAAATATGATACATAGCCGATTTTCGTCATGTAACAAAGTGGATGTAATCTTTTAACAGTAGTAGTTTTTGCACTACCGTTGGTAACTTTTTATCATAATTGCTTGCTTGTGTAAAGTTTAGCTCAATTATTATAGTTGTTATAATAACGATGTGTATATAATTTTAAAAAATAACAATACTTTTTTAACAAAAAATACATTAAATGTAGAACAAGTTTAGAAATCTTTTGTAGGCAACAAACTTAAATTAAAAGTTATTTGCAGGTTACTTAGATTTAAACAATTTATTTATTAAGTTTCAGTATAGTTAGATTGGAATAAAATTACATGGTATAATGTAGGTTTAATTTGTATACGTACATTTATTTAATATCATAAATTAAAGCATTCATAGAAAGTTACAAGTTTAAAATGGCAAACAAGTTAAAACGTTCAAGGATTTCAAGGAACGCAAGCTTGGGGTAGATAAATAATTCTTGCTAAGGCTAGAAAACGTTTAGAAAATAATTCGAAGTATTGTGGTAACGGAAAGAGACAAGGTTAGCAATAACAGACGGCTATTTCAAAAACAGATCGATAAAATTAGGCGACAGAGAATCTTTACTGTGTAACAGAGCGAGATGAAAAATAAGAGATGGGTAAATATGATAAACATTTTTAAGCGCGTGTCAGACGAGTATATTTTAAATACCAATAACATGTTAGTGAACAATATTAATTTTTCAGGGCTCACGTATATAAAGGGAGAATTGACAGCAAACAACATAGTAATAGTGGGACGATAAGAAAGACAGAAAACATGTGGCAGACAAAGATATCAAAATAGTGGAAATAACGTCGACAATTTGGGTCGGAAATTAAGACAAAGATAGGAAAGGTTGTTATAAAAGCGTGACGGCGATAACAGTATAGACGCACACATCAGAGGCGTAATTTGATTTGTTTGGGGGTAATACCAGACGACAGATTTCATGGAAGACTTAAAACGGTTGGAGTTTTACAGAGCTTTTCGTGGTAAAACAATATTGGAGTGGATGAATTCTAGGTTTTGGAAGTTCGTTGCATGTTTGTACGGATTGAATTTATGAAATTGTTGTGGCAGTTGACAACATTTCATAGAATTTATAATGAAAATGCGGGCAACATGAGTGGGGCTAAGAATATATAAGCACTACCGGAGGTAGATACGCTCTCTTAATTTTCGCTTATATTTGCTTATTTTTCGAATATAATTTGAATTATTCAGAATCACATCCTAGCTTTGATACCGCGTGACAGTGTAGCTCGCCGGAAAATTTTACAAGTGTTTTGTTAATGCACAAGTGGGTGCAAAGTAGTTAAACGGGCTAAACTGGAATAAATAAGTATAATAATTAAAGCAGGATGCTACATAAGTAAAAGAATTATTTACATTTTGAACGAGGGTGCTGGTGGTACATCAAGTAAAACAAGAGGTGTGGTTTGGATGTTGTACGTGCAGTCTGGTGTAAGGCGTCTTAAGATTGTTAATGATATAGATAAACGGGTATGAGATGGAATTGGTGTCCAACTTGGAAAGCTGCAAGATGGAGTAATCCAGGAACGAGCAGTCTGGTGGAAAGTCATCTACAGAGATGGTGATCTGGAAGTACACACTCCAGGTAACAATATTTTTTTGTTAAAACTGTTGTGCTGGTGCTTATCTATTTTAAACTATGATTGATTTGAGTTATTTATGGTGATAATTTCATAAACGAAAAAGTAATTTTATGGACATGTGTTATGGACAATTTTTCTATTATTAATCTGAGGGTGTAAATATTTGAATAATAAGTTATAGATGTAAGAAGTAAACGGGTCTTTAGTATAATTTGTCAATGCAAATAATTTATGCACAGAAAATAAAAAGGTTTATATTTAGCTCTACATAGACCTAAAGGAAGTAAATCAAGGGTACAGGATAGGCACATCTCCTTTTAAATAAAATATGAAATGTAGAGGAGCATAAAATCACGGTGATTTTAGACTGATGCTTTACTATGGAGCAGAAATATGAAATGTTTTAACTTGAATATTAATTGTACATATTGAGATTTTTGAGAATTTATTATTTGTGTTAGTAGAATAAAAGGACTGTATGCTTTTGTGTCAAAATATTTTTGTTTTTTCTATTCTAAAGGTGGTTGAAAGAATGAGTAGTTGTGGTGAGTATCCCGGGGAACGCAGTGATCAGAGCTAGCCGTGGTATTATCAACTTGGAAAGCATTTTCAGAAGATACTCAACCTAGATATATATATATATATATATATATATATATATATATTACTCATATTTAGACCAGGGTAGAAAATTAAATAATCACATCAAATAATTTTAATCACCGTGTATAATGAATATTATTAGATAATACGCGTTATTAAAACCGTGAAGCATAAAAATTTATTAGTTTCATTAAACATAAGAGATTTAAATCATGTACAAGACGCTTTATATCAAAAGAAGCAGTATTAAAAAGCTCTGCGTGTAATGTAATTATTCCTAAACAAATGGAAATTACGTGCAAAATTTATATTAATTAACCCTATTTTAAGTAACCGGTAGTAAAACAAAGTGTACACATAATAATTAATATTTAACTTGTATTCGCTAAAATGAAAGGATAGAAGTCAATTTTAATTGAAGTTAATTGAATCGTTAGTAACAGATAATATCTATAGAAACTTGTAAAACCCAATAAAAGCAAATCCTAGAAGTGTTAGTTAGAAGTAGGATGTTTGAACACACCTGCGTATTTTAAAAGGCAATTTCAGTTTAATTTGTTTAGATAAACATGTCGATTCTAAGGATATTGGAAACGGTCAGATGCTTTAGCACGAAATACAAAACAGGGTTTATTTAAAAAGCTCTGAGAATTAATATTATTTTGAACACCTGCGTAGTTTAAATATCACGTACGGCGAAAATTGTGTAGATAACAAATGGTTTCAAAGAATCTTGGAGAAACCGGGGCTTAATATTCACGAGAATGTGCGATACGGGGTTATTTAACCCAGATAGTCCACATGGACTAAAATATAATCGATAATAAAAAATATCAATTTGCACCAATACGAACAGGTTAGAAAAGGAAAGAGAAAATGCGTCAAGCAAAGACACATATAGTAAAAGGCGTGATTTAAGCAACGTCACGAGGGTCACAATTGGTTGAAAATAGGATGCAAATATCAGAGGTAGAAACAACAATTTCTGTACAAAATTAATTAGTTTTTCTCGGACATGTTTGCGTGCCGTGTGAATTTCTGAGTTTTTAATGGGGCGAGTGAAAAATTCGTAAAACCGACGCGCGAGCGACGGACTGGGAACATGGTATGAGAAATTCTTTAGAATTACCCGTTTTGGGGAACAGACCGACAGACAGGCTTTTGCTATATATACCGAGGTGAATATAAACAAGCTTTCTTAGACTTTTGACTATTCGATGCGTTAAAAGCTCTTACATCCGCGACTTGATTCAAGATGTTAAACAGTGCATTTTAGTTTGATAAAATAATTTAAAATTTTGCTCGTATATTTTAGTGATTCAAAATAGTTTGTTATTTACGTGCTAACATGAATGTACTTCAGTGCACTTAGATACAAGGTAATAAAATTTAGTATCACTGTACCAATTAGCAAAATTTACAACGACAAATGTATACACAAAAGTAGGCAGTTTTGGCGTATATTGGTGAAAGAAGTATGAATTTCTTTGTTATTTTCGGGGTGTTAATAATTAAATGGTTCAAATACGTGTCTGGATCCACGAAACAAGGGTCAGATATACACAGATGAGTTCCGGAAAAGCCCAGAAACAACTTTAAATAAATGGTGATGGAGAAAATTTTAAAAGCGTTGAGAATTAGAAGCCGTAAATATAATCCTGTTGGAATGGTGTGATTAACTAAAGGGACGATGTACTTTGAAGCTACGAGGACAGTAACCTTCAGGTAAATTATACTATTTTGTTTGACATTTTTGTGTGTGTTGAATAACTTTATAATTGATTTACTTTAAATGGACATTAGTGAAATTGTACTAACCATAAAATTTTAATTTTAAGATTAATTAGACGAACCTGGTTAATTAACGTAAAGGGGTGGTAGATGCTCCCTTTATACTCAGACTCCGGTCTGCTTATATTGTTATATTAATTAGTAGGCATCCAACAAGGACTTTAATTCTGGATGCACGTTAAAGTGATAATAAAATTAATCTTGAAATTCTTTTTAAAACTGAATTATATGCTGAAATTTAATTTGAAAATTTAATGTATTCTGAATATTGATGTAAATAGAGTTAACGTTGATGTTTGTGGTAGGAATGTGTTGTTTAATTTTATGAATGAGGAGGTTTATAAAATTAGGTGAGCAGCCGAGGCGAAAACAGGATCACAGCAGTTTATGACGCCCAATTGGTGGGACTAGAATTTTTTTTGTTGAAAGGACCCAGTTCCCGCATTCACAGGAGTATATCACAGCAGTATATGGCGACCACAACGTGAGGGCTCGAGTTCCAAATAAAATTTTTGTGAGTTTATTCCAGGAAACTGGCGATCTGAGAGAGAGAGTTTCTGTGTGTGTATAAATTTAAGAGTATTTTGAGAGTGTGTGAGAGTGATTAGAACGTATGCAGAGAAAGGAGTGGTTAAGGGGTCAAAAGTGTGGAAATTGGAAGTGACGATAGTGCATTGTGTGGGAAAAATTCGAAAATGGAAGAAGCGGGAGGCAGTAGAGATCAGTCGAGGACGGAATCAGGGGATCAAGGAAATGAGTTAATGATGAGAATGTTAGAGGAAATGCGATTAGCTAGGGAGGAATCCAATAGAAAATTAGAACAGCTAAGCGATGAATCGAATAGAGCGAGAGAGGACTCAAATCGGAAATTTGACCAATTAAATCAGGAATTAGGGGGATAAAATAGAAAAATCGACGAGAGAATTTTCAGAATTTAAAAATAGTCTTACCGTAAAGATGGGGGAAGTAGAAAATAGGGTTGATAAAAATGAGCGTGACATTACAGGTCTTCGACAGGAAATGGGACATTTAAAGTCCGAAGTACGCATTTTCTGTGAAGAAGAGATTAATGTAAAAATGACTGAAGTGACGGACTCATGTAGGGATCAGTTAGGCAGGGTAGAACGCGAAGTTAGTAGTATCAAATACAACATGTCAAGTTTAACGGGGGATGGTCCCAGATTTTCTACAGGTGGAGTATCATTGGACCAACACATGAAGTTTTATGGCGATAACAGGGTAAATCCACAAATTTTTATTAATAGTGTAAGAAATCTAGTGGGAAATTTATTTGACGAACAGACTAAACTGAATACGATAAAGGCTTTATTAAAGGACAACGCGGAAGCATGGTACAATTTAGTAGGACAGGACATAGACACGTATCAGGACTTTGAAAACAAATTTCTAAAGCACTACTGGAGTGACCACAGACAAGACCAGGTACGAGACGACTTAATCACAGGGAAATTTAAGGAGAATTTTCAGGAAGTAGGGAGCAATATGCTATACGCAAGTATAGCATAGCAAAGCAACTGAACCCACCACTGACGGACCGACAAATTATTAAGTATTTATCACGACACTTCGAGATAGACATAAGACAGCACGTAGCACTACAGAACATAGTGGACAGAGAAATGTTTTTGGAATACCTGCAGAGGTACGACGACGTAAGTAGTGGACGACCTCGGGATAATAGGGAAAGACAGATCAACACAGTTAGGTTTGACAATAGAAGGGACAACTACACTAGACGGGGGAATAGTTACGGATACCAGCGACAGAATTGGGAACAGAGACGACCATACGTTAGGAGTAATAGTTTAGGAAGGGGACCTGCACCGAGACCGGGACCTACCAGAATGAATAGTTCACCAGACATGAGCGGGACAGCTAATACAGACACGGAACGAGTGGAAACGCCTAGGACGTACGCTGAGGGACGGCTAGACCAGGACCGAGTAGGAAAACAGACCTGGACAGGATTTTAGAACGCGACAGACCACTAGATTTCAGTGTAAATGTATATGAACATCCACGTGAATTTTTCAAAATTGAGGAGGAAGTAGAGCCAGAAACTAAGGAAAATTTATGTTTGCCAATTATTAATTTAGAAATTTTTGAGAATAATGTAGAAGTATTACTTGATACAGGGGCAGAGGCGAGTTTAATATCGGAAGAATTCGTCAGCAAAATTAGGGATAAGGTTTGTGATAGAATTATGCCTATAAAGCGTAGTCATTTAGTAGCTCCAAATAAAAGAAGTTTGCTGTAGTAAATAGTGTTGTGGTGCTTAGGATAGATATAGGAGGTTTAAGCTGTGAACAGGAGTTTGTAATTGTACCTGGACTGAAGTTTCAGAGCATTTTAGGTGTTGACTGTATGATGAAGTTAGGGGTTTTGATAGATATGGAAAGGAAGGTAATAAGGATTAAGGATAGGGTAGTGCCATGGAAGGGCAGTTATGAAGTCACAGAGGATGACACGGGGTTTAGTATTAATGTAGTAGAGGTAGAGGATGATGAAGGTAAACAGATCAACACAATAAGATGTCCAGAGGATAGGAGAGTAGAGGTTCAAGCTTTAGTACAAAAACATGCAGAATTAGTGGGGGTAGAAGCAACAGCAGCATATCGGGAGCAGGTGAAGGCAGAATTATTTTTGATGAGGTTAAGTGGCAAGTTTGTTTTTAATAAAGTAGATTTAAGGAATTCATTCTGGCGGATTCCATTGCATAAGAATTCTAGAAGGTACATAGGATTTTCCGTAGAGGAAAAATTTGATAATTTTAAAGTAGTATCGTTTGGTTTGTCGGCAGAAAGGAAAAAAATAGTAAATGAGAAACAGACATGTGTAGAGACTGAAGAAGAAGTAATATTTAAGAGTCAGGATAATAGGGATGATAAGTTTATTGTATGTGAGATAATAAGGAATTTAAGTATAGATATAGAAGGGGGAGAGATAGGGATGAAGAGTATTAGGATAGTTAGACGAAAGACTTGGAGGGTCAAGAAGAAAGTTAGATTTAAATAGGATAGGGATAGAATAGGTGTATATAGAAGAGTAGAAGTAAGTGTTGATAGAAAATAGAGCTAGATATAGGATAAATATGGGAGATAATTAGAAATAGGTTTAGGATGAGAATAAAGAGGAAATGTAGGAAGAAAATAAGATAGGTTAAGTGTAGATATTTCATATAAGATTAGTGGAGAGTTAGGAATAGAGTAAGAGTAGGATAGGTATATAGGATTAGGTAGGGGGAAGTAAAGTATAGTGAAGATTAGTTAAAAGTTAGGAATAGGATAGGTATATAGGATGTATATAGGATTAGATGGATAAGTAGGATGAAGTTAGGATAATTTCAGTTTATAAAATTAAGTGAGAGTTAGGAATAGGATAGGGATATAGGATAGGTGTAAATATTTTTGGATTGGAGACAAAGTAGGTAAGTTAGATAGATAAAGGTAGAGAGATAGGCAATTTTTTGTAATTTTTTGTCTAAATGCTTTATATTTGCATTCAAATAAGTGGGATTTTTGTATTCAAATAGGGGAAAATACTCATATTTAGACCAGGGTAGAAAATTAAATAATCACATCAAATAATTTTAATCACCGTGTATAATGAATATTATTAGATAATACGCGTTATTAAAACCGTGAAGCATAAAAATTTATTAGTTTCATTAAACATAAGAGATTTAAATCATGTACAAGACGCTTTATATCAAAAGAAGCAGTATTAAAAGCTCTGCGTGTAATGTAATTATTCCTAAACAAATGGAAATTACGTGCAAAATTTATATTAATTAACCCTATTTTAAGTAACCGGTAGTAAAACAAAGTGTACACATAATAATTAATATTTAACTTGTATTCGCTAAAATGAAAGGATAGAAGTCAATTTTAATTGAAGTTAATTGAATCGTTAGTAACAGATAATATCTATAGAAACTTGTAAAACCCAATAAAAGCAAATCCTAGAAGTGTTAGTTAGAAGTAGGATGTTTGAACACACCTGCGTATTTTAAAAGGCAATTTCAGTTTAATTTGTTTAGATAAACATGTCGATTCTAAGGATATTGGAAACGGTCAGATGCTTTAGCACGAAATACAAAACAGGGTTTATTTAAAAGCTCTGAGAATTAATATTATTTTGAACACCTGCGTAGTTTAAATATCACGTACGGCGAAAATTGTGTAGATAACAAATGGTTTCAAAGAATCTTGGAGAAACCGGGGCTTAATATTCACGAGAATGTGCGATACGGGGTTATTTAACCCAGATAGTCCACATGGACTAAAATATAATCGATAATAAAGAATATCAATTTGCACCAATACGAACAGGTTAGAAAAGGAAAGAGAAAATGCGTCAAGCAAAGACACATATAGTAAAAGGCGTGATTTAAGCAACGTCACGAGGGTCACAATTGGTTGAAAATAGGATGCAAATATCAGAGGTAGAAACAACAATTTCTGTACAAAATTAATTAGTTTTTCTCGGACATGTTTGCGTGCCGTGTGAATTTCTGAGTTTTTAATGGGGCGAGTGAAAATTCGTAAAACCGACGCGCGAGCGACGGACTGGGAACATGGTATGAGAAATTCTTTAGAATTACCCGTTTTGGGGAACAGACCGACAGACAGGCTTTTGCTATATATACCGAGGTGAATATAAACAAGCTCTCTTAGACTTTTGACTATTCGATGCGTTAAAAGCTCTTACATCCGCGACTTGATTCAAGATGTTAAACAGTGCATTTTAGTTTGATAAAATAATTTAAAATTTTGCTCGTATATTTTAGTGATTCAAAATAGTTTGTTATTTAGGTGCTAACATGAATGTACTTCAGTGCACTTAGATACAAGGTAATAAAATTTAGTATCACTGTACCAATTAGCAAAATTTACAACGACAAATGTATACACAAAAGTAGGCAGTTTTGGCGTATATTGATGAAAGAAGTATGAATTTCTTTGTTATTTTTTGGGGGTGTTAATAATTAAATGGTTCAAATACGTGTCTGGATCCACGAAACAAGGGTCAGATATACACAGATGAGTTCCGGAAAAGCCCAGAAACAACTTTAAATAAATGGTGATGGAGAAAATTTTAAAAGCGTTGAGAATTAGAAGCCGTAAATATAATCCTGTTGGAATGGTGTGATTAACTAAAGGGACGATGTACTTTGAAGCTACGAGGACAGTAACCTTCAGGTAAATTATACTATTTTGTTTGACATTTTTGTGTGTGTTGAATAACTTTATAATTGATTTACTTTAAATGGACATTAGTGAAATTGTACTAACCATAAAATTTTAATTTTAAGATGAAATTTGCTTGTTTAAGTAGAAAGGGTATTTAGTATTGATGTTCTGAATTATGATGAAAATATGGGTATGTCTTTGAGCTCAATTAGACGAACCTGGTTAATTAACGTAAAGGGTGGTAGATGCTCCTTTATACTCAGACTCCGGTCTGCTTATATTGTTATATTAATTAGTAGGCATCCAACAAGGACTTTAATTCTGGATGCACGTTAAAGTGATAATAAAATTAATCTTGAAATTCTTTTAAAACTGAATTATATGCTGAAATTTAATTTGAAAATTTAATGTATTCTGAATATTGATGTAAATAGAGTTAACGTTGATGTTTGTGGTAGGAATGTGTTGTTTAATTTTATGAATGAGGAGGTTTATAAAATTAGGTGAGCAGCCGAGGCGAAAACAGGATCACAGCAGTTTATGACGCCCAATTGGTGGGACTAGAATTTTTTGTTGAAAGGACCCAGTTCCGCATTCACAGGAGTATATCACAGCAATATATATATATATATATATATATATATATATATATCATTATCATAGCGTAGACTAAAAATTTTCTTTAAGTGAAAATTGGTGGAGTTTTTTTTTATTTTATTTTCAGCGAGAATATAGCGACGTAAAGAGAGGCAAAACTTCCTAATTTAGTAAAACGATTTACTAGGTGAGTACGTATCATTTTTATGACGCCCAAAGTGTGGAGCACGAATTAGCGAGTCGACCAAAAAGAAATTTGCATATATATATATATATATATATATATATATATATATATATATATATATATATATATTATATATATAAATATTATATATATATATATATATATATATTGCTGTGAAACCTACAAAAAGCCTCACCAGAGTAAACAAAAATATTCGAGCCTCTCGAATTGGGCACCAAGATTTGCTGTGATTCTCGCCCTGGTGAATCTCTTCTGATAATCGCCTCTTTACTCTTTCCGCCTCGGCTGCTCACCTAGTTAAAACTTTCATCCTCATTCATAAAAAAAAACAAACGCATTCCTACCACAAACATCAACGTTAACTCTATTTACATCAATATTCATAATACATTAATATTTCAAAATTAAATTGTAGCATAAATTTCAGCATCATAAAATTTCAAGTTAAAATTGGTCATCATTTTAATTTGCATCCAGAATTAGAGTCCTTGTAGGATGCATACTAATTAAGTTAACTATGTGTGCAGACCTGAGTCTGAATAAGAGGGAGCATCTCCCACCCCTTTACGTTAATTTAACAGGTTAGTCTAATTGAGCTCAAAGACAGACCCAAATTCTCATCATAATCAAAAGCATAAACCTGATAAATACTCCTTTCTACTTATACAAGAAAATTTTACCTTAAAATTAAAAATTTGTTGTTTATACAAATTTACTACTGTCCATTTTTATCAAACAAGTTATAAAGATATTCAACACACACCAAAACATCAAAGATTGAACAACAATGCATAAGTTACCTGAAGGATACTGCACCAGTGGCTTCAATGTACATCGGACTTGATCATCTCACCATTCCAGCTGGTTTATGTTTACGTCCTCGGATTTCGGGTCGCCTTTTAAAATTTTTCTACACCACCATTCGTTTAAAAAGTTTCAGGGCTTCTCAGGAACGCATCTATGTGTATCTAAATCTTGTTTTGTAGATCCAATCACGTTTACGAATAACACTTGATTACTCACTCCCGAACAAAATAGCAAAGAAATTCATAATTCGTTCACGCTATACTAAAAACTGCATACTTCAATGTATTTATTTATCGCTACTAATTTGGATAATTGGTACAGTAATACCCGCAAATATTACTAGACTTTATTACCTTATCTATCTTCTCTAAGTGTACTAATAACTTTTATTGTAGCACGTAATCACCATGTATTCTACTTAAAGTATTAAATAATCAAAAATAAAGAGCAAAACTGTTTAAAGTATCGAATAAAATCAAAAATATAAGAGAGCGAAACTCCTATAAACACGGGTTTATATAATGGCCCGCTTGCACGTCGAATTTGTCCCGCAACGGACAATTTTTAGAATTTCGCATTCTCTTTTCCCTTTCGACGGTCCGGCACAGCGATTCTACTAAAATTTGCACACGTCCAAGTTGAAAATCTAAGAATTTTCCACACGCCTCGCAACGCGTCCGCGAACAACTAACTAATTTTATACAGAAATTGTTATGTTTACACCTCTCATGTTTGCATCTTATTTCAACCAATCGTAGCCCTAGTGAAGCTTTGCAAATCACGCCTTTATTATCAGTGTCTCTGCTTTACACTTTTTATCCGTCCTTTTCTACCTTGGTCTGAGTGGTACAAATCGATATTCTTTAGTATCTGTTATTTAAATCCACGTGGATTCTTACGTAAGTAAAATAACCCCTCATCTAGCCTTTCCTGCTAAAACATCCGACCGTTTCCAATATACGTAGAATCTGCATGTTTATCAGCTAGAATTTATTAGAATTTGACATTTAAAAGTTTGCAGGTGTGTGCTCCTAATGAACGTTTTAATATAATTCTTCGAGCTTTATTTCATGGTATTTTAACCAACCTTGGATTTTTACAGGCTTTTATGCTTATTATATATTACTAATGGTTCAATTAACTTCAATTAAAATAATAATGAATGGCATTGACTTTTACCCTTTAATTTTTAGCGAATACTAATTAAATATTAATTATTATCTGCACACTTTGTTTAATACCCGTTACTTAAAATTGAATTAATTAATATAAATTTCGCACGCAGTTTCTATTTGTTTCTTTAGACAGGGTGATTAAAATTATTTGATGTCGTTAATTAATTTTCTACCCTGGTCTAAATTTGAGTAATATATATATATATATATATATATATATATATATATATATATATATACATCCTACTATCATTTTTGCATCCGATAGACCGGAATTTGCATTCAAACTTGCGTCCCTTGTAAAATTACTACCGTATATCGGACGCAAGATAGAACTTTTCACTTTTTAGCATTATTGACATTGCGCTTTCTTGTCTAAGATGTTTAAATGGAAGAAGACCCAAATTAGTAAGATTTGGAATATGCCAAAGTCAATAGGTTTTTGTACAGATTTTTATTTTAAATATTTAAGAAACACAAAATGGACTTAAAATTGATAGGAAAATGTACAGAAATCGTATAGTTTTAGTCTAGCGATTTTCCGCTGAGAGCGCCACAGAATATATTTTAATATACGGAATATTCTATTGTGTTATCATCTTTACAACCGCTAAATGGCAACACAGCGTGGCGCCAGTTAGTATGCTTAGATGATAGTGCGACAAGCAGTTTCGTTGCGTCCATAGAGTTTGCTGCAAACTTTTATTCGCTAATATATATTAAGTGTTTGAGTATTTAAAATTTTTAGCTTACCGCTTAGGTCATGGACCTGTTTATATGATGTGATATCGCATTTATATATTTGTATGAAGTTATTCACTGTTTCCCAGCAAAATTTTTGTAAAGTGTAGAAAATATAATTTATATATTGATAACAAATATTTCCAATTTTGCGAATTGTTTCTGAATACACCTGCACTTATAATTCTGTAAATAGTTCTACCTTACCCTACTACTCAAGGGGTAGCTACGACTCCCACACTAAATAAATTGTAGCTATTAAATGACGCAATAGAAAATATTCAAAATGTTTGCATGCAAACAACCTCTAATTGTCTATAATAGAAACGCATAAGCAAAGGTGCACAATAGCTAATGTTGAGGGTAGTAGCAACCCTTATTCAACAAAAATTGTAGTTCGTAAACGGCTGAATAGAAAATTTTTAAAATTTGCAAGTGCAATCCTCTAATAGCATACTACAAAATATTTTCAAGCAACGATACACAAAAGTCTATCTTTGAGGGCCGCAACACACCTATACTAAATAAATTTTTAGCTCCTAAACGACTCGCTAGAAAAATTAAAAAATTTAACATGCAATGCTT
This sequence comes from Platerodrilus igneus, assembly GCA_036346225.1. Classification (NCBI taxonomy): domain Eukaryota; kingdom Metazoa; phylum Arthropoda; class Insecta; order Coleoptera; family Lycidae; genus Platerodrilus; species Platerodrilus igneus. The sequence goes on along the minus strand of JARFIW010000813.1, from coordinate 2,869,994 downwards.
AATAGTCTATAACAAAAGCATCCACCAGCAATGATGTACCCAAGTCATTCTTGGAGGTGGCAGCAACCCCCAAACTAATTTAAGTGTTCCCCTTAAAATGCTGGATAATTTTTTTTTTAAATTTGTACATGCAATCGTCTAATACTCTATTGCAAAAATAAACACCAGCAACGTTTTGGGGGTGGAATCAACCCATATATTAAAAAAAAAGTAACTTGTAAACGGTGCTATGCAAAATTTTCAAAATTATCACATGCAATATTCTAATAGTCTCCTCAAAATTATCATCAAACCCTGCTGTGTCAGTCCGTCCTGGGGGGTAGCGGTAACCCTTATTCTGTAAAAAATTGTAGTCGTGAACGATGCGATACAAAATTTTCATAATATTCACACACAATTCTTTAATAGTATATTGCGCAAAGATCCACTAGCAACAGTGCATTAAACTCACTCACGGTGATGGCAGCAACCCCAACACTTAAGGAATTTTAGGTGGTAAAAAACTCGTTAGAAAATTTTCAAAATTTTACATGCAATGCTTAATAATCTATAGCAAAAACATCCACTAGCAATGGTGTGCCAAGCCAGTCATGGGGGTGGCAGCAACCCCTAAACTAAATACATTGTACCTCGTAAAGCGTTGGACAAAAATTAAAAAATTTTAACATGCAATTTTTTAATACCCCATTAGAAAAATAAGCAACAACAACAACGGAGAGCGAAAACTAGTCTTGGGGGTAAAAGCAACCCCGATATTAGACAACAATATAGTTTGTAAGCGGCTTAATCAAAAATATTTAAAATTTCACATGCAACCTCCTTCAAAACTGTTCGCAAGCTTCGCTATGTCAACGTCAATCTTGGGGGTAGTAGTAACCCCTATACTGAAAAACTTGACTCCTGAACGATACGATACAAAATTTTCAAAATATATTCACATGCAATCCTATAATAACATATTACACAAATATCCACCAACAACACTTCACCAAATTGTCTTAGGGGGTGGAAGCAACTCCTACACTAAGAAAAAATTCTGTTTGTAAACAACTCGTTAGAAAATTTTCAAACTTTTCACATGCAATCCTCTACTACTCTATTACAAAAATAAACTCCAGCGACGAGGCGCGAAAGTCAGTTTGAGGGTGGTATCAACCCCTATTTTAAAAAAAATGGGGCTCGTAAGTGTTGCAATGTAGAGTTTTTTAATTTGCTACAAGCAATCTTCTAATAGTTTCCTTCAAAACTATCCTGAAGCAACGCCGTGCCCAGATCAGTCTTTATGGTAGTAGTAAACCCTATACTGTAAAAATTGTAGCTCGTCAACGATGCGATATAAATTTTTATAATATTCACATGCAATATGGTGTCCCAAAAGTAATGGTCCAAACTGAAGGGTTTGATAGCTGAGATTACTACCTATTCAAATAACTATAAATGTTGTTATCCAATTGTTGATGGTTTCAAAGTTATAACAACTTTTACGTTTTGTGTCAAAATCGTGCAGAACTTCGAATATTAATTTGCAATAAAAGAAATACTGACCTTTTGAAGGTAGTTCGTTTTCTGTTGTATGAGTGAATGTTGCGTGTTTAATAAATGAGGACTTCCTCAGAGATTTACTTATTATCGCAAGAGAAAATCATAATTTTTCCATAATTTTGGTTCTATGAAAAATTGTGCGTGCTTTTCAAACTAAAATTACTCAAAAAAAGTATTACCATCCAAGAGTGCACACCTATCCAAAAAACTTCATTAATCTAATAACTGGTAGGTCTAAAATTAAATGCATAGAAAATTTTTGAGTAATTTGTAGGTACAATCCCAAGAACAGCACTTTTATTAAAGAATTCGTAAGCAATAGCTAGAGACGGGCTCGGACTTTCGGGCCGGTCGTAGTGTTTTCATGCACCCATTAATAATCAGTTTTTCGTCTTGTTTAGTATAAAGGAGACGTGATATTATAACTCACTTCTTATTCCGAATATTTTTTTCTAGTGGTTTTTAATGTCGCTTATGTTGTACTTTAGGCAAGTTAAAAATGGCCAGGAACATCGAACTAGGTGATTCATTCATAATTCAAGAGTTTATACCATTTATATTATGTATATGTATATACTTCAAATTTCAATCATGCGGCGAACGTCGATATTATGAATCGCGTGTATAGCTTATGTCTACCGCCTAAAATACCAGAGAGTTATTGCAACGTTCATTTTACCAATTTTTTAATAAAGTTTTTCTTTAGGCAAGGAATGCTTTTATTTAAGGCGCCTTAATTTTGACATATACCAAATGCCTAACGTACAAACTTACATTTAATTGTCTGATTTCTGTATAGATATTGTGAAATTAAATGACTTTTTGTAGTGTTGTTTCCGTAATTAAATTTAGAGATATAATGTCCAAGTTTATAACACGAAAAAGATATAAAACGTCAACGCTCTAAATAGGAAGATGCTCTTTTTTAATGCTTTTCCTAGAAGTAAGGTGTAAACATTCTTTTGATAACAGATATGCTATAGGCCTGGGGAAGAAGTAAAAACCAGTGTCTTGAAGTAAACTCAAAGAGTATTCCGTGAAAACACTTTGATAACACATACAAATGTTATCAAATCAGTGAGAAATGAAAGACTCGAATAATAAAAAAAGATTCATCTTTGTGTGAATAGAATTTTTTGATCTTTTCAAATATAGTTGAACATGTTTTATAGGTCACCTAATCACAAAAAAGATTAATTCTTTATTCATTTTTAAAATATAACCTATAGATATAGTATACTAAACATATATGTCAAAATTAAGAGTAAAGGAAAAAACACTTGCTCTGAAATAGTGTAGAAAATTGAACTATGTAGTACTAGCGCAGCCTCGCATTTTTCAGGAATTTCTTTATGAATACTGTCGGTGTTTGAAATATATCATTTCCATAGCAACGTGTGATGTAAAGACACTATAAAAACATATAAATTCTAGCTATAGCTTTATCAGTTAAGTGAAAATTTTTTGTAATAAACCATGCACGGTTGCACCTAGACCACGAAATTATTTTAGCGACCTCGAGATTATATTGCCTCCGTCGCAAGCGATCTATGCGATAAACTTTCTTTCGGTACGCTAAAAAACAAAACAATTTCGCGGCCTTAATATACAAATAACTATTTAAACGCTACCATGTAGTATATATTAATTAGTGTTAGATTCTTTACTGCTGCATGTATTTTAAAATAACGATTTCAATAAAACTTACGAAAACTATACGTTAATCGTCTATTCGTAGACTATAGGTATAGCAGACACTTCTAGGGTACATGAAATTTTGAATTTCATACTTTGATATTATCACCTTTTGTTTGGGGGGGGGGACTAAACAGCCATTAATTATTTTCTAAATACAACTTTATTTTTAGCGTGTTCTGAACACCCTTCTTGGTGTGGGCTAGAATATTTAGGGTAGGGGGGTGCCTTCTAAGTACCCTACCCCCTAGCTACGTGCATGATTGTCACTTAGTTTAATGTTGAATAGTAGAATTTGGTTTTCTATTTATTGTAGGAAAATGTATAATAATGCCATTATCGAACTCATGCCATAAAAAAAGGATAAAGTAAATAACATTTTATTGGTATATAAAAGGATCTATGTACTGATTTATACCTTTTGGTAATTATTGTTTAAAAAACTTTTCAACCTTAAACAATTACTTCATTTTACTTCTATTCCATCAGATAATATGTATTTCTAAAGAATAAGGTATCCTCTACATACCACAATTTGAAAATTCGACTTTTTATAAGCAAACATTCGGTATATTATTTGACTTTCAGGTTGGTACCGTTTATACTATGACCTATCAACAATTTATTTAATTTTTAGCATTCAGTAATTCACCAAAAGTGTTAAATCTTGAACTTTGGCATGATTTGTCAGTCGGTCAAATAAAATTTAATAGAACTAGAACAAAGACAGTCAAATTATTGATCAAAGTTCAATTCCAAAAGTTTCAGTTTCTCAAAGTAAAAAAAGGCTATAAAGACCGTCTGTAACAATTTCATAAACATTGAAAATTGCTAAACATTTTGTACTTTTGTTACATATTTCTAGGATTTTTCAAAGAATTAAAAATCAAATGATATACTACGGTATGTTCCACAAGTATTTTGATTGTAACTCAAAATCATTATACTCTTAAATCAAACAAAAGAACGATAGTTACTTGTTGAACACAACTGAAAAAATATCTTCTCATTCACTGAATGAAAGTCTTCTGGCCGACCCGGCCCGCCGGCGGGCCGGGCGGTCAGTTTTTATTTCGGGTCGGGCCTCGGGCCGGGCCGGTCACTTTTCTGCGTCGGGCCCGGCCGGGCTTATTAAAAGCCTGGCCCGAGTCCATCCCTAGAATAGCCAACTTATAATTTTTGTAAAATATGAACTCAAAATAATCAAATGTATTTAAAATTCGTTTACAGCAAATGATGGAATGTCCTGCCACCAGTTCTTATACATAAACGACACCGTCCCAAAAAATTTCGTTTTAAAAACCTGAAGGCGCGACCGATTCTTTCAGCCTTCCAACGGCTTCGCGTGTTTTTCTAGGAAGGTCCTGCTCGTTTGTGGTATGTGTTTTATACACATTTTCTTTCATATAACCGCACAAGAAGTAATTCACGGGGTTGAGGTCGGGCGAACGCGATGTCCACTAGATTGTGTCAATGATTGGGATATGCAAGACTAAGTGTTCCCTAACATTACGAGCACTGTGTGCTGGAGCGCCATCGTGTTGAAACCTTATATGTGATTTTCCAATGCTCCACCCGAAGGTACTACATTGGCCAGGAAGCGGGGTTTTTTTTACCTGAAAAATTTGGAATCTTGCCGAACCCTTGCTGTTCCAAGCAAGGTAGCGATCTTTAACTAGTGGCAGGACATTCGAACATTTGTTGTAAACGAATTTTAAATACATTTGATTATTTTGAGTTCATATTTTACAAAAAATAAAGTTGGCTATTACTTACGAATTCTTTAATAAAAGTGCTGTTTTTGGGATTGTGCCTACAAATTACCCAATAATTTTCCATGCATTTAATCTTAGACCTACCAGTTATTAGATTAATGAAGCTTTTTGGATAGGTGTGCACTTTTCGATGGTAATATTTATTTTGAGTAATTTTAGTTTGAAAAGCACGCAAAATTTTTCACAGAACCAAAATTATAGAAAAATGATGATTTTCTCTTGCGATAATAAGTAAATGTTTGAGGAAGTTCTTATTTATTAAACACGCAACATTCACGCATACACAGAAAACGAACTACTTTCAAAAGGTCAGTATTTCTTTTATTGCAAATTAATATTCGAAGTTCTGCACGATTTTGGCACAAAACGCAAAAGTTGTTATAACTTTGAAACCATCAACAATTGGATAACAACATATACAGTTATTTGAATAGGTTTTAATCTCAGCTATCAAACTCTTCAATTTAGACCATTACTTTTGGGGCACCCTATTACGCAAATATCCACCAACCATAGTGCACCAAACACAGTCGTGTAGGTGGCAGCAACCATTATGGTAAAACAGATTTAGCTGGTAAACAACTCTTTAGAAAATTTCCAAAATTTTTTCATGAAATGCTTAATAATCTATAACAAAAATATCACCAGCAATGGTGTGCCAAAGCCAGTATTTGGGCTCGCAGCAATCCCTAAGCAAACTAAATCGTGCCTCATAAAGGGCTGGATAAAAAATTTTAAAATTTTCACATGCAATCGTCTATAGTTTAATACAAAAATAAACACCACCAACGACGCGCGAAAGCCAGTCTTCGGGGTGGTAGTAACCTCTATACTAAAAAACCATACAGCTTGTAAACGACTCCATAGAAAATTTTTAGAATTTTCATATGCAATCGTCCAACAGTCTCCTACAAAAATATCTTGCACTTTTGACGTTAAACCCATATTTTACGTTTATTAGAATCCATTTCTATCGATATTTTACAAACCAAAGCGAATATTTAAAGATTTTACGAACAGGAACAGCTGTATTGCCGACGGTTAAACGATTTAAATTGCGCAGTAATTCCAATTAAATAACTGTATAACCATCACACCAATAAAACCAAATAGTGTATGAAAAAAGCAAAATTTTTGGAATAAAACTGTTCTGAGGGGTAAAATTAGACGCTTACAGTATATTTAGCAAGCGCCCACACAATAAATATCAAGTTTTAACGTACGATTTATATTAATAAGATAAAAAAAGCACCAACCTTTCTAGAATTAATAGAATTAAATTTTCTATTTAAAAAATAATATCATATTAAAATACATCTGAAATTTAAGCCGCTTCATGACGATAACTACGCTATGATAAATGATTTAGCGTGACATAATTACTTTTATTTCATACATACTGCTATTTATAGAACATAAGGATGCATACATTGTTTTAATTTAGCGGCGCATCGGATACACAAAGTACAGCGATATAATAAATAGTATTAAACGGACGCAGCATTTTTAGAATGATTCACGTTCGAATTCGCCAGCCTGTAAAAACCAAACGATTAAATGTAGAAGTAGAATGTCTCATTACTCATATCTCACTCTCTCTTAAGGTATTATTTCTAAGTTTCATCTTTGTTACTTGGAAGAGTTACTGACAACATTGCTGGAAGTTAAACTGATAGTAATCTTATTGTAAAATGAAAGGAGATATACAACGGACGCGACAATAAATGCCCTTGAAAGGGTTCTAGAATGATAGGGCAATATAAAATAGTGTATATCGATATATTTCACTATTTTAAAATTTTTTTGTGATTTTGGGCTTCTTCAACAAGCAAGTAACAATATATTTTATATATGTAAATATCTATTTCCGCTATTTCTGGGGGACGCCAAAATGTATCAATTTTGTAAGGATGCAAAATTGCTAGTAGGATGTATATATATATATATATATATATATATATATATATATATAATATCACAGCTGTGTTATCGGACGTTATATCTGTTAATAATATAAATTCTTTAGTTGTTGATTTTTTTCTTTGGGAATATGTTCGTCCACTAATTAATAAGAAAAACGTTCATTTATGAATTTGTCGACGTTTCGGGTAATTTATTCCCTTAATCATGACCTATGAATATTCGTTATAATACAAATTTATATAACTGGTGTTACTTACAATCTATGCGAGCTTCATTTGTTAAAAAGTAGTAATTCAGAAAACCATAATAAATTAATAACACTGACATTTAAAAAAAAAAAAACAATTTGTAACATAAAACTCTAGTCATATAAATAAAATTATCTTCAAACTTACACTGTACTACACTATTTACAAATGGTTTAAATTCACATAAGTTACAAGAATTTATAGCAAGAATGATGTTTAACAAGTTAACGACATGCCATAACTGATAAGTATAAACAATTATATAGCTGATGATTTTGTATATTTATTAAATTTTTACATTATACCTGGTGAGAGAACTTGAAAATTTAGTTTAACTCTATTTATTATTATTGCGCCTACTTAATTTGTATAGTAGTGAATACACTGTGTTTAAATTGTCTATATCTGTTTTAAAATTTATTGTATTATTGTTGTTTTGGATATGAAAGGATTCTAAAATAAACGTTTTTATAATTATTTTCTACTTCTAAAATTTCTATATCATCAAAATCAGCATTATGTGTTTTATTGTTCAAGTGAATTGCAAGAGCACACGATTTTTATTAATTTTGCGTCACTTTTGTGCTGGGTGACACGATTGCGTAACCATTGCTTGGTCTCTCCAACGTAGCATTGTTTGCACTCACAGTTGATTTTATAGACTATATTACTTAGTATTTTCTTATCGGTAGGATCTTTAAGAGGTGTAAAGAGGTTTTAAGGTTCTATTGTAATTCACAGCAATGTGCATATCTGGAGTGTAATGTCTTTATCAGAGTTGAAGTTAAGTTTCGGATATATGGAAAACTTTTGTGCACGATTTTGGTAGATTGTTTATCGATTTTACTTTCAGTAGTGGTGTTGAACAATATTTTATGCAGTAGGATTTTGGATAACCATTATTTATTAAAGTATTTCTTAAATTAATCAAATTTTGTTTTCGAAACTGTGGATGACAGATTTTTATAATTCTATTTTTTAGCGTTAAAACAGTATTTAATTTATGTTTGAATGTATGATCTAAATTAAAGTTGACATACCTACCAGAATCTGTGGGTTTTTATAAATGTCTAGAATTAATTTGTTATTATTGTCTTTATAATTTTATATCCAGAAAGGGATGCTATTATCGTGTTCAATTTCAATTGTGAATTTTAAATTGGGGTTAAAGTTTCAAATGCCTTTTATAATTAAATTTGTAGATGATATTCTATGTGCAATACCAAATACCTCTATAACGGAAACCTTAAATACTTTTAATAACTTTAACCCCAATTTAAAATTCACAATTGAAATTGAACACGATAATAGCATCCTTTCTGGATATAAAATTATAAAAGACAATAATAACAAATTAATTCTAGACATTTATAAAAACCCACAGATTCTGGTAGGTATGTCAACTTTAATTCAGATCATACATTCAAACATAAATTAAATACTGTTTTAACGCTAAAAATAGAATTATAAAAATCTGTCATCCACAGTTTCGAAAACAAAATTTGATTAATTTAAGAAATACTTTAATAAATAATGGTTATCCAAAAATCCTACTGCATAAAATATTGTTCAACACCACTACTGAAAGTAAAATCGATAAACAATCTACCAAAATCGTGCACAAAAGTTTTCCATATATCCGAAACTTAACTTCAACTCTGATAAAGACATTAAGCACTCCAGATATGCACATTGCTGTGAATTACAATAGAACCTTAAAAAACCTCTTTACACCTCTTAAAGATCCTACCGATAAGAAAATACTAAGTAATATAGTCTATAAAATCAACTGTGAGTGCAAACAATGCTACGTTGGAGAGACCAAGCAATGGTTACGCAATCGTGTCACCCAGCACAAAAGTGACGCAAAAATTAATAAAAAATCGTGTGCTCTTGCAATTCACTTGAACAATAAAACACATAATGCTGATTTTGATGATATAGAAATTTTAGAAGTAGAAAATAATTATAAAAACGTTTATTTTAGAATCCTTTCATATCCAAAACAACAATAATACAATAAATTTTAAAACAGATATAGACAATTTAAACACAGTGTATTCACTACTATACAAATTAAGTAGGCGCAATAATAATAAATAGAGTTAAACTAAATTTTCAAGTTCTCTCACCAGGTATAATGTAAAAATTTAATAAATATACAAAATCATCAGCTATATAATTGTTTATACTTATCAGTTATGGCATGTCGTTAACTTGTTAAACATCATTCTTGCTATAAATTCTTGTAACTTATGTGAATTTAAACCATTTGTAAATAGTGTAGTACAGTGTAAGTTTGAAGATAATTTTATTTATATGACTAGAGTTTTATGTTACAAATTGTTTTTTTTTTTAAATGTCAGTGTCATTAATTTATTATGGTTTTCTGAATTACTACTTTTAACAAATAAAGCTCGCATAGATTGTAAGTAACACCAGTTATATAAATTTGTATTATAACGAATATTCATAGGTCATGATTAAGGAATAAATTACCCGAAACGTCGACAAATTCATAAATGAGCGTTTTTCTTATTAATTAGTGGACGAACATATTCCCAAAGAAGAAAATCAACAACTAAAGAATTTATATATATATATATATATATATATATATATATATATATATATATATATACATATATGTTATTTTAAATTCGGACTATAATTAGTAAAATCCCGAGATTGTTAACTATGATGCATTTTTCTAAATGTGGTTGTTGAAGGAAGTAGTATGAACGTTTATGCAAAGAAATAAGTAATATTTATCTTAGTTAGCGAATGTAGAAAACTTTTAAATTCGTAAGTTTATGCATATTTTTTTAGAAAAAATATTTGCTTCTATGAACAAATTGTCCTTTACGTTCGTTACTGAAATTTAATAATTTCACTAATCATTTTTACAATAAAACATAACTTCAATTTCTTATCGTTACAGTAATTTACGAAGAAAAAGCTTCAGCTCATCCGCCACCTTCCTCAGTAACATCATCGTCAAAAAACGAGGATTTATTAAATGCATATTTTCCAAATGATTATATCATTTTAAATTAGTTAATTTTTGAATAAACATTAATATATAAAAACAGTACATATTTCTAATTATTATTTAATGATTGTGATTGGTGCTAATGAAAGTAATTATTAAGTTTTATTCTTGAGGGTGATCCAAAAACTTAATGCTATACTTGCGAATTATATAAGCTATACAGATTTACATATATATCTATATTTTAGAAGACGATTAAAAATGTAATTTTTTGAAAATAAAATATTGAAGTGTGCGTGTGTGTGTGTTTTCTTTTTTACTTTTAAACATTAATAATTTTGTATTTAATACCAAAATGATTCTTAAAACTAAGGCTCTCGGGGTAAAGCCCTAGCGCTGCGCTCCCTCACAAGTTAAAAGCTATAGATATTTAAAAGAGAAACATTAGACGCTATGACATATCTAAACTGTGTGTGCTCCTTTTAACTTCAACTATTCAATTAACAAATGGAGTACAACCCCATTCAGCACCCGCCGAAGTAGCGCTACTTTCTCCATCATACCACGCTGACGATAACGAATCTTCTCGAATCTACACAAACAAAAATAATTCTTGATACGAAGGATCTCGGGGGCAAAGTCTTAGCACTGTGGGATCCCCCGAGGTAACAGTTATATATGATAATCACATCAATGATTCATATAAATTCGTCACATTATAACGCCACAACCGGATGCATGCTTCAACCTAGGTCTTTCCCCACGAACAAAATAACGACATACCTGTTTTACATGATTTGCATGCATACATACATATTTGCATTTTATTTTAAATTCACACTAGAATTAGGATAAAAAAGATTATGTCGTATGCTGGATCCGGCTGCGGATTCCGTGTAATTGTATAAATTATTTTTGTAATGCAACTAAATGTAAAATAAACCCTCGGTTTTTCTCATAAACAAAATAACGGCATACCTGTTTTACATGATTTGCATACATACCTTTGCTTTATTTTAAATTCAAACCATTATGTTACGACTTGTATAATTCTACTTCGCAACCTGCACGTTTATTTGAAATTGTACTTATTTTTCTAAATCTTTTACACTTACTTAAATCTCCATTCTCAAATATATAATTACCTAATAGGGCACAGCCCCATTCAGCACTCCGCCGCCTACAATGTGTGTGTGCGTGTTATTTTTAAATATTACACGTCGTTATATATTTAATACAAAAATAATTCTTGAAACGGAAGCTCTAGGGGCGAAGGTCTAATAATGCGGGGGTCCCACCCGAGCTAAATCCTTCACCACGTTTTATTCTAAATTTGTGGAGGGCGAAGCACTAGGTAGTCCCATTTTACATTCATCATTTGAGAATGACTACGTTATGAGACTCATCTAAATTCTTTATCACGTTTATTTTGAAATTTTGCTTAACCTAAAATCTCCGTTCACAAGTATTCAATTATCTAATGAAGCACAGCCCCATTCGACCATACGCACTGACGATGAGACTAAAACCAAGGGCAAAGCCCTAAAGAACCCCATTCCACATTCCTCATTAAGTAAACAACCGACCAAAAAAACACCCGCCACCGGAGCCCCAGCGCTGCGCATCTACAACCTCCTAACGTTCACAAATCACATACAAAACCGGTTTGTTGTAGAATCCGCCTTGTTATACTAATAATATGTTACTGTGAGAAAATAATTTATTAAGTATGTGGCATGCATACAGTATTTAACATTTAAGATGTAACTTTGAATAAAGAAGTAATTCTTAAAACGTGACTCTGCATACATATGGAACATAATTATTTTTTAATCACAATACGGAAATTAAACAATCTTCGACATAGATAGTCATGAAGCAAAAGAATACGGCGAGTTAATTAATTGAAAAATAGAAAATGCACTTTAAAAATTAAGATTCTAAATAGAGATTTAAATTTATATGGACAAACTGGTAAATTGGTATTTTAACGTCTATTTTAAAATGGAAATGATAGGTATTTACTACCCTCACTTATGAATTGGATAAACGCTTTTGGAATTCGCAAGTATTAATTTTAGATTTCTTTTTTTATAACCGATATTTGAGAATTTTGTCATTTGAATTTAAAGTAGAAAAAGTTCTTAATGCTATAATAATTTTGTTTTGTAAATTGGATATTTACCCGAAAATTTTGACGTTAAAGTTCAAAACATTTTGACCTGTAATAGATTATCTGTGAAGCATTGTTGATCAATTATACTCCTTTAACGGGGTAGTAAAAGACAGCTTAATTATCAATCATTTGTGAGAGAAGAGATTTGAGTTCTGTACATTTTAACAAAGATTAGGTAAGGATTATATTATGTTTTATATTCTTTTGTATAAGAGAAAATTGTTTTTGAATGTATAGATTTTTTGAAATTGCTGTTTTATTTCGTTTTGTAAACTCCATAGTAAAAATTTTCATTGAGTTGGGCTGGCAAAGAAAAGTTAGAAAGGAAGATAAGTTAGTAGTTTCAAATTTACAATTTGCTGTATCGTGTCACAGTACTCTTTAGCGCCTACTCCAAAGGAAGAGGGTTAACACAGCATATATATATATATATATATATATATATATATGCACGTGGGTGGATTTTGACTTGCTGCAGCCCTTACTTAACTTTGTAATATATATATTTATATTTATATATATATATATATATATATATATATATATATATATACATATTATTAACTATGATTACAATGCTAAGTTAGGGGCTGCAGCGTGGTCAAAATCCACCCACGTACATATGTATGTATGTATGTATGTATGTATGTATGTATGTATGTATGTATGTATGTATGTATATGTATATATATATATATATATATATCTACATAAATAGTTAGAACTTGAGTGAATTCGCGGATGACGAGTTCTATTTAGAAATTGCTAGCACTATACCTAAAATATTTATATATGTAATACTTGGCTTATAGCCGTAATTTTGAGCGTAGCTTCCTGTCTATAACTGACATAAGTCAAAAACTTGACAATGCCAGATATGATTGACCAAAATGCCAAACGTACTTAGGTTTATGTAGAGTTGTATACACGATTTAAATTTGTAAATTTCCCAATTGTTGTCATCGGTCTCGGTGGCGTAATTGGTAAACGCATGGTTCCGATAAAACCAAGATACAAATTCAAATTTTGTCAAAAACCTTATATTTTGAATCTTTCAATTACTAGCTCGATTTGAAATGATCATTTGGGCTTTGCATAAAAGTCTAAGTTATTATTTCATCTTATTCACTGTAATATATATTAATAAGATGAAATAATAACTTAGACTTTTATGCAAAGCCCAAATGATCATTTCAAATCGAGCTAGTAATTGAAAGATTCAAAATATAAGGTTTTTGACAAAATTTGAATTTGTATCTTGGTTTTATCGGAACCATGCGTTTACCAATTACGCCACCGAGACCGATGACAACAATTGGGAAATTTACAAATTTAAATCGTGTATACAACTCTACATAAACCTAAGTACGTTTGGCATTTTGGTCAATCATATCTGGCATTGTCAAGTTTTTGACTTATGTCAGTTATAGACAGGAAGCTACGCTCAAAATTACGGCTATAAGCCAAGTATTACATATATAAATATTTTAGGTATAGTGCTAGCAATTTCTAAATAGAACTCGTCATCCGCGAATTCACTCAAGTTCTAACTATTTATGTAGATGTTTGTCAACTTAATACCGTACAATATTTATGTTACAGTTTTGGCTTGAATAATAGCAATTTACGACGTTGCCAATAATTTTAAAGCCAATTATTAAATGTTGACGTTTAAATTTTAGGTTATATGCCATTCCTTGTTTAGTTGGTGTCAACGCCCTTATGAGTTTTTCCGTTTTTATATATTGATATTTGGCTGGTTTTTGCTTCAAACAGTGCTATACAGAACTCATATTAGTATTCAACTGAACTCTAATAACTAAAGACGATGAACGAGAATCATTTAGACCCAGAACTAAGCTACTTGTTGCTAGTTGATCACCTTTATAGGCTGTGATAATCGTTAGTATTTGTTTTCCGGTTAAATTTATAGTGCAACATGTAATTATTTTAGATTTATCACGTTTCTGTTGATTCTTGATGGTTGAATATAAAACATGTTGAGTTTTTTAATGTTAGTGAACGCTCCCTGAATACAGTCTTGGGTTTAAATGGCTGAAAGATAATCCAAGATGAGGTTTAATGGAACTGCTAAATATTATGAATAAATGGAATTTGATTCTGGAAGATATATAAAAATAAAAGAAGAGAATCTGTAGCATTTTTGTTTTTAGATGAAACATGGCTTTTTCAGAATGGTGCCGTAAGCCATACCTAGCAAAGCGTGAAATAAGAACAGTTAGAGCACACAAATTGATCGAAAAAGGTTGGTGTCATATCTACTTATCTTTAATACAGTTTAATGTAATTAGTTTTTTAGGAACATGGTATTACATGCCCGAAATATAAATGAATTACTAAATGGGGCTGAAATTGATTTTTCTCGTCTTCCACAAAAAACCCTAAATTACTACAGAGAAGTGAATGAGCAAAATTTGAAAATTAATTATTAAAGAATTTGGAAAAATCATTTGCAATGATTTTAGACAACATGTCATATTATTGTACTTTTAAAATAAAACATCTAACAGTTTCTAGAAAAAAGTAACATTGTAGAGCGACTTACTAAATAAGCAATTTCTTACGGAACTAATGATTTTAAGCAAAGCTTATTTAACTTGTCACGATGTAAGTCAAAATTATGTGCTTTATAACACATCAGTATTTATTAAAAATTTTAGGCCAGTATGGACATAAGGTGTTAAGATTGCCTCCGTATCACTGCATATTTAATGCAGTTGAAAATGTATGGGGTGTTAATAAGAGCTACTATAACTGACACGCTGGAAGAGATGGGAGGTCTGTTGAAAACTGTTTACAGATGTGGAAAGAAGCATTAGAAAAAATAACACCAGAGAATTGGACACATTCGATAGAACATGCAGAAAAAATTATCAAAGATTGGTAAGCAGATCAAATTTGATCAAGAAGATAATGCATCTCTAATTATTAACATCTGTGATAGTGATGACAGTGATTCAGGATTTCAATCAAATTGAACTATTCAACCAAACGCATGGCTACTTAGAATTAAAAAAACTTTTACACAATGTACTTCTAATTTAATTATAGCTATCTTAAACTTTATGTATAATAAACAAATACAACCATATATATTTTATTATTAAATTACAAGCTTTTAATACTCGTGAAATTCTTGAGTGATTCGTCTTCAAAATATGGGCTGCAAATTCATCTTCATGCTATTGGATTTTAGGTATTCTAACAGCTTTCAATTTCAATGGATGTAATAAACACACTGGCGACGAACTGGTCAATACTACACTAGCTTAAACTTTGGAGGTGCTAAATATGGGTAAGGTCAAAGTCTTTATATTACACCAATCTACAAAAAATGGTAAATTGTATATTGAATTATTTGTTCCAAACTACTCTGTTAACCGCAACAATTAATATGGTCTCAAAGAGTAATAAAGCAAATGCCTATTTTTTAGAAGATTTTTGCTGCTTGCTTTTGTATATTTAACAAACTGCTGTTTATATCTTTAAGAATTCCATCGAAATGATTAGTCGTTGAACCTTTTGGTTAAAAGGTTTTCATTTTTAGTTTATGACGCTGACTGTGGAGATAACTTGCAATTTTGGATTTTTACTGGGAACATCAACAATCCTCTAACAGTTATTCTTTTCTTGAATAATGGCGTACTTCAACAACAAAATTCAAAGTTGGTTCATTTAAAGCCTTTATCCTTATACATTGTTTTAGTTGTTGGAAATGCCTTGAAAACATGACATATTCAATCCAGTTGCATACTAATAATCAAAAGTAAAATGATCACCACAAATTTTAGGGTGATTTGAAAGTGTTAAATCCTTCGTTTGCATTGTACATAACATAACTTTAGTCTTTGTAGATGGCTTCAGGAAAATCTAAAAGATTATTTTAAAGTGATATATCTTAATTATTCAAAGTTAATAAGAATTTTACTTACAAATGGAATTGTAATTTTGTTCCTTTTCTTTTTCGATTTGTGTAATCAAAACGTTTAAATTATAATCTCAATAACATAACCTCTTGAATAACTGTGGTTATTACTCCGTGTCTGGTATAATATACTAATGGCCATAAAATTAGGAGCATTAGAAATACGTAACTATATTTAAAATATGCTCAGTGCTAAAAATATAGAAGTAAATAAAGTATATTGTTAATTAATGACTTTAATCTACAATATTGTCAATAGAAATTTATCCTAAAAAATACTTTTTTAAAAATTAACAAATCACATTTGTCATCTGCTGTTAAATATTTTCAATCTCTGTATTCTACCGATGGCGCAATTATAGTCATGTGACAATAGAATTTTGGTAGTGGCAACGTCGCTACAATTTGACGTCACAAATAGTAATGACGCAGTCTATTTAGAAATTGCAAAGACTATAGTTTATATATATATATATATATATATATATATATATTGTAGCGGGCTACTACTACCGCGTTTCACTAATTTAAAAACAGGAATAACAAGAGTCTTTATTACCCATTGTTCACAAGTCTAATTAACAGTATATGCCTTATTTATAGATGTTTTCAGTCCAATTAACATTGAAGCACTATCACACTAACGAATTTACAAGCACTAATATCTTCTTAAACTAGATTCTTAACCCTAGGTCCATTAACAACACTAACACAACTATTTATTTATTACACTTTTGTTTATTAATGTATTCAACAAGCTGCATGTACATTAGATACGTACAAATCATATAACATTTATGTTAACTCTTGGACTTCCAAAAGCTCAACTATTTAACTTTACACGATATAATTTATATTCGACATTTTGATTTAGACTAATTTTTACATTTATTAGCGATCTAATACATACCCTGAATTAAAAAAATGACTCATTGTCCAGTATAATGCTAGAAAATTCTAGGCTTCTGTAGTATATACGTTGCTTACGGCGCTTGTGTTTGACGGGTTGACTAATAGTAGCTCGCAACACTGCCCCCTCTTTAAAACCGTTACGTCTCGTAACTGTAAATACATTTTGACGCCAATTCAATGACTGATGACGGTATCGGCAGCTTTTTCCTCTGGTGTATCCACCACGTCGTTGGAAATAACAGTCAACAGTCTTTTCTTGGTCTTGGTAGGCAACCGGTTGATAACAACACACAAGGACCTGGACGTTGGTTTCCTGGAAAACTACTTTCAGCATATTTCGGACTATCCTCCAATCTAGGCAATCCAGTCCACAGTCTAGCTTGAGCACCGTTAGTCTCGTTACTCCATTTTTCATCATCTGAGCCCTAAGATATAGCAAAGCCTCCCATAGATATCCATAACTAGGTCTCTGCCATGAAGAATTTTTGGTGACCAGATAGTAAACAACGATTTTTATCCTGAAGGACCAATGCTTTTCCTACAGTTGGCTGCTGTTGTACTAATTCATCCACATCCAACCTTTTTCCTGAAAACAATAGCTATCCCTCTTGACATTTGCAGTTCCTGAGCTATGCAATGTGCAAGGAAATACTCTTCTGGTGCTCTAAACTGATCTTGCTGTTTTTCAACAACAACGCCAAATCTCGCCTTAGCGGAACCACCATACGCCGCCATGAAACTTTCAAAATCTACATTTGGCTCACGATTAATAACTCTTCGCATACCATTCTCATTATTCAAGTCCCCCTGGTTGTTGCCAGCATAAGATGTTAATCGGTCGAGGTGTACCACTTTTGGTTCACTACGGGGAGATCTTCTGATCCGGTACACTACATCATTAATTATTGTTAACACTTCATACGGACCTTCCCATTGTTTTTGTAGTTTTGGCGACAACCCACGCTGTCTTTGTGGATTATACAACCACACTAAATCCCCAAGTTGATAACCACCTTCTTGAACTCTCGTGTCATATTGTGACTTCCTTCGATCGCTTGCTGCCTGGATATTCTTTCGGACGTTTTCGTGAATGCTATTTGATCTTTCACTAAGCTTACTAACGTAATCTTCACCTGCGATCTCTTCTCCAAGTTTACATTCAAACTGAAGATCACATGACAGCCGCAATTCACGTCCTAACATCACGCAAGCAGGAGAGTATCCTGTGCTATTATGTACCGAAGATCGGTACGCCAGTAGGAACAAATGTAAATATTGATCCCAGTCTCGTTGATGTTCAGAGACAACTTTGGCTAGGTACTTTCCTAACGTCCTGTTCATTCTTTTAACCATTCTATCCGATTGAGGAGTGGCGTGGTTTTAGTCTTCCTGATTCCAAGATGCTTGCAGACGTTTTGAAACAACGCTGATTCGAAGTTCCGACCTTGATCGGAGTGTAATTCCAACGGAACTCCAAAGCGACAAAACAACTCCCTCACTAGTACATCTGCAATCGTCTCGGCTTTTTGGTTAGGTATAGCATGTCTCCGACCATTTGGTAAAATAATCCATTGCAACCAAGATGTATTTATTTCCTTTCTCTGATTCAGGAAACGGACCAGCTATATCAATGGCTACCCTCTCAAAAGAATTCCCCACATTATACTGTCTCATTGAGGCTTTCCGTTTTGTGACCGGGCCATTTGCAGAGGCACACAACTCACATTTCCCGCACCACTCCTTCACGTCTTCTTTGCAGTTTACCCAATAGAATCTTTCTCTCGCTCTTTTCACGACAAAGTGCCCTCCGAAAATACCATCCTGCAAGTGCTGCAACACTTCCGGCACTCTGCTTCTCGGCACTATCACTTGAAGTGTCTCAGTGCCATCTTCACATTCCAGGCGTCGTTTCAAGATTCTATTTTCAATCGCCAAGGAGTCCCACTGTGCCCAGTATGCCTTCAGGCTCCTACTTGAAATACTAATTTCTTCCTAAGCTGGTCGTTGTCCTCTACTTTTCCACTAAATAATACGTTCCAATTCGGCGTCATTCTCCTGGTCTTCTCGTATTCTTTCGGGTTGCCAAGTATCATCGGTTATCGTCATTCTATGGATGACACTTATTTTCTCTTCCATCTTGGAGCAATGATTGCAGTCTACCGGACAAGGTCTCCTTGATAGAGCGTCTGCATTCCGATGGCTAGTTCCTATACGATGTTCTGTGTCAAAGTCATATTCCTGCAGCCGCTCTATCCACCTTGTAACTTGCCCTTTAGGATGTCGAAACTGACAACACTATTTTTCACAATAATATAATATAAAATTTTGTTTATTTGACGCGTAAATATTTGATTAAGAGTAGTGCAGGTTCAACGTGCTTCAAACTGAGACTGACCCTTTCTTATCAACACTGGGTGTTATATAGCTTTTGCTCTCTACATTTGGATTGGTTTTCCAAACAGCCTTACAAAGTGTTGCAACCAACCATATTTGTTTTGAACATTCCTAGTATTTTTCAAGCTAATTTTTGACGAAACTATCCTGAAGTTCCGTATCATGCTGTTATTTACTACTGTTTTACAATCTTTGATCGCCTTGTTATTGTTATCGTTGTTGGACTTTACTTTATCTTATGTCTGTTGTTTTGTGTAGATAAAGTTTTTGGAGAATTGTACAAAATAAATGATGTAACATGAGTGCTGTTTCCGTTTATGTATATATTTAAAACTCATCTTTGAAAGTACGTTTCTTATCAAAGCGCTTATTGTTCCTTCTTTCTTACAAGCGTAATTGCATGAAGATTTACTAGGTTTTATCTTATTTTATGCGTATTTATTTTATAACTTATTGAACGCTTCTTGACGTATTTTAATTACATGTATGATTATTTCGAAGCTGAATACGCGTTGTATTATTGGAAGATATTCTTATTGGCATTGATTAAAGTTAATTACGGTCCATATACAGCGCGTTAGATGCTTGCTATCTACATAATGTGCAGAATTATTTATTTTCCTGTTAAATAAATGCAGTTTTCTGACTTCCATTGCTATTTACAGTTACTACGCGACCCTTACTACTCACCTTACTACTCAACCTAAACAACTCCTTATTGCAGCAATATATATATATATATATATATATATATATATATATATAAACTATGATTACAAAGCTAAGTCAGGGCTGTAGCGAGGTCAAAATCCACCCACGTGCCTCTCCATAGTTTAGCGTCTTCTGACGAATGAGTTGGGATACACATAATGCGAATTCTTTAAACAGTTAATCATACATTAAAATAATTTAAGCACAGATTTTTTTATTTATACATATAGTGTTTAATATTAGAAAAAATAAACAATCGTGACTACCAAAGAAGGCAGTCAAGTGTCAATCGTACTCGTATGAACTATATTTTGTTTCGCGAGAGAATAAAGCAATAAAAAGCAGAGGGTCTGATAATCCTCAATTTCATTGGTTGAACATGAGACAAATGTACACTTCTTAAAATGTATGATTTTGGGTTTAAGCTGCTACAAAAAAATCACCAACGGGTAATCATTATTTTAACTTTCCATAAATTATGTTGCTTCACATACATTGCAATTAAATTAAATGATGTAAAATTCTGTTTCAAGATGGCTTTACGAGATTAATTTTTGCTTTGTGGAAAAGTTGTATCAATCATGTACTCGGAAAGAAATAAACGCCGATTTGGAATTTGGCATTGTAGAACATGCGGTTAAAGAAATCGAAACAAGTGAATTCGGATACAGGTAGTGAGAGAAGTGATGATGATATGGGTCCGTTATAAATTTTTCAAACAAAGTATTGTATTTAAAAAAATGTTTTATGTATAACTACTATTAAAATTGTTATTTATAAATTGCTATCCTAAGTTTGGTTATGATAAAAGTCAAATAAATAAGGTTAAGTAACTATTTTGAATCTCCCACTCATTAGATTCTAGTGAGGTAAATGGCTCTCGGTAGTATCTACCCTTTACTTTATTCTCTCGTGGAACCGATTAGATTTTCTGTCATCAAAGTGAAATTTATGTCTACACCTAAAATAATACTGCATATTTCTCTTATAAGTTTAATGTTTTATTATTTTCCTAAATGTATGTTTACAGTATGAACAACAACTATTGTTTTATGGAACTATGTAAATATTAATTATTTTGAACTTTAAAACAGAATATATTTGTTTGTTCGATAGTTACATCTATCTACCTATCTAAAAACAAGACAATCACAAAAACAAAAACATGTGCCTGCTCATTGATCTAAATGTTCATCCTTCAATGTGTGGACACACTTACAGTCATTTATTCCATACGTAGAGATAAATGGGCTAATACCATGAGCAGTGAGAAAGTGCATATGTAAGTAGCAGGCAATATCTATTATGCCACAGTCTTGACGTTTATTTCGTCATCGTTGAACCCGATTGAAAACCGACCCGATCGAATTTGATTTCGTTCCGAACACGTTTATACCGAACGTATTCAACCCGCTCCAACGAACCTTCTTCCGATCCGCTTTGAATTATGTACACAACTTCAGACATATTATTAGTTCTGGGATAAACATAACCTTTTGCGCGGGACAACATATTGGCAAAGGTACTAAATAACGTAACCTAACCTCATTACACGGTCAGTAACTAGAATAAGTTAACAGAGAGTGTAACCCGATCCACTCCAACCGTTTATGTCGTCAATTTCGATCTGTAAATTCAACTCAACCCTCATGTTAGGGTTGCGTTCAGTGCTTCGATCCGATCGAAAAAGTGTTTATATCGATCATTTCAACCCGCTAACTTCGATCCGGTTGGCTTCTACCGGATCGAACGCATCGAGATAAACGCAGTAAGTGTGGTACAAATAAATTATACAATCTTTATCGAAGCTTGAAAGAGTTAAACTACAACGTTAAATTGTACCGATACGAATAAGGTACTGTATGGGCTTGGGAAACAAAATACCTAAAAAGTAATCAATGCTTGCTGTATAATTTTAATCATTTTTATGTACAAAATCTCTTCAATTAATCTAAGTTTTTGTTAAACGCGTAGTGTTTTAGTGATAACCTGCAATGTTTTAATGACAAAAGGTTCAGTGCTGAAAAATTATAATAAACGGAACAAGTCAGGTACGAATTAAAACGTATTCAATGAAACACTCATTTTATCTCTACACAACTCTCACTAATTGGATATAAATAACATTGTGCACGATTCATTTGAAATTCTAAATAAGCAAATTGTTAATGCAGATAGACCAAGGTGTGTAATCACAGATTATTCACTTCTTACAAATGCGAAGGATAACGTTTCCCCGTAATTGTTTTTGTGTGCGCATGTATCAAATAAGTGGTTTTTAATCAACCTGAAATTTTCTTCTGGTTAATTTAACTTTTTATTTCGATTCGTATTTCTGCAAGTATTGTTTTTTTAGCGTTTAACAATGAATATAGACCGAATAATAAAAAATGTTGCACTTTTTGTGCTTTTAGAGGGTGTTACACTAAATCGTCACACAGTAGAAATGGACAATTTATTGACACATTTCAAAGCATTTGATCATGATGGAAGTATATATAATGGTCTCCAAATGTTAGCTGAAAGTTTCGTTAATTATGTAATATATAAATTATAAAAACACTTTTTATCTAAGTTCCAAACAGAGTCGTAAAATTGAGATATTATCTCATAATCTGTGGTATGACTGCTAGAAAAATTATAGATTTTTTATTCATATTCAAATTCCCCGCAAAAAAAAACCTCTTATGTAATGGTGGATTGCGTTCAAGGTTATACAATTTTGCCCTACAAACTCCAAACGATCTGACAAAACCTTCGCATCTGTAAGAAGTGAATAATCTGTGGTGTAGTTGTGTATTCCAACCATAGAATAATAATACGTTCCGTAAAGAATTGACACTTCATAAATTATATTGCTTAGCATGTAGATACACGAGCGTCTCGCGGTAGTAATAACGCGGCTGCAATGGCAGTTGTAAACAGATTGAGGTTACGTAATTTTTTTGTTTACATAAATTGGATGAGGTCTGTGTTAACGTTAAATTGATTGTTTATCTCCTAATTTATATAGGAGAAGTAAAAAATGAATATTTGCCTAGATTGTGGTTCTGAATTTACGTAAAATAAAACTTTGTATGGCCACTTAAGAAAATTTCATGATTTGAATATAAGAGACCAGTTTCTATAAGCAACCAACTTTGGATAAAAAAGAAGTTAAATTTAGTGCAATGAAGAAAATTAACTTTACACGAATGTTATCTATATATGTTAGCTCTTGTATGTAAACAACTTGGTATTTTGTACTAACTTGTTGTTATTCTAGGTATCTTTCGTACTTATGTCAATATGCAGTTTAAAGGTACTTTGCTGGGATTTCTTTAATTTGATTTGTAAATTATTAATTACTTGAGTGAAATGTGTTTAATAATAGTAATAGAGGCTTGAGGTTTCAATAATTATATTTTTATTTTTTAAAAAGTAAACACATTATGTACCCATATACATTCTCAAAAATACCTAAATTAATTAAGAAAGAAACTAATTTTATTTTGTTGAGAATTTTGTTTGCACTGTCAGTCGACTAAAATATGTAAAAAAACAAGGTAGAAAATTAAGATTATTTTGGTACTCAGACTAAAAGTAAAACTAAAATACTGCACTGTTAATATAAGAACACTCAATCCGACAAATTTGACGAAATTATAATAACTTACCAGCGCTTGTAACACTGATAAAAACAAAGTGAGAACTGAGGATTAAATTAGATTAGTCGCGTACTTGTAGGTTTCCCATCAAAATCGCTGGGATTGTAATAATTTCCAGTAATTTGTACATGTATTTCTGCGAGTGGTTTCCCCCATTGGATTCTATTCCCAAACAAGAGAAAGCAGAACAAAATCTAACCTTATAAGCTTTAGTGTTAATTAAACCTACTTTCTACTGAGATAACACTGTCTTATCTTAACATAAAATCAGGTGATGTATGATCAGATCTTGTATGAACATTAACATTAATGTTTGAGTTATTAACTAAACCATCCCTAATAAAAATTTCTTCTGTTAGGGTAGGCTTTTTAAGATCATTATTCCTTGTTGATTTCTTCTTTGTTGAAAAAAGCCGCACCTGATGTTCAACTTTTTTATTAATATTAATCTCCTCTGTAGTTTTTAGATCAATAGATTTTGCTTTATTTAGTGTGTCAATGATTTTATCAAATTGCCTCATTGTACTCGGATGTTTGTCGTCAGTTAACAAAGCATTCTCACATAGGCCTATTATTAGCTCAGCTTTTTTTTAATAATACCATTTTTTTGAAGATTTTGCTTCATGTAAAATATTACTGCTGAAAAGTTCATTAACGTTACTAATATGCAAAGGTGTGGCAATGTCAAGAATCGATTTGTAAAACTGTATCGCACAAGCATGTATGTGTTTACAAATATTAAGCTTTATCAAGTTGTCAATACAGGTGCATTGAAATGTATGAACACATATGCTGCACTTTGTACAACTTAGGCATGAACCTTCACAGGCCTCATCTACTCTGGTAACTTGATACTGTTAAAAAGCACAAGTGGACGACGTAACTAAAAATTCCTTATCATTTTCAAGACGTCTAATTAAATCTGATGTAATTGTTAGACTTGCTTTATGACTTTGTGTAATTCTATTAATTTTGTCATTGGAAGTATTCTTTACAAGTTTAATTATACGTTTAAACAAGCTATCTCGAGCAATTTTCATTACTGCATTAATGCTTTTGTCCAAACGTTTTACTTTTCGACCTTCCAAATACACATACTTCAAAACTTTGTGCATCGATTCAAGATACATGTTAGTGTTTATTCCTAAACCTAATCGATAGCAATATGCCCAAGATGTTGGACGATTTGCATAATTATTATGAAAATATTCAGCAAATGATTGTGTATCAACATCGGCATAAAGATCTTCTACTACCTGATTTATAATGTCATTCAATTCATCAATAGATACACACTGTAATAAAACACGAAGGGATTTATATACTACTACTTTCTTTTCAATCCCTCCATTGATTTTTGACCAATTCTTGCACCAATTACGATCCACATGCCAGATACATAGCAACTGGTAAGGTACCTTGGCCATAACATAAGACCATGCATTATAAAATGCTGGAGCATCATCAGACATAAAAACAGTATTTGATATAATACCCACTCTTGATTTAATTTTTCCAAAAAACAACTTGAAAATCATTTCGTCAGCACGATTTGAAAAACAAAATGCCACTGGGCACCCTGAACCAAATTCATCCACTGTCATTAGTGTGTAGAGCTAAAAATCGTAACTATTTGTACCGTGTGTACCATCAACGCACACTTTGTCGTTCCCAAATTTAAGCAACTGTTCACGTTGAAAAGAAGTCATGACTAATGCAAAATCTTGAACATCTAAATTTATTTCTGAGTCATTTGGGTTTCCTTCTATACCTTGGCTTTTATAATATAACACTGGGCAGTCGCTTCCTAAGTTTATCATCTCCTCTACCCAGAGCCGTACGCTAATTGCATCATTTAGGTGACGTTTCACACCATACTCAATATTAAAGTCCCTAACAATATTGTGCATATCTTTTGTTTCTAACAACAAAATTCTCTGTGAATTTTCTTGTTTTAAAGCAGAATCACGAACAACATCCAATATATGTTGAAATGTAACACCTTCCTGAAACACATCAATTGTAAAATTTCAAACTAGAACTTTATGTTCGAAAATACCTGCAATTTCTGCTTTACTCTCTTTACTTAAAAAAACTCGACCAATATCGTTGGTATGTCCAACATGAGTTGTCCAGAAGTCTACTGCAACAGACCCATCGTTCTTTATCGTCGCTTCCATTCTTGAGGGACAAACACTTTCAATTTTTTTAGTGCCTGTGATTTTTAAGCTTCTAAAACCCTTGCCTTTTGGAATGTAGTTGTACGATCGATGGCAATTATAGTACTCCTTTTTGGTGCCATCAGACAATAATTTAGCTGAAGTGTGAAGTATATACATTGCCAAAGATTGTTCCTGTTCTTGGTTTTTTCAGTTTTTGAACTCTGTTGAACAGAATAAAATTAGTATATACTGTGCATAATAATCTTCAAACCTAATTGTGAATTAAAATGTAGTTGATCAAGTTTAGTTTCAATTTGATGTTCATTTGCCAATTGTTATCGAAGTTTTTTATATCCCTTTAGATGTGTTGTACAATTTTCATAAAAGCACTTGATTGTTGACGAGTTGAGAATTATTGGAATACTTTTATGAACAGTTCTGCAATGACGACGTAAAGTTGCTTTACTGGTCAAGGATTTGCCACATGTATCACACAAAAATTTACTAGTTAAAGTAAGTGGTTTCCTATATTCAAAATTATGAATCTTCCTTAAATGGGCATACAAATTCTTCTTTTGTGTAAACTCAAAACCACAATCTTCGCAAGTATTCATTTTTACTCCTCGTTTACAAATAACACGATAAACAAAATTAATAGGTAATTTCCATAGATTTCATTCGCTATATGTAAACAAAAAAATTACGTAACCTCAATCTGTTTACAACTGTCATTGCAGCCGTGCTATTACTACCGCGAGACGCTCGTGTAGATACAAAAATATATGACCCTCGGCCATTATTCTGTAGATACACAGATGCAACGAGAATTTAAAAACTTTGGGTTAGAAATTGCTTTAAATATTTAAATAGATTATTGTATGCAAAACTGTATAATTTAGGCTCTAACGTAATAAAGAAATCTATTGAAGTGGTATTACAACGAAGAACTAGAACGGTACAATTAATTAAAGGGAGATTGAAGAATATACCATAGAATAATAAGGCACTACGCTAGCAAGACTATTATTATTTTATAGATAGATAAACAAAATAATTACAAATTTTATACATCCTCAAAGAAATTTGGTCTTTCTAAAAACGCCCAGAGTTATTTCTTGTTATTATTGATTTATAGTTAAACAATCAAAGGTGATTATTTCCTTCCAGTATAAAGGATCCTCTGCTCTAGCAGTCTAAGGATTCGCATGTCATGCTTTCTTTTTATTTTTATAGGTTATGTAAGTAATTACTGGGACTGAACACCAAAATTTAGAATTTAAGCTATAATTTTAAAAATTTTGTTAAATAAATACATTTTGTTAGTTGAGAGAATAATCTCTTAAATAATAAAAGTATAGACATTATGTCGTTATGTAGGATAGTATTAGGTTCCAAAGCAAAATTAATTTCTTCTATATTAAAGAATAGGAAATGTTGTGGTGTACTAGAAATTTATCGTTTTCATTCAGCAGTACGTTTAGAGGCAATTTATCGCGCTGTAAAGCAGAAGTGTGATTGTAGGTATCTGCTACTCATTGCTATATTATTATTATCGTTCAAACTTTGTAGCTAAGAAATTACCTAAAGATGTAGATATTAAAGCTGTTTTCGCCTGCAATGAATTAGATTTAGAAGAGGTTAAAGTGTATGGATTTGATTATGATTACACTTTAGCTTGTTATAAGCCATCGATGGAATTTCTTCTTTATAACCTAGCAAGACAAATTTTAATTGAAAAACATAAGGTAAGTATTATTCATCTGAAAGTGTTTGCTATTCCTGAAGTAAACTATGTGAATAATGTACTATTATTCTAATTATCACATTCTGTAATCTATATTTAATAACACGTTCAAAATTTACAAAACTTGTTTTACCTTTTAGAAAAACATTCATTAAATTGCATGTACAGTTTCTAATCAATATCGAAACACATTTGTCATGGAGAGCAGCTTTAAGGACAATGCCAGCAGAAAGTTGTTATAGATACTGAACGTGTCAACTTACCAATGAGATAATAAATGAGAAATATTATAAAGATTAATTGGTCATAATTTGTCATTTATTCATATTTTGATGTTTACAATTGGTATCTCGCACATAGAGCAAAAATTAAATTTAAGATCAAGTGAGTTTTCGCTTGTCTAAATTTGTACATATGTTGTCTAATTTATTAGTTATTTCCAGTTTTCCGATGATTGCCATTGTTATTTATAATTATTCCCTATGTAAAAATAATTGCCGCTTATTGCTATGCTTTTGGAGAATTGACCTTAATGCCCATGCTTACGTTAATAAGATATTCTGTATATCTTAAAAGCTGTCCACAAACGTGAAAGCTTTTTTATTATTAGTATTGCAGAAGTTTCTTTATAAAACGTTCTGCTGTATAAAAAGAATGAAGTAATATAACTATCAAAAATTGACATATTGTGTACAGGTTCAATAATAAAATTTTCAAATTCCTAGAGATTGTTCATATAGAAGAATATTCTTAATGTTCACTTTTGTATTATAACATGTTCCTTAGACTTAAAAATTATCTGACTTTTGAGTAGATATCTACTGTTAAGTGTATTCACAAATGCCTTATCTAAGCAAGATGAAATAACTAACTTCAGATCGCAAATATTTCTATTTTATATTAAAAAATACACAGTATTGTTACTTTTGGGACAAGGAACAACATAGGAGCATACTGTGTATACAGATTGTTTTTAATATTTTAAAGTACAATTTGAACGTAACAATGCTGTGAAATACACAAAATTTAACATGCTTAGATGGGCCTTTGTATGAAGGATTTATATTTTTTGATTAATGCATGCATGATCGTGTTTATTAATATGAAAATGATAACTTTGCATCATATTTATAGGACCATAAAACACGAAACTTTTTTGAACAAATTAGATATCATTGGTTTTTGATCAAATAAAGGTGTTCAGTATCCAGGTGATACGAAAAATAAAGTTAGGGCATTATTGAAAGGAACATTGAGAATTATAGGTAAAGAAAAATTATTATAGGTGCGTTGAGTCAGAATGGATATTGATAAGTGAGAATTTGAGATAGGGTGAATTTCAGGGGGCTTATATTGGAAATATTAGACGACAAAAGGCATAGGATGGGTCAATGAAAATGGAAGTATAAGTAAATAAAAACTTATTATAAATATGAGAAAACAATAAAGCATAGGATAGGTTAATAATAATTAGGATAAGTTTAGGAAAGGTGCAAGTAAAACTTTGCAATTAGCTTTATAGTATAGTAAAGTATGTGAATCTCATACCTCCGATGAAATTTGTGCGATCGGTAGTGCAACAAACAAGATCTGTGTGCACTCAGTTCAAGCAAATCTTAACATCGAGTGGCTGCTTAATTCCATTTCCTAGTATTGGCACCTATAAACAAAAGTAGTTTAGGTCCCAGTGAATATGTAAGCTCTCGTACAAAGAGGCTTTTTTCTTTTTTGTTTCCTTTTTGAAGCATTACGGCGATTGTAACATTTTATTTTAAAGTCCTACCAGTAGCAACTGTAACTAGTACAATAACAGAATAAAAGCAAAACGGACCACGAGTCCTGAAAAGCAAATACTCAACAAACACACAGGGTAAGTGTTCTAATAACTTTAATTGGGATATTCGATACTTAAAGATGAGTGTGAATTAACATTAAAGGGTCTGGAAAATGGTAAGGCACCATGTGCAGATAAGGTGCAAACAGAAACTCTATCAGCCGCTGGAAATGCTTAGATTTGTAGATGATTTAGCGGTATAAGCATCTAGCAAGGAAGACTTAGAAGCTGCTCTTGATGAAATAGAAACACAGTTCTAACAGAAAGATACAGTATGAAAATTAACGAAAATAAAACTAAAGTACTAGTATGTAAAGGAGGGGAAAATAATCAAAAATTGGAATACAAATAGGTAACGAGAACTTACAAGAGGTTAAGGATTTCTGCTACCTAGAAAGCCAAATAACGCAAGATGGGAAGGGCGCAAAAGATATAAGACAAAGATTAGCACAAGGTCGTGTTCAAAGACAACATACAGAAAGAAAGAAACCAGTTTCTAGACAGAAAACCGAATCACAAAAAAAAATAATTGCACCCAAATCTGATGATTATTATAAAGAATTACAGGTGTTGGTTTTGAAATATTTCCAACTAACGTTGATTGTGCGAAAGGATATATTGGAAAACTATTCATTTGGCAAATGTTCAAGTGTTGGGGGTCTTGGTGGCCGCAAGCTGCTTAGCCCCCTGCACATACCACTGAATATCTGAGAACTAGGATATATATTTGTAAAACAGTTGAAGGGGTACCAACTGCATCTAACAAGAAAGAGCAGCAACTATGTTCAAAGACAACAAACGTAGAAACAAGGAGAGAATTGTTGAAAGCATATGTATGAAGCACAGCACAGTATGTTTATGAAATAGGGACAATAGGAGAAGTAGACAGAAAAATGGTAAAAGGCTTTTGGAATGTTGTGCTTCAGATGTATGATGAAGATAGCATGGACAGACAAAGTTGATAACAAAGAGTTTATAGAAATAGTAGAGGAATAAAGATATCTGTGGAAAAGAAAAAAAAATAGGAGAAATGGAAGGACAGGATATGTTCTAAGGCATTTTTGAGGAATAGTGCCAGATGTATTACAAGCAAAGATAGGGATATCCCAATCGTTGGGTAGGACGAGGAAGCACTATCTATTGACCACCGCGTTCGCCCGACCTCAACCCCTTGGATTACTTCTTGTGGGGTTATATGAAAGAAAATGTGTATAAAACACATGCCACAAACGAGCAGGACCTTCGTAAAAAAAATACACGAAGCCGTTGGAAGGCTGAAAGACGACGGTCGTTTTTAAAACGAAATATTTAAAGACGGTGTAACATATAAATTTTCTGTAAATTTGTTCATTGACTTTAGCGCGATGCATCTGTTATTTTAGTTGTTATCTAACAACATTTATATAATTCATTCAGTCATTATTGCATTGTTACGTAATTCGTGGCAGCCACGTTGGGCGCCAAAATTTATGTTACGTTGGCTCGTAGCCGTGCGTAACACAAAGAAAATCAAAGAAATGCCCGGGCTCAATCGGAGAGTAGGGGGGTTGTAGAAAGCAGACTGACATATAATGTATGCGGCGGTAAGGAGTTAATGACAATTCCTGCAAGAAAATTAGTTAAGCAAACCTGAAAAAAAAGAATAAGCATAGCAGCAATGAAACGTCTAAGTTATTCAGTACTTTGTAGAATGTAAATAAAACTGTTTAGATAATCTATATAATATAATCACGATAAAAGCATTACAAAAAATTTTTATCACAAAGTGAGGTAATATTGGGGAGTAGCAGAAACGTTTCCTCACACACCAATTAAACATAAATCAGACAAAATGTTGACAAAAGATAAATAGACAAGACACAATTGGTATGAGTAATTCAGTAGTATTGATTTCTTTTTCTTTCTTTTTTTTTCTCTATGTTTTAAAATAGCATGCAAGTCTATTGTAAAAGGTATCAGAACAACAAAGATATGGTAAAGCAACGGATAGATATTTAAGGTAATAACCAGTAGGAAATAGTTCAACTTACAAAAGTCCTTCCGCAACGCTTCCTTGCAACTGAAGTGTGGGATTCAACGATGTCCTGCACTAACGAAGCACTTCACCCTTGACTGTGAGGGTGTTGATGGAACTTATCACAAGTTACACTAATCACACCTACGTATTTCACTGGTGTTAGCAGCAGACTTTATCACGCGTCGGAACTATGTAGCCTTGATAAATTTCTTGGTAATTCTATTTCCTAAGACAATAATTTCGAAATATTCTGTAGCACTAGTTTAATTTCAACTGGGACCAAATGTATATTATTTTCATAAACATCCCAAAAAGCAGTGAGAAACTTCAACCAATACCTTTGTAAGCCGGTAATCTGTTATATTTCGCAAATAACGAAATTTGCGCAAGCAATGATCTATTTTAGATTCTTTGTTGTTAGAAAATTCAGAAACTACAGTATCACTGTATTTAAATAATCCAAAGTATGCGCTACTCTGAAAAGAAAAGGACCGCGAAACTGGAACGCACACACAGTTTAAATATCAAAAGACAAAACAACTAAAAAGAACCATAATGGGTAAAGCACGTGTATCACTAAAGCAAATCCGTCAAATGTTCCTTAAAACATTTATCTCCCAAGAAAAACTAAAAACAATTAGTAAGGCACGCGTAAGCAATAAAACCGTCCGTCAAATGTTCCGTAAAGCACTTATCTCACAAGAAAAACAACTAAAAACAATTAGTAAGGCACGCGTAAGCAATAAAACCGTCCGTCAAATGTTCCGTAAAGCACACGTGCCTCGAGTTTAACAAGCTCTACTACTTTTATTTTCAACAGAAAATCAACTAAAAGCACGGCGTGCTTGTTCATGAACAATACGAGAATTGATACCGCAGTAATTCTCACTATTCTCAAAGCAGAAAGAAGCAGTATTTTCAACGTACTTAATATATCGGAACACAGAACAGAACTCCTCTCCTCGTCTGTTTATATGAACTCGTCCCTATTACAACCGCTTATCGCCTATTATCTAGACTTGTATATTCACATAAGGAACTAAATTTATACGACGGCCAGACAAGAACGATGCAATCTATAATTAATTACAAGCTGTTTAACCTTCACTCCTTGGAATTTAATTATTAATGAGAATCAATCTTCAATTTATCTATCTTTAATTAATACACACGAGTTAAATTGCATACAATTCTGAATTATTCTGAAGTATTTACTTGATACAAACAGCGATCCCAAAGAAACGATATATTTTACGTATTTGGTAAAGTGTAGAATGTTAAATTACCAAAAATGCACGTTACAAATTCCTCCCTAGCAAAATAAAGACGTCGGGGTGAGAAAAAAAGAAAAACGACAGACAAGGAACCAAACAAAAAAATTATTTTTATCCGGTCCGAAGGACCAACACCAGTATAAGAAAAGAACATTTTTTTCCAAAAGACAAAGTCATCTATCGTAACCAACAACGACAGAATAGGTAAAGAAAGCATTGAGTAAACACCCAATGAGGATTAAAGGTCTTAGCTACTTTCAAAAACGTCAAAAGACGGATGTCCCCCAAAAGGGACATTTCTGTTCTCCACCTCAAAGAAAAGTTTTGGTTTCCCGCGGAGAAACCAAGAGAAAAGAAAAAAAACGAGGAAGAAAACTCGTAGCAAACCTGTCAACCTCAAGTGTGCAGCAAAGAAAGAACCAAGACAAAGCAAAGGACAAAGGCAAGCTAGTACACCATCTAGAATACTTCCAACTGAGGTAACACAGATTCGTATGAAACGATTACTCAAGCAGAGTATGGCTAACAGACCTACAGAAACGACCAAGTCGAAATCCCTAAAGGAAAAGAAAATAGATCTGAAGCCTACCTCAAGGAATGGATGTAGAAAGCGACTATAATAGTCAAATAGTGAACGAATGGTAGAACTAGCCAGAAGAAAAAGTCACGGGATGGACTAGCTACCAAATATAAATAGGAATACGAAATGGGCGCCAGTGTTTTCGGACACAAGCTTATCAGAGAAAACACAAGACCAATAAGCCAAAAAACATCAAGGTCATACAAAAAAATTTTAAAAAAATCAAGAGCAAAAAAAATCGAGAACAAATCAAAAAAATCGAGCCCCAAGTTGGGGCGCCAAAATTTTCTGTTACCTAATTCGTGGCAGTCACGTTGGGCGCCAAAATTTATGTTACGTTGGCTCGTAGCCGTGCGTAACACAAAGAAAATCAAAGAAATGCCCGGGCTCAATCGGAGAGTAGGGGGGTTGTAGAAAGCAGACTAACATATAATGATTGCGGCGGAAGGAGTTAGTGACAATACCTGCAAGAAAATTAGTTAAGCAAACCTGAAAAAAAAAGAATAAGCATAGCAGCAATGAAACGTCTAAGTTATTCAGTACTTTGTAGAATGTAAATAAAACGGTTTAGATAATCTATATAATATAATCACGATAAAAGCATTACAAAAAATTTTTATCACAAAGTGAGGTAATATTGGGGAGTAGCAGAAACGTTTCCTCACACACCAATTAAACATAAATCAGACAAAATGTTGACAAAAGATAAATAGATAAGACACAATTGGTATGAGTAATTCAGTAGTATTGATTTTTCTTTCTTTCTTTTTTTTCTCTATGTTTTAAAATAGCATGCAAGTCTATTGTAAAAGGTATCAGAACGACAAAGATATGGTAAAGCAACGGATAGATATTTAAAGTAATAACCAGTAGGAAA
Organism: Platerodrilus igneus; assembly: GCA_036346225.1. NCBI lineage: Eukaryota > Metazoa > Arthropoda > Insecta > Coleoptera > Lycidae > Platerodrilus > Platerodrilus igneus. The sequence continues at coordinate 2,835,545 of JARFIW010000813.1, read as the reverse complement.
TAGTTCAACTTACAAAAGTCCTTCCGCAACGCTTCCTTGCAATTGAAGTGTGGGATTCAACGATATCCTGCACTAACGAAGCACTTCACCCTTGACTGTGATGGTGTTGATGGAACTTATCACACGTTACACTAATCACACCTACGTATTTCACTGGTGTTAGCAGCAGACATTATCACGCGTCGGAACTATGTAGCCTTGATAAATTTCTTGGTAATTCTATTTCCTAAGACATTAATTTCGAAATATTCTGTAGCACTAGTTTAATTTCAACTGGGACCAAATGTATATTATTTTCATAAACATCCCAAAAGCAGTGAGAAACTTCAACCAATACCTTTGTAAGCCGGTAATCTGTTATATTTCGCAAATAACGAAATTTGCGCAAACAATGATCTATTTTAGATTCTTTGTTGTTAGAAAATTCAGAAACTACAGTATCACTGTATTTAAATAATCCAAAGTATGCGCTACTCTGAAAAGAAAAGGACCGCGAAACTAGAACGCACACACAGTTTAAATATCAAAAGACAAAACAACTAAAAAGAACCATAATGGGTAAAGCACGTGTATCACTAAAGCAAGTCCGTCAAATGTTCCTTAAAACATTTATCTCACAAGAAAAACAACTAAAAACAATTAGTAAGGCACGCGTAAGCAATAAAACCGTCCGTCAAATGTTCCGTAAAGCACTTATCTCACAAGAAAAACAACTAAAAACAATTAGTAAGGCACGCGTAAGCAATAAAACCGTCCGTCAAATGTTCCGTAAAGCACTTATCTCACAAGAAAAACAACTAAAAACAATTAGTAAGGCACGCGTAAGCAATAAAACCGTCCGTCAAATGTTCCGTAAAGCACACGTGCCTCGAGTTTAACAAGCTCTACTACTTTTATTTTCAACAGAAAATCAACTAAAAGCACGGCGTGCTTGTTCATGAACAATACGAGAATTGATACCGCAGTAATTCTCACTATTCTCAAAGCAGAAAGAAGCAGTATTTTCAACGTACTTAATATATCGGAACCCCAGAACAGAACTCCTCTCCAAGTCTGTTTATATCAACTCGTCCCTATTACAACCGCTTATCGCCTATTATCTAGACTTGTATATTCACATAAGGAACTAAATTTATACGACGGCCAGACAAGAACGATGCAATCTATAATTAATTACAAGCTGTTTAACCTTCACTCCTTGGAATTTATTTATTAATGAGAATCAATCTTCAATTTATCTATCTTTAATTAATACACACGAGTTAAATTGCATACAATTCTGAATTATTCTGAAGTATTTACTTGATACAAACAGCGATCCCAAAGAAACGATGTATTTTACGTATTTGGTAAAGTGTAGAATGTTAAATTACCAAAAATGCACGTTACAAATTCCCCCCTAGCAAAATAAAGACGTCGGGGTGAGAAAAAAAAGAAAAACGACAGACAAGGAACCAAACAAAAAAATTATTTTTATCCGGTCCGAAGGACCAACACCAGTATAAGAAAAAGAACATTTTTTTTCCAAAAGAAGACAAAGTCATCTATCGTAACCAACAACGACAGAATAGGTAAAGAAAGCATTAAGTAAACACCCAATGAGGATTAAAGGTCTTAGCTACTTTCAAAAACGTCAAAAGACGGATGTTCCCCAAAAGGGACATTTCTGTTCTCCACCTCAAAGAAAAGTTTTGGTTTCCCGCGGAGAAACCAAGAGAAAAGAAAAAAAAGAGGAAGAAAACTCGTAGCAAACCTGTCAACCTCAAGTGTGCAGCAAAGAAAGAACCAAGACAAAGCAAAGGACAAAGGCAAGCTACTACACCATCTAGAATACTTCCAACTGAGGTAACACAGATTCGTATGAAACGATTACTCAAGCAGAGTATGGCTAACAGACCTACAGAAACGACCAAGTCGAAATCCCTAAAGGAAAAGAAAATAGATCTGAAGCCTACCTCAAGGAATGGATGTAGAAAGCGACTATAATAGTCAAATAGTGAACGAATGGTAGAACTAGCCAGAAGAAAAAGTCACGGGATAGGCTAGCTACCAAATATAAATAGGAATACGAAATGGGCGCCAGTGTTTTTGGACACAAGCTTATCAGAGAAAACACAAGACCAATAAGCCAAAAAAACATCAAGGTCATACAAAAAAAATTTAAAAAAAATCAAGAGCAAAAAAAAATCGAGAGCAAATCAAAAAAATCGAGCCCCACGTTGGGGCGCCAAAATTTTCTGTTACCTAATTCGTGGCAGTCACGTTGGGCGCCAAAATTTATGTTACGTTGGCTCGTAGCCGTGCGTAACACAAAGAAAATTAAAGAAATGCCCGGGCTCAATCGGAGAGTAGGGGGGGTTGTAGAAAGCAGACTGACATATAATGATTGCGGCGGTAAGGAGTTAGTGACAATACCGGCAAGAAAATTAGTTAAGCAAACCTGAAAAAAAAAGAATAAGCATAGCAGCAATGAAACGTCTAAGTTATTCAGTACTTTGTAGAATGTAAATAAAACTGTTTAGATAATCTATATAATATAATCACGATAAAAGCATTATAAAAAATTTTTATCACAAAGTGAGGTAATATTGGGGAGTAGCAGAAACGTTTCCTCACACACCAATTAAACATAAATCAGACAAAATGTTGACAAAAGATAAATAGATAAGACACAATTGGTATGAGTAATTCAGTAGTATTGATTTTTCTTTCTTTCTTTTTTTTTCTCTATGTTTTAAAATAGCATGCAAGTCTATTGTAAAAGGTATCAGAATGACAAAGATATGGTAAAGCAACGGATAGATATTTAAAGTAATAACCAGTAGGAAATAGTTCAACTTACAAAAGTCCTTCCGCAACGCTTCCTTGCAATTGAAGTGTGGGATTCAACGATATCCTGCACTAACGAAGCACTTCACCTTTGACTGTGATGGTGTTGATGGAACTTATCACACGTTACACTAATCACACCTACGTATTTCACTGGTGTTAGCAGCAGACATTATCACGCGTCGGAACTATGTAGCCTTGATAAATTTCTTGGTAATTCTATTTCCTAAGACAATAATTTCGAAATATTCTGTAGCACTAGTTTAATTTCAACTGGGACCAAATGTATATTATTTTCATAAACATCCCAAAAAGCAGTGAGAAACTTCAACCAATACCTTTGTAAGCCGGTAATCTGTTATATTTCGCAAATAACGAAATTTGCGCAAGCAATGATCTATTTTAGATTCTTTGTTAGAAAATTCAGAAACTACAGTATCACTGTATTTAAATAATCCAAAGTATGCGCTACTCTGAAAAGAAAAGGACCCCGAAGCTAAAACGCACACACAGTTTAAATATCAAAAGACAAAACAACTAAAAAGAACCATAATGGGTAAAGCACGTGTATCACTAAAGCAAGTCCGTCAAATGTTCCTTAAAACATTTATCTCGCAAGAAAAACAACTAAAAACAATTAGTAAGGCACGCGTAAGCAATAAAACCGTCCGTCAAATGTTCCGTAAAGCACTTATCTCACAAGAAAAACAACTAAAAACAATTAGTAAGACACGCGTAAGCAATAAAACCGTCCGTCAAATGTTCCGTAAAGCACTTATCTCACAAGAAAAACAACTAAAAACAATTAGTAAGGAACGCGTAAGCAATAAAACCGTCCGTCAAATGTTCCGTAAAGCACACGTGCCTCGAGTTTAACAAGCTCTACTACTTTTATTTTCAACAGAAAATCAACTAAAAGCACGGCGTGCTTGTTCATGAACAATACGAGAATTGATACCGCAGTAATTCTCACTATTCTCAAAGCAGAAAGAAGCAGTATTTTCAACGTACTTAATATATCGGAACACAGAACAGAACTCCTCTCCTCGTCTGTTTATATCAACTCGTCCCTATTACAACCGCTTATCGCCTATTATCTAGACTTGTATATTCACATAAGGAACTAAATTTATACGACGGCCAGACAAGAACGATGCAATCTATAATTAATTACAAGCTGTTTAACCTTCACTCCTTGGAATTTATTTATTAATGAAAATCAATCTTCAATTTATCTATCTTTAATTAATACACACGAGTTAAATTGCATACAATTCTGAATTATTCTGAAGTATTTACTTGATACAAACAGCGATCCCAAAGAAACGATGTATTTTACGTATTTGGTAAAATGTAGAATGTTAAATTACCAAAAATGCACGTTACAAATTCCCCCCTAGCAAAATAAAGACGTCGGGGTGAGAAAAAAAAGAAAAACGACAGACAAGGAACCAAACAAAAAAATTATTTTTATCCGGTCCGAAGGACCAACACCAGTATAAGAAAAAGAACATTTTTTTTTCCAAAAGAAGACAAAGTCATCTATCGTAACCAACAACGACAGAATAGGTAAAGAAAGCATTAAGTAAACACCCAATGAGGATTAAAGGTCTTAGCTACTTTCAAAACGTCAAAGACGGATGTCCCCAAAAGGGACATTTCTGTTCTCCACCTCAAAGAAAAGTTTTGGTTTCCCGCGGAGAAACCAAGAGAAAAAAAAACGAGGAAGAAAACTCGTAGCAAACCTGTCAACCTCAAGTGTGCAGCAAAAAAAAAACCAAGACAAAGCAAAGGACAAAAGCAAGCTAGTACACCATCTAGAATACTTCCAACTGAGGTAACACAGATTCGTATGAAACGATTACTCAAGCAGAGTATGGCTAACAGACCTACAGAAACGACCAAGTCGAAATCCCTAAAGGAAAAGAAAATAGATCTGAAGCCTACCTCAAGGAATGGATGTAGAAAGCGACTATAATAGTCAAATAGTGAACGAATGGTAGAACTAGCCAGAAGAAAAAGTCACGGGATGGGCTAGCTACCAAATATAAATAGGAATACGAAATGGGCGCCAGTGTTTTCGGACACAAGCTTATCAGAGAAAACACAAGACCAATAAGCCAAAAAAACATCAAGGTCATACAAAAAAAATTTAAAAAAAATCAAGAGCAAAAAAAAATCGAGAGCAAATCAAAAAAATCGAGCCCCACGTTGGGGCGCCAACATTTTCTGTTACCTAATTCGTGGCAGTCACGTTGGGCGCCAAAATTTATGTTACGTTGGCTCGTAGCCGTGCGTAACACAAAGAAAATCAAAGAAATGCCCGTGCTCAATCGGAGAGTAGGGGGGTTGTAGAAAGCAGACTGACATATAATGTATCCGGCGGTAAGGAGTTAGTGACAATACCGGCAAGAAAATTAGTTAAGCAAACCTGAAAAAAAAGAATAAGCATAGCAGCAATGAAACGTCTAAGTTATTCAGTACTTTGTAGAATGTAAATAAAACTGTTTAGATAATCTATATAATATAATCACGATAAAAGCATTACAAAAAATTTTTATTACAAAGTGAGGTAATATTGGGGAGTAGCAGAAACGTTTCCTCACACACCAATTAAACATAAATCAGACAAAATGTTGACAAAAGATAAATAGATAAGACACAATTGGTATGAGTAATTCAGTAGTATTGATTTTTCTTTTTTTCTTTTTTTTTCTCTATGTTTTAAAATAGCATGCAAGTCTATTGTAAAAGGTATCAGAACGACAAAGATATGGTAAAGCAACGGATAGATATTTAAAGTAATAACCAGTAGGAAATAGTTCAACTTACAAAAGTCCTTCCGCAACGCTTCCTTGCAATTGAAGAGTGGGATTCAACGATATCCTGCACTAACGAAGCACTTCACCCTTGACTGTGATGGTGTTGATGGAACTTATCACACGTTACACTAATCACACCTACGTATTTCACTGGTGTTAGCAGCAGACATTATCACGCGTCGGAACTATGTAGCCTTGATAAATTTCTTGGTAATTCTATTTCCTAAGACAATAATTTCGAAATATTCTGTAGCACTAGTTTAATTTCAACTGGGACCAAATGTATATTATTTTCATAAACATCCCAAAAAGCAGTGAGAAACTTCAACCAATACCTTTGTAAGCCGGTAATCTGTTATATTTCGCAAATAACGAAATTTGCGCAAACAATGATCTATTTTAGATTCTTTGTTGTTAGAAAATTCAGAAACTACAGTATCACTGTATTTAAATAATCCAAAGTATGCGCTACTCTGAAAAGAAAAGGACCGCGAAACTAGAACGCACACACAGTTTAAATATCAAAAGACAAAACAACTAAAAAGAACCATAATGGGTAAAGCACGTGTATCACTAAAGCAAGTCCGTCAAATGTTCCTTAAAACATTTATCTCGCAAGAAAAACAACTAAAAACAATTAGTAAGGCACGCGTAAGCAATAAATCCGTCCGTCAAATGTTCCGTAAAGCACTTATCTCACAAGAAAAACAACTAAAAACAATTAGTAAGGAACGCGTAAGCAATAAAACCGTCCGTCAAATGTTCCGTAAAGCACACGTGCCTCGAGTTTAACAAGCTCTACTACTTTTATTTTCAACAGAAAATCAACTAAAAGCACGGCGTGCTTGTTCATGAACAATACGAGAATTGATACCGCAGTAATTCTCACTATTCTCAAAGCAGAAAGAAGCAGTATTTTCAACGTACTTAATATATCGGAACACAGAACAGAACTCCTCTCCTCGTCTGTTTATATCAACTCGTCCCTATTACAACCGCTTATCGCCTATTATCTAGACTTGTATATTCACATAAGGAACTAAATTTATACGACGGCCAGACAAGAACGATGCAATCTATAATTAATTACAAGCTGTTTAACCTTCACTCCTTGGAATTTATTTATTAATTAGAATCAATCTTCAATTTATCTATCTTTAATTAATACACACGAGTTAAATTGCATACAATTCTGAATTATTCTGAAGTATTTACTTGATACAAACAGCGATCCCAAAGAAACGATGTATTTTACGTATTTGGTAAAGTGTAGAATGTTAAATTACCAAAAATGCACGTTACAGCATATTTAATAACCAATAAACTCCCAAAGCACACTTTAATTCAAATTACACTTAAAATCTACTTCATACTACATATTCCTTACTGATAACACTTAAATATACAACTTGTTAACGTGTTCCTACATCTTAAAGTATCTAAGATTTCAAATTGTTCCGACGATTGGCGATTGCTGGTCACTTTTCGTTTCTTAGTTGAACTGGAAGGTCGCTCCATGTTGAAAATATTCAACATGTGAAGGAAAATCAAGTTTTCCTTGCGAAGACGTCGTAATAGACGGTCAGACTGTTAAAAGTTGTCCATGACAACTAATGTAGAAATGTAGTGTACAAATCCCTTTGCGAACGGTTTGTATAAATGAGTAAGCATACAAAATTAATTATTTTATTATAGTGAAACTTTGATACCGTGCAACTTTGCAACCATGAAATTTTGATTTTTAAAACTTTGAAGCTTTGGAATGTTAAAACTTCTATAACTCTGGAAGTGTGGATGGTCTTGTAATAATTTTGAAGTAATTTCACTTAAATTTATGGAACTCGTTTAGAAGGCAACTCAATAAACTACTGTGATCCACACGTGGCCGACGTCGCTATGTAACCAGCGTGTTCTACTGATGCACAGGTCGTTTGAAGGTTACAGGTCATTGCCTCTGTCGGTAAGAAAGTATTAGTTTCTAAAATAATGCTGACGTTACAAAGTCCATTGCGTAAATTTTGCATGCAATGATATGCTTTTGAAACTTGTTTTACATTACGTGCTGTATGCAATTTATTATGACTTGTGTAAATGTTTTGTCAATTAATTTTCAAAAGATCCTTTTGTAAAATATAAAGTACAATGAGTACTATAACCTATTTCTAATTAATAGTGTGTTCAATTTAAAATATAATATCTCACCAATTGTACAGGTGTAGATATACTTCGTCAGTTATCTTGTTTATGACGAATTGAAATACTAATATGTTAAGTTATAACACCTGAATGCTATATGATGAAAATTGGAACTTAAAGTAATCTGTCAATTATTGATTTTTACCAAAAGTTAAATAAGAAATATTTAAACATTGTGAGGTCGCGTAGCGCTACCATGACTACTTTATAAAAATATATAAAGTCCATAATTAAATATCTGACTTAGAAATCACTTTCATAAGAATTGAACTTTATTTATTACTGTTATTTACTATGATGTTATTTACTTTTCTTAAAAGAGAATACAGAATTATTTTTATAGGACTTCAGTTCATTTTTCAGTAATATTAAATTTTCCAAATTTTTTACGCTGTTTACAAAGTAAACTTATCCGAAAGAGTATCATTATAGTAGAGATAATTGAACTTAATTCAAAGATTCTATATTCATACTGATCCGTAATATATATAGGGTGTCTATGTTGGTAGAAACTATGTTTCAGAGTCACCCCACTCATCGTTAGATCCTTGAAGAAGACGAACAGATGTAAGTATGATATATGTGACAATCAAACTTTGTAGTTAAAGTGGTTTTGTTACGTGCAATTTGCACTTAAACATTGTTATTAGTTTAGTTTTGATGTATGGAAGTTTCGCGCCAAAATTTCAAAATACGCGGTGCGCGGGAATTTTAAATAGACTAGGCGTACTTCCCGTACGTCATAGTAGTGCATTTGCGCAAATCGTGCAATGCTAGAGGGTTGGACGAATTAGTTCGCGCGGATGTGAAAAAGACAAAGGAGTGGGGAAGTTTTCGGTTCTCTGTCGGTAACGTGGCTTTTGGCCTGGTATCTTCGAGTGAAGTGGTTTTTTTTTTGGTAACGTATCGTTAGGTTTACCTATGTAGTTCCTTGCTTGATTATCTTTTGTTTGTCGCTCCCTTACCATTTTCCTGCCCTTTCCCTACATAGGTAGGTGACAATCTGAGAGCCACCTAGGCGTACCGATCTCCACGACTCTGGATGAAGACCTCATGACTGCCGTAGCTGGCCGGAGCTGATCCGAACGCTTTTGTAGAGCGTCGGCGTATCATCTCTAATCCCCCCGGGAGGAGCCCTGATGAACTTGGTTAGAGGCCTACCCTAGCGCAACTTCGCGGGAATCTGGACCTATTATGTGAGTACTTCATAGTTTATATTGTTCGTTTTATCTTGGTTTTAAAATTAATATGTAAATTTCCGAAGTATTGCGTAATATTGGGGACGTCATTGGTAGATGACCGCGCCCAAATCTGTATAAGATTAGCGCTGCCAACCACCGATGGTGTCTAGTAAACCTCGCTTCCGGTGTTGTATTTATCGAACTTTTTAAATGTAACTACCGTTTAAATGTAAGAATTGGCTGTCCAACGTGTTCTTTTTTAGGTGGTATGATTCCTGTATGCCTATGGAATGTATTAATTAATGTTTAAACAGCTTTTTCATCTAAATTAAATCAATAAATGTCACTATCTATGTTTACTAAGATATCTGTGAATTTTAAATTTCATGTTGGTATCTTGTGAAATTCCCCAGAGATTTCCCTGAATTGACATGTCAGCGGTTGTAATGAAAACCATCACTTTGAGGTTATTGTGATTTATATCCTTTGTCTTAAAAATGCTACATTGATTAATTTACTGTAACTAAATGAAGTCTATATCTGAAATATGTGTTAGTTGTCTCAATAAAACTCCAAGCTTTTACAAGGATTTATACGTAACCCCACTTTTATGCAAGTAAGTACATAAAATAAGTAAGCATTTTAAAAGTAATTGCATTTCTTAAATACCGTTTATTATAACAATTATCTACCTTATATTAGTTTAAAATATAACCCTTGCTGTTAAATAAAAAAAAAACTGCACCTAAAATTATCTCGTGTTTATAAAAAAAAGTGTTTTAGTCATTTACCTGTTAATTAATATTTAAACTCGCTTTTTAAAGAAACCTTATGTTTAAAAAACATTTAACGTAACGATTTGACCTTTAGAATATCTTTTGAAAATGCTACATTAATAGTCTCGTTTTATCTGTTAAAATAATACGTTACCTATGTGTTTCTCTATTTTGGAGGGCTTTTTTGTAGCTTATCAAGGATATATCCCCTTGTTAAATACTAACCTTGTTCGCATATAGTTTTAAACGTGTTTCTTAAGTTTTTTTGGTTACTTAACCTGATAAAATTTGAATATTATCCTTTACCAGGGACGTTCATAGCAAGTTTTCACCCGTAAATATCTTATCGTACTAACGTGAAGTAGCTGTAACGTTTATTACCTCCTGAATTACCTAACTATTTTATATTTTATATATCGTGTCTCGAATATTCAATCCAAAATGAATATTTCACATTTAAAATCGCTGGAGTTAATTTACGAGATTGAGTGTAGGAATATTACTGCCGCTAATAATCAAAATGATAGGAGATCTCAGCTCAGGGCCATTTTAGCCCAGGAAATGAAGGGCGTTGCTATCTCAAAGAAAATCGTTGGTGATTGGCCTCACAATGTATCGGAAATTAGATTGTCTTTGGACAATATATCTGGTATAATAAATAGAACAGATCCTGGTGTTAGTGATATCGAGCTAGGGCGATTGGCTTCGAGAATAACGCACGTCAAACAACGTACAGAACTATTATCTTTATATGACGATGAGCAAGCGACCCAAATGCTACTTAAGTTTTTCATGTTCCATGCTCCTCACTATTTACCTAATATTTTTAATTCTCGCCACTAATTAGTTAACTTTAATTACTTATTCCCTCTCTGCATACAGTATATAATCTCTTACACGTTTAACTTTATTTACCTTAATTCAGCTATCTTTTTCTTTTGGTTGACTTTTCCTTGACCATACCGTTAGTTATATATCACTTCATTCTCTACACCCCCCAATATAATTCTGTCGGCTCATTTAATTAACCCTTGAACTTTTCCTACTACATATTATTTGGTTTTTAGTATTTTTCTTACATGGTTTAATTGTGTGGTAATTGTCGTAACTTTGGTTGTAATAACTCATTGAATTTTTATGATTGGTTTTAGCTGATGTTAGAGTGAATGCTTTCTTCCTTGGACTCACATAGGAGACGCGGCCTATGCCATTGTAAGAAATAGTTTATATTCGCAGTTGCAAAAAACTAGGATTACCTATTCCATGTGTTTTTCTTCTGAATTATTGCAGTCGCCCACATTATACTACATCATTATTTCTTTCTTTTTCTACTAAATCTACATAACTTATAAACATTTTTTTTTCATTGTTTTTTATTGAACTTTGTGGTGAGACGCTATCGCTTCTTATTGATATCTCATTAAATTCCCGGTTGTTTTAGCATATTGGAACAGTGTACCTGTATTTAACTACTTATAATTGGGCATTTTCGTGTGTTTAGGGTGCTACCGTTTTAAAAAACTACCTTAAAACAGTTTGTTTTTGTGTGTCTATATCTGTAATGATACTTTTAAGTTGTCGTGTCTACCTTTGTCTGATTTTCTTATCGTAGTCGAAGCACTCGTTAGGAAAATGATCGTACTAGTTCTCTTAGGAGTCTAGTGAATTTTAAAAATGTGTATACCTTATCTTGTCGGATTAATATCGCAGGTGGTCCTTCAGACTGCGCTGTGTTTAACAGGGTCAACTCTCTACCTTCTCTTGGACGCTTGTCCAAAAACTATACTTTTTTCTTAACCCGCTATCTCCGCTATGCCTTATTCTTCTTTCGGTGGACCTGTTCTTGTCCCGGAACACCCGTCTGCCACATAAGAGTGATGTTCCCTCATTCCGAGCTACTGGCCACACTGGTTGGTTGAGTAGCGCTTTGCTATCCACCTTTTTCTCTGTCGCTTTTGCTCAATGTGAGCCCTTCCTCTACTTTCTTCTACCTGGAAGTGCCTCTAATGCATTCCAAAAAACCAACCTCCTTCTTTTTACCGTTCCTGTTTCTACTGCCTTTTCATTTCTGTTAGTCACCGTGTGGTTGCGCGGGAGGTTTTCACAGACACCTGGACCATGTCTCTGCGAATCTTTCGTGGGGTCATGCGGTGCCGCTGTCAGTGCATGGGCACTGGCAGTGAAGGTATGTATGAGTGTGTGAATGTGTGAGTGAATGTGTATATATCTGCATATCGATATATCGTATGGGTATCGGGTGATAGTATCACCGATATCGATTATCGCCGGGTGCAGGAATGCACCCAAATGTCTTTGCCGGTCTCTCGTGCTGTTTCGTGTAAACGGACCTGCTTCACAGGTTTCTCTTTTTAGAGGGCACGGGTCAATCCCCATTTAAACGGCTCTACTGGAGCCACTCTATTTGTTGTTATTCATTGTCTTGGGTAATAACTAGGCCAAAACCTTTGTCTTCTTTATTATCTTTGATAATACCCTTAGTTTTAATATCGTTATCTTACCGATTACCTTTAATAATAACCTTAGTTTAATATCGTTATCTTACTGACTACCGTTAGTAATAATTTTGGTTTAATTTCTTGTTATCTTACCGACTACCGTTAGGAATAACTTCGAGTTATTTCGCGTTATCTTACCGGTTATTTTTAGTAATAACTTTTGTTTAAATTCATGTTACTTTACCTACTATCTCTTATAATCACTTTAGCTTAATATTGCGTTATCTTATCTAGTATCTCAAATAACAACTAAAGCTTAATATCGTTATCTTGTCTATTACCTTTGAGGATAACAACTTAAGCTTAATATCATTATCTTATCTACTATCTTTAACAACAATTTGAGATCTTGTCTTATCTTTTTATCGTCCTAACGTGTGGTATCTATGACCAGACGTGGGAATTATTTTTTTTTATATTTAAGTGAAAAAGCTAACCCAATATAGAAATGTAATTTGTTAGGTTAGCACATAAGGATTTAGTAGGTGGTACTTTTGGTAAATTTGTTGATTCACAACTATGTCATGGACAAGTTTTAAATGTGCATCGTTGGAAAACCAAAGTACCAGTAACAAAATTTGCTAGAGTGCAAAGTGACGCACTCCATGAACATTTTTAAATTTGGGCACTTCTTGCCAACAAGGAACAGTTTGATGCAACACTCATGCGTGTTTGCACATAAGAACTCTTATGTTAGCTTTAGTTAGATAGGTTTAGATAGTTTAGGTGACTTGTCGCACCCGTTTTAGTTTAAGTAGTGTTTCACGCTCCCCGACAAATTTGTGCTGTCGATGATTAGTGTAGTCAAAGACTATGGGGCTACCTATTCTGTTTCCTGGTACTTCGGTAGACGTGTTATCGGTCGAAAAAACCAGGTGGCGCCTTATATAAACATTTTGTAGGTTTTAAGTTAGGGTTTATGTAGGGTAGTTAGGATTTAGATTTTAAGCTGTTACTGTGCTAACAGACTTTTTCTTTTTTTAAGTTTTTTCTTTTGTGGCTTTGTCGCGATTGTTACGTGCAATTTGCACTTAAACATTGTTATTAGTTTAGTTTTGATGTATGGAAGTTTCGCGCCAAAATTTCAAAATACGCGGTGCGCGGGAATTTTAAATAGACTAGGCGTACTTCCCGTACGTCATAGTAGTGCATTTGCGCAAATCGTGCAATGCTAGAGGGTTGGACGAATTAGTTCGCGCGGATGTGAAAAAGACAAAGGAGTGGGGAAGTTTCCGGTTCTCTGTCGGTAACGTGGCTTTTGGCCTGGTATCTTCGAGTGAAGTGGTCGTTTTTTTGGTAACGTATCGTTAGGTTTACCTATGTAGTTCCTTGCTTGATTATCTTTTGTTTGTCGCTCCCTTACCATTTTCCTGCCCTTTCCCTACATAGGTAGGTGACAATCTGAGAGCCACCTAGGCGTACCGATCTCCACGACTCTGGATGAAGACCTCATGACTGCTGTAGCTGGCCGGAGCTGATCCGAACGCTTTTGTAGAGCGTCGGCGTATCATCTCTAATCCCTCCGGGAGGAGCCCTGATGGACTTGGTTAGAGGCCTACCCTAGCGCAACTTCGCGGGAATCTGGACCTATTATGTGAGTACTTCATAGTTTATATTGTTCGTTTTATCTTGGTTTTAAAATTAATATGTAAATTTCCGAAGTATTGCGTAATATTGGGGACGTCATTGGTAGATGACCGCGCCCAAATCTGTATAAGATTAGCGCTGCCAACCACCGATGGTGTCTAGTAAACCTCGCTTCCGGTGTTGTATTTATCGAACTTTTTAAATGTAACTACCGTTTAAATGTAAGAGTTTATGATAATATAGGTTTCCAAATTTTCCTTGAAGCAAATTCATTTAGTCAGTTGCTTTATAAAAAATTTAGGTGGCGTCCTTTATTCTGTTTATTTCAACTCAAATATACCCACTGACCCAATCGCATGCGACCGTGGGCCAAAAAACCCAGTTAGCTAAATGTCTTAAGAGTGTTCTTTTACTATAAGCCAATTTCCATCCTAACATTACCCTGGGCTTGATACAGTTACATAAGAATTCTCGATAGGTAATGTTAATCTACCACAATTTTATTGTGGAATAGATTGATAGAAAAAATATAGATAATAACGGTATCGTTTATGTATAAGAACTGGTGGCAGGACATTCGAACATATGTTATAATGAATATTTGATTGTTTTGAGTTCATATTTTACAAAAATTACAAGTTGGCTATTACTTACGAATTCTTTAATAAAAGTGTTATTCTTGGGATTGTACATATAAATTACCCAAAAATTTTTTATGCATTTAATCTTAGACCTACCAATTATACCTTTAAACAAAGTGCATAGATTATTGAAGTTTTTTGGATAGGTGTACACTTTTCGACGGTAATACTTTTTTTAAGTAATTTTAGTTCGAAAAGCACGCATAATTTTTTACAGAACCAAAATTATGGAAAAATTATGATTTTCTCTTGCGATAATGAATAAATGTTTGAGGAAGTCCTCATTTATTAAACACGCAACATTCACGCAAACAACAGAAAACGAACTACCTTCAAAAGGTCAGTATTTCTTTTGTTGCAAATTAATATTCGAAGTTCTGCACGATTTTGACACAAAACGCAAAAGTTGTTATAACTTTGAAACCATCAACAATTGAATAACAACATATATAGTTATTTGAATAGGTATTAATCTCAGCTATCAAACCCTTCAATTTGGATCATTTCTTTTGGGACACCCTGTGTGTATATATATATATATATATATATATATATATATTACTCATATTTAGACCAGGGTAGAAAATTAAATAATCACATCAAATAATTTTAATCACCGTGTATAATGAATATTATTAGATAATACGCTTTATTAAAACCTTGAAGCATAAATAAATGCGGTCGTTTCAGTAAAAATAAGAAATTTAAATTATGTACAAGACGCTTTATATCAAAAGAAGCAGTATTAAAAAGCTCTGCGTGTAATGTAATTATTCCTAAACAAATGGAAATTACGTGCAAAATTTATATTAATTAACCCTATTTCAAGTAACCGGTATTAAACAGAGTGTATACATAATAATTAATATTTAACTTGTATTCGCTAAAAATGAAAGGATAGAAGTCAATTTTAATTGAAGTTAATTGAATCGTTAGTAACAGATAATATCTATAGAAACTTGTAAAAACCCAATAAAATGCAAATCCTAGAAGTGTTAGTTAGAAGTAGGATGTTTGAACACACCTGCGTATTTTAAAAGGCAATTTCAGTTTAATTTGTTTAGATAAACATGTCGATTCTAAGGATATTGGAAACGGTCAGATGCTTTAGCACGAAATACAAAACAGGGTTTATTTAAAAGCTCTGAGAATTAATATTATTTTGAACACCTGCGTAGTTTAAATATCACGTACGGCGAAAATTGTGTAGATAACAAATGGTTTCAAAGAATCTTGGAGAAACCGGGGCTTAATATTCACGAGAATGTGCGATACGGGGTTATTTAACCCAGATAGTCCACATGGACTAAAATATAATCGATAATAAAGAATATCAATTTGCACCAATACGAACAGGTTAAAAAAGGAAAGAGAAAATGCGTCAAGCAAAGACACATATAGTAAAAGGCGTGATTTAAGCAACGTCACGAGGGTCACAATTGGTTGAAAATAGGATGCAAATATCAGAGGTAGAAACAACAATTTCTGTACAAAATTAATTAGTTTTTCTCGGACATGTTTGCGTGCCGTGTGAATTTCTGAGATTTAAATAGGGCGAGTGAAAAATTCGTAAAACCGACGCGCGAGCGACGGACTGGGAACAGAGAATGAGAAATTCTTTAGAATTACCCGTTTTGGGGAACAGACCGACAGACAGGCTTTTTGCTATATATACCGGTGGTAATATGAATTTCGGCCTCTTAGACTCTTAGACTTTTGACTATTCGATGCGTTAAAAGCTCTTACATCCGCGACTTGATTCAAGATGTTAAACAGTGCATTTTAGTTTGATAAAATAATTTAAAATTTTGCTCGTATATTTTAGTGATTCAAAATAGTTGGTTATTTACGTGCTAACATGAATGTACTTCAGTGCACTTAGATACAAGGTAATAAAATTTAGTTTCACTGTACCAATTAGCAAAATTTACAACGACAAATGTATACACAAAAGTAGGCAGTTTTGGCGTATATTGGTGAAAGACGCATGAATTTCTTTGCTATTTTTCGGGGGTGTTGATAATTAAATGGTTCAAATACGTGTCTGGATCCACGAAACAAGGGTCAGATATACACAGATGAGTTCCGGAAAAGCCCAGAAACAACTTTAAATAAATGGTGATGGAGAAAATTTTAAAAGCGTTGAGAATTAGAAGCCGTAAATATAATCCTGTTGGAATGGTGTGATTAACTAAAGGGACGATGTACATTGAAGCTACGAGGACAGTGGCCTTCAGGTAAATTATACTATTTTGTTTGACATTTTTGTGTGTGTTGAATAACTTTATAATTGATTTACTTTAAATGGACATTAGTGAAATTGTACTAACCATAAAATTTTAATTTTAAGATGAAATTTGCTTGTTTAAGTAGAAAGGGGTATTTAGTATTGATGTTCGGGAATATGATGAAACTTTGGGTATGTCTTTGAGCTCAATTAGACGAACCTGGTTAATTAACGTAAAGGGGTGGTAGATGCTCCCTTTATACTCAGACTCCGGTCTGCTTATATTGTTATATTAATTAGTAGGCATCCAACAAGGACTTTAATTCTGGATGCACATTAAAATGATAATAAAATTAATCTTGAAATTCTTTTTAAAACTGAATTTTATGCTGAAATTTAATTTGAAAATTTAATGTATTCTGAATATTGATGTAAATAGAGTTAACGTTGATGTTTGTGGTAGGAATGTGTTTGTTTTTTTATGAATGAGGAGGTTTATAAAATTAGGTGAGCAGCCGAGGCGAAAAGAGGATCACAGCAGTTTATGACGCACAATCTGTGAGACTAGAATTTTTTTTGTTGAAAGGACCCAGTTCCCGCATTCACAGGAGTATATCACAGCGGTATATGGCGCCCAACGTGGGGCTCGAGTTCCAAATAAAATTTTTGTTATTTTATTCCAGGAAACTGGCGATCTGAGAGAGAGAGAGTTGCTGTTTGTGTATAAATTTAAGAGTATTTTAGAGTGTGTGTGAGTGATTTGAACGTATGCAGAGAAAAGAGTGGTTAAGGAGTCAAGGAGTAGAAATTGGAAGTGACGATAGTGCATTGTGTGAAAAAAATTCGAAAATGGAAGAAGCTGGAGGCAGTAGAGATCAGTCGAGGACGGAATCAGGGGATCAAGGAAACGAGATGATAATGAGAATGCTAGAGAGGATGAACGATGAATCTAATAGAGCTAGGGAAGAATCGAACAGGAAGTTAGAAGAGATTAGAGAAATGAGTGAGGAATCGAATCGTAAGTTTGAGCAAATTAGTCAGAAAATAGATAAGACGAATCAAGAAGTTTCAGAATTTAAAAATAGTCTTACCGTAAAGATGGGGGAAGTTGAAAATAGGGTTGAAAAAAATGAGCGTGATATTACAGGTCTTCGACAGGAAATGGGACATTTAAGGTCCGAAGTACGCATTTTTTGTGAAGAAGAAATAAACGTAAAAATGACTGAAGTGACGGACTCATGTAGGGATCAGTTAGGCAGGGTAGAACGCGAAGTTAGTAGTATCAAATACAACATGTCAAATTTAACGGGGGATGGTCCCAGATTTTATACAGGTGGAGGATCATTGGACCAACACATGAAGTTTTATGGCGATAACAGGGTAAATCCACAAATTTTTATTAATAGTGTAAGAAATCTAGTGGGAAATTTATTTGACGAACAGACTAAACTAAATACGATAAAGGCTTTATTAAAGGACAATGCGGAAGCGTGGTACAATTTAGTAGGACAGGACATAGACACGTATCAGGACTTTGAAAACAAATTTTAAAGCACTACTGGAGTGACCACAGACAAGACCAGGTACGAGACGACTTAATCACAGGAAATTTAAGGGAGAATTTTCAGGAAGTAGGAGCAATATGCTATACGCAAGTATAGCATAGCAAAGCAACTGAACCCACCACTGACGGACCGACAAATTATTAAGTATTTATCACGACACTTCGAGGTAGACATAAGACAGCACGTAGCACTACAGAACATAGTGGACAGAGAAATGTTTTGGAATACCTGCAGAGGTACGACGACGTAAGTAGTGGACGACCTCGGGATAATAGGGAAAGACAGATCAACACAGTTAGGTTTGACAATAGACGGGACAACTATGCTAGAAGGGGGAATAGTTACGGATACCAGCGACAGAATTGGGAACAGAGACGACCATACGTTAGGAGTAATAGTTTAGGAAGGGGACCTGCACCGAGACCGGGACCTACCAGAATGAATAGTTCACCAGACATGAGCGGGACTGCTAATACAGACACGGAACGAGTGGAAACGCCTAGGACATACGCTGAGGTGACGGCTAGACCAGGACCGAGTAGGGAAAACAGACCTGGACAGGATTTTTAGAACGCGACAGACCACTAGATTTCAGTGTAAATGTATATGAACATCCACGTGAATTTTTCAAAATTGAGGAGGAAGTAGAGCCAGAAACTGAGGAAAAATTATGTTTCCCAATTATTAATTTAGAAATTTTTGAGAATAATGTAGAAGTATTACTTGATACAGGAGCAGAGGCGAGTTTAATATCGGAGGAATTCGTCAGCAAAATTAGGAATAAGGTTTGTGATAGAATTATGCCTATAAAACGTAGCCATTTAGTAGCTCCAAATAAAAAGAAGTTTGCTGTAGTGAATAGTGTTGTGGTGCTTAGGATAGATATAGGAGGTTTAAGCTGTGAACAGGAGTTTGTAATTGTACCTGGACTGAAGTTTCAGAGCATTTTAGGTGTTGACTGTATGATGAAGTTAGGGGTTTTGATAGATATGGAGAGGAAGGTAGTAAGGATTAAAGATAGGGTAGTGCCATGGAAGGGCAGTTATGAAGTCACAGAGGATGACACGGGGTTTAGTATTAATGTAGTAGAGGTAGAGGATGATGAAGGTAAACAGATCAACACAATAAGATGTCCAGAGGATAGGAGAGTAGAGGTTCAAGCTTTAGTACAAAACATGCAGAATTAGTGGGGTAGAAGCAACAGCAGCATATCGGAGCAGGTGAAGGCAGAATTATTTTTGACGAAGTTAAGTGGCAAGTTTGTTTTTAATAAAGTAGATTTAAGGAATTCATTCTGGCGGATTCCATTGCATAAGAATTCTAGAAGGTACATAGGATTTTCCATAGAGGGAAAAATCGATAATTTTAAAGTAGTATCGTTTGGTTTGTCGGCAGAAAAGGAAATGATAATGAATAAGAAACAGACAAGTGTAGGGACTGAAGAAGAAGCAATATTTAAGAGTGAGGTTAATAGGGATGATAAGTTTATTGTATGTGAGATAACAGGGATGTTAAGTATAGATATAGAAGGAGGAGAAATAGGGATGAAGAGTATTAGGATGGTGAGAAGAAAGACTTGGAGGGTCAAGAAGAGAGTTAGATTTAAATAAGATAGGGATAGCATAGGTGTATATAAAAGAGTAGAAGTAAGTGGTTATAGAAAATAAAGCTAGGTATAGGATAAATATGGGAGATAATTAGGAATAGGTTTAGGATGAGAATAAAGAGTAAATGTAGGAAAAAAATAAGATAGGTTAAGTATAGATATTTCATATAAGATTAGTGGAGAGTTAGGAATAGAGTAAGAGTAGGATAGGCATATAGGATTAGGTAGGGGGAAGTAAAGTATAGTGAAGATTAGTTAAAAGTTAGGAATAGGATAGGTATATAGGATGTATATAGGATAAGATGGATAAGTAGGATGAAGTTAGGGATAATTTCAGTTTATAAAATTAGGTGAGAGTTAGGAATAGGATAGGGATATAGGATAGGTGTAAATATTTTTTTGGATTGGAGACAAAGTAGGTAAGTGAGATAGATAAGGGTAGAGAGAGATAGGCAATTTTTTTTGTAATTTTTTTGTCTAAATGCTTTATATTTGCATTTAAATAAGTGGGATTATTTGTATTCAAATAGGGGGAAAATACTCATATTTAGACCAGGGTAGAAAATTAAATAATCACATCAAATAATTTTAATCACCGTGTATAATGAATATTATTAGATAATACGCTTTATTAAAACCTTGAAGCATAAATAAATGCGGTCGTTTCAGTAAAAATAAGAAATTTAAATTATGTACAAGACGCTTTATATCAAAAGAAGCAGTATTAAAAAGCTCTGCGTGTAATGTAATTATTCCTAAACAAATGGAAATTACGTGCAAAATTTATATTAATTAACCCTATTTCAAGTAACCGGTATTAAACAGAGTGTATACATAATAATTAATATTTAACTTGTATTCGCTAAAAATGAAAGGATAGAAGTCAATTTTAATTGAAGTTAATTGAATCGTTAGTAACAGATAATATCTATAGAAACTTGTAAAAACCCAATAAAATGCAAATCCTAGAAGTGTTAGTTAGAAGTAGGATGTTTGAACACACCTGCGTATTTTAAAAGGCAATTTCAGTTTAATTTGTTTAGATAAACATGTCGATTCTAAGGATATTGGAAACGGTCAGATGCTTTAGCACGAAATACAAAACAGGGTTTATTTAAAAGCTCTGAGAATTAATATTATTTTGAACACCTGCGTAGTTTAAATATCACGTACGGCGAAAATTGTGTAGATAACAAATGGTTTCAAAGAATCTTGGAGAAACCGGGGCTTAATATTCACGAGAATGTGCGATACGGGGTTATTTAACCCAGATAGTCCACATGGACTAAAATATAATCGATAATAAAGAATATCAATTTGCACCAATACGAACAGGTTAGAAAAGGAAAGAGAAAATGCGTCAAGCAAAGACACATATAGTAAAAGGCGTGATTTAAGCAACGTCACGAGGGTCACAATTGGTTGAAAATAGGATGCAAATATCAGAGGTAGAAACAACAATTTCTGTACAAAATTAATTAGTTTTTCTCGGACATGTTTGCGTGCCGTGTGAATTTCTGAGATTTAAATAGGGCGAGTGAAAAATTTGTAAAAACCGACGCGCGAGCGACGGACTGGGAACAGAGTATGAGAAATTCTTTAGAATTACCCGTTTTGGGGAACAGACCGACAGACAGGCTTTTTGCTATATATACCGGTGGTAATATGAATTTCGGCCTCTTAGACTCTTAGACTCTTAGACTTTTGACTATTCGATGCGTTAAAAGCTCTTACATCCGCGACTTGATTCAAGATGTTAAACAGTGCATTTTAGTTTGATAAAATAATTTAAAATTTTGCTCGTATATTTTAGTGATTCAAAATAGTTTGTTATTTACGTGCTAACATGAATGTACTTCAGTGCACTTAGATACAAGGTAATAAAATTTAGTATCACTGTACCAATTAGCAAAATTTACAACGACAAATGTATACACAAAAGTAGGCAGTTTTGGCGTATATTGGTGAAAGACGCATGAATTTCTTTGCTATTTTTCGGGGGTGTTAATAATTAAATGGTTCAAATACGTGTCTGGATCCACGAAACAAGGGTCAGATATACACAGATGAGTTCCGGAAAAGCCCAGAAACAACTTTAAATAAATGGTGATGGAAAAAATTTTAAAAGCGTTGAGAATTAGAAGCCGTAAATATAATCCTGTTGGAATGGTGTGATTAACTAAAGGGACGATGTACATTGAAGCTACGAGGACAGTGGCCTTCAGGTAAATTATACTATTTTGTTTGACATTTTTGTGTGTGTTGAATAACTTTATAATTGATTTACTTTAAATGGACAGTGAAATTGTACTAACCATAAAATTTTAATTTTAAGATGAAATTTGCTTGTTTAAGTAGAAAGGGGTATTTAGTATTGATGTTCGGGAATATGATGAAACTTTGGGTATGTCTTTGAGCTCAATTAGACGAACCTGGTTAATTAACGTAAAGGGGTGGTAGATGCTCCCTTTATACTCAGACTCCGGTCTGCTTATATTGTTATATTAATTAGTAGGCATCCAACAAGGACTTTAATTCTGGATGCACATTAAAATGATAATAAAATTAATCTTGAAATTCTTTTTAAAACTGAATTTTATGCTGAAATTTAATTTGAAAATTTAATGTATTCTGAATATTGATGTAAATAGAGTTAACGTTGATGTTTGTGGTAGGAATGTGTTTGTTTTTTTATGAATGAGGAGGTTTATAAAATTAGGTGAGCAGCCGAGGCGAAAAGAGGATCACAGCAGTTTATGACGCACAATCTGTGGGACTAGAATTTTTTTTGTTGAAAGGACCCAGTTCCCGCATTCACAGGAGTATATCACAGCAATATATATATATATATATATATATATATATATATATATATATATATTATCGTGTAATTTGTAGCTAATTGTAGATATATAAGGTCATAAGGCAAGCTTGGACGTATAGTAATAACTTACGAGAAAGTCAATCAGGCGTTTTAGATAATTAAGGTATTTTAAATAATTAAAATAGAGCTTAGTCAACTTATGATAATTTAGGGTTAATTTAATTTTAGTTGTATTTATTTAGAAAGGACGTAGCATAATATTTATTGTAGGATAGAACAATAAGGGTTACAAGCAACAAGGTAAAAATATCGTTTTTAATTTCATTTAAGCTAGTATACGAAAATATAAAATCTTTCCATGTTTGTTAGTGTAGGATTATTATTTTGAAGGGTAAAACCAGAAGCGTTTTAAAGCCTAGTGTACAAATTAAATGGGGGAAAGATTTCAAGGTAATATGTTACAATAAACAAGCCTATAAAAATTAATATGTTATAAGAAGGAGAAGGACCATTGGAAGTTAGTATAATCAATATACAACAAGGACAGAACAGAGAACATATAAGTATGACGAGGAAGCAGAATGTATGTGTAAGATATCGATTTAATTATAGAGGTAGTATAGGAGGGAAGTCAAAAACAAGCTGTCATGGAGGAACAAGGACAGAGCAGAACGCATGAATACAAGTGAGAAACAGTATATTTTGGGATTTAATTATAGATGTAGTATAGGAGGGAGACGACAAACAAACTTATTTTGAAGAGGGTAACAAAATCAATAATTTCTAAGAATATTATAAGCAGACACAGATCGATTGAAGGCAAGGGAGAGAAATTGAGTGAGATGATTGGACGATACAGTTACACGCGCAACAATTTTGTATTAGTGAAACGAATTTTTTTGAACTACTAAAACACCAGCCCCACATTGGGTGTCAGTGTAATGTTTTTTATTTTTTTTTAACTGGGCTCAACTAGCGTCACTCACGGGCGCTAGTGTTACGTTTTTTCTTCTTAATACTATATATCTGACTCTAGAAGTTGGGTGTCAGCAAAACGAAGTCTTCCGACGTAACTAGGGGTCTATTCCTTGGGTAGAGCTATGAGAATTGGGGGGGTAAGTCGAAATCTGTGGGGGGGGGTCATACTCAAACTAAAACAAATAGGCGCCACCAAGTCCGGATTGATTCACGTTAATGGCATGGCATATTTCTAAGGGCGGACGTGGAGACCCAAAGAAAAAAAGATCGCCTTCGCTGACAAAAACCTGTCTTAACAGAATAAGACGCTGCTCCTGTAAGAAAGTATATTAATAAGATCAACATAGAATTGGAACACTGTTTGTGTCCCGCAAACATATCTAAAGAAATATAAAAAAATATTTTCTATATAAGGTTGGCATCAAAATTCAACTCTTAAAGATATTAATTTTCGGTGGTTAGGTTTGATCACACTTGATCAAAATAAAAACTTTAAGCTTGGACTAATAATTTACTAAAAGAATCTCTTTTCTTTAAATAAAATTCAATGCAACAAAATTAAATAATTACTTGAATTACTTTGTAAGTTTAAAGTAAGGTTTATCAACCTTATTCATGATCAAATATATTACAACAAGGTGTAACTTGTTACACAAAGATATTCTAACCCATTCAGATCTGTTTAGGTCGATTACATTACAAAAGTTAATATACAAATTTTTCTCTTTAAGTAAAAGCACTAATTTTAGTTTAAAATGAAAATGATCACAAAAATATTCTTGTTTTCAAAGGTGGTAGTAATACAGTGCTAAGCATCTGCTTTCAAGGATACATGTGTCAGCAGCATATTTCAGACAATCAAGTGACGTAGGTACACCTGTTATTGTAACTAACAGTTTATATTCTTACAAAATCAAGTGAGTGAATTTTAAGTTTGATACTGGGAAATCCAGCTTAGCAATAGTTGAAGCAAATAACAAATTCGTACTTCTACACATCGGAACAAAATAGCGTGTTTCTAGAGTGAAACACAAAAGAATTTCTTAGAACTACTACGAACCAAACAAAACTGCATTCCTAGACTGAATTAGGTACTTGTTTCACCATGCGAAATTTACTGCATATTTTCTACCAAAGTAGCATCTTCACTCGGTGCAACAAACGATCTTCTATAAATTAGATCAACTTTCCATCTTCCAAGTACACCGTACACATCGTGAAGTGAAGTGGTTTTCTTAACGTTGATTCTAGTTTTCAAAATTCTAACTGCATCGTAGATTGTAGTGATGTTTTTTTGTCGCCTAATCTTTCGTCGCCTAATCTTTCGTCGCCTAATCTTTCGTCGCCTAATATTTCGTCGCGCTAAACAAATTTTCCAAATTAAATAAAATAACAACGTTTATACTATACCAACCGCTATTCAGAAAATGTGCTCACTCATTAAAATTGATACGCAGGTTACTGGCCATCGTCCTTTCATACATCTTGCTAGTTCTGCTACGTATGGCCGAGTGCTTATCACGCTCGCTCGGACGGTCGGAGGATCCAAAGGGGGACGTTGTCACACCTAAACGCGCCTGCGACTGGCTGTGAAATACACCGACATCCAACCCAAATAGACTAACAAATCAAGATGCTATTTCAATGTATTATTTTACTTGTTAAACGTATTACGACATTATTTAATAAAAGTGTTTTATTACTTTCGCACTTTTAACGAAGGGATTTATCAACCCAAAAATAAAATTGTTACATTAGGTAGGGCAAATATCCAGCTGGTGGAAGCATATGTGTGAAAAAGGACTATATGAGCAAAGGAGATGAAAGATGTTTGTTTTAGTTTAAAGGTGTGAACATAATTGGAATTAATTTCGGTTGAGGCTAGTTTTCGCTGAATAGCAGGGACGGTTGACTATTTTTAAAGGTTTACCAAGTAATTTAATGTGATTGTTGTTCGTAATTCAGGGGAAACTAAAAGCCGTTGGAGCTTTCACAATAAAATAGAGGCGGTTAGGCGAGTAATTTTAAGAAAGGAGTGAACGGTTGGTGCTTTTACATAGAATATTATTGTACATTAAAAATTTACGTGCGAACTTGAAAACAGGGGAGGTGTAGGAAGCCTATATAAACCACCTTCGACGGGGGCGGCGCTCTCTTAATTTTCTTCATTTCTTCGCGCATCATCAAGTTGACTTAGTGAAAGTATTTAATGAATTTATGTATAATTGCACATAAGTTAGTGTAGTGTGATGACAAGTCGTCATTTAAAATCGAATAAAGAATTCTAAGCGAAGAGTAGATGAAGTATGTAAGTACAAACGATTACGATTGTGGTTTTGGAATGTACGAAAAGTATACTATACATTTACATGTACACTTTTTCTTAAAAACATCAGTTGAAATTTTGGGTTTTTAGTTTTTAAGAAAAAATCTTTTTTCATAAATATGAATCTACCTCCTTTTCTTAAGCATCAGTTAAAATATTTGTATGAAGTACCCTATATATATATATATATATATATATATAATATATATATATATATATATATATATATATATATGATATGATATCGCCGTACGCCGATGTAATAAACGTCCAGCTGAACGCCACCGCTCTGTATTTTTCTCTAATCTTCTAACTTTATTATGCCACGGGTAGCCCCTTTTAATTTACATAGAGTGCACAACGTTACGATGATCAATTTTCATTTACCCCTTTATGGTTACCTGTTTGAATTAATAGAACGAAGTCAATCAATATTCATATAATGAAAGGAAATAATATTTACACTTCACAATTTTTGTAATCCTTTAAATATACCCTTCAATCAATTAATATTATATGGATTATTTATCCCAAAATTTATATCCTTTTAATTTAAAGTCACCAAAAACGACACCTTTTACAAAAAAATCTGGAATGTTCAAGACCCTTTTATGATTATTACGTAAGTTTCAACGTATTCAATATTCTTGTTGACTCCTTACAAGCTTTAGAGAAAATTAATATATTCAGTGTTAAAATTTAAATTTGAAAAGATTCCTTAAAACTAGGTTGCCCTGACCTGTGATTTCCTGATGAGTTGTTTCGTGTTGTGGATCAACACCCCCTTATTATCTTCAATCGAAAACCAATGCTCTGCTTTGCATTCCTTAACGTATGTTTGAACCAATAATTTAGTACGGTTACCCCTTGTTTCCAAAATTCACCTCGTGCTTTATTCTATATTTTTCTGGTTACGCCTTGGACCCCTTCCCTTAAATACAACTTGGAATTCGTAGGTTTCTTAGTATTATGAATTTAGAATTATTCCACTTATCGTCGTGAATTAGAATTAGATTAGAATACCAGACTTATGACCATGGATTAGAAGTGTATCAGAAGCGGATTGGAAGCCCTATATCATTATAAACATTTAACTTAAATTAATTATCCAATTTCTACTTACGTTTTCTGCAAAAACGGCAAAAGCTTTTTCATGTATTCTTAACGCAATTCTTTCACAACACTATATTTCACTATAATATAAAATTTATTTATCTGTCGCGTAAATATTTGATTAAGAGTATTGTGGATTTGACGTGCTTCAAATTGAGACTGACCGTTTCTTATCACCTCTGGGCGTTATATAGCTTTTGCCCTCTACATTTGGATTGGTTTTCCAAGCAGCCTTGCAACCAACCATATTTGTTCTGGACATTCCTAGTGTATTTTCAAGCCGATTTCTGATGAAACTATTTTGGAGTTCCGTATCATGCTGTTATTTACTATTGTTTTACGATCTTTGATCGCCTTGTTATTGTTATCGTTGCTGGACTTTTAGGTTATGTCTGTTGTTTTGTGTAAATAAAGCTTTTGGAGAATTGTACAAAAATAAATGATGTAACACGAGTGCTGTTTTCGTTTATGTATTTATTTAAACTCATCTTTGAAAGTACGTTTTCTTATCAAAGCGCTTATTGTTCCTTCTATCTTACAAGCGTAATTGCATGAAGATTTACTAGGTTTTATCCTATCTTCTGCGTATCTGTTTTATAAACTTGTTGAACACTTCTCAACGTAGTTTAATTACATGTATGATTATTTCTCTGCTAAATGCGCGTTCTATCATTTGAATATATGCTTACTGGCATTGATTAAAGTTAATTACAGTCCATATACAGGGTGTTAAATGCTTGCTATTTACATAATGCGCGAATTATTTATTTTCCTGCTAAATAAATGCAGTTTTCTTATTCCCATTGCTATTTACAGTTACTACGCGACCCTGACTACTCAATACACCCCTAAACAACCCCTTATCACAGCATTATATATATATATATATATATATTCTCGTGTTCTTAAAATCTGGTGGTAAATCCTTATTACTCTCACATCAACTTTCTGTTGAAATTATTAAGCAGACTAACTTCTTAATAATTTTCTATGGAGAATGAACACATAAAAAAGACCATCCACTTGATTAATATAAAACGTACTTGCATATTACAAATAGATGCATTTGCATAACATTAACATTTATGCGACTTTTCAAGATTAATTCAATTTTTCCATTTGATTTAATGAAAATAAATGAGTTCATCTTATTGATGATTTTCTTTGCTAAATGCCTAAAATGTCTATCCATTTCATTAATATTGAGCATACATTTATATACATGAACGTTGTAAATAAAATGCTTTTATAATTTGTTACTGAGAATCTGTATTATACCATTGTTGATCAGATGGGGTCTTTTTGTCAGCATTTCCCCCAAATTGAAATATGAAATTAAAGAAAAATGTTTTTATTTTAATATTCCTCCTCTTCAGTATTTCCTCATAAATCTAACATTGTTCTTCAAGATTTCAAGTGGTGGTATTGTCTTTTGCGAAAACAAAGGAACGAAATTATAAGATTGCAACATTCCCAAAAATGTCCATAGTGTATGAATGTTTTTAGGTTAAGGATATTTTAATATTTCCGACTTTCTGTTGTTAGTAAATCTACCTTTCAAGCTTATTTTGAAACCCAAAATTTTCACACTTTCTTGGAAATATTACATTTCCCCAAATTCACACAAAGTCTGCAAAATTTAATTCTAACAAAATTCTTTCCAAATGTATCAGCTGCTGTTCTAAAATCATAGTGTCCCAAATTAGACTGCATTGTTTTGACGAGAGTTGCAGTAGATAAAGAGAAAAGACGACTTTAAATTGATAAATTTCATCTTCAACTGAAAAACCTGTATATTTCCGGGACTCTCTTTCTAAAGGAATCAATCAAAATGAGTTTCATAAATCTAGTTTTGAAAATATTGCTTTTTCTCCTAATCTAGCTAAAATGGAGTCCTTCACGAGAGGACTATGATATTGTTGTTTCGTTCATTGATTTATTTTTCTTGCACCTAAGCATAAACGAATGTTGTCATAATTCTTATTCACCATCACTAACGGATGTACAAAATGCATACTTGGTTCAGCTTTTTCTTGGACCTCACTTTTTTTTTACTATTTAGATCCTCAATTCTTTTCCGCTCTGCATTCTCAATGATAAAACTATCATTTGACCCTATCGACACCCCTTCTAATCTCATCAATTCCTTTATGCTTTTTCTCTCTTTGCATTATATAAAAAGTTCTTCAAAAAAAATTCTTTATCCTGACTAAATAATTTTGCAACTTACTCCAATAGATGTAAGCCCCTAATCCCTGACTTCTTACAAAGTAAATTCTAATCAGAATGTTGAATCCAGCTAATTACAATGTGATCTAAAGTCGCTTTTATAGAATCTAGCCTCTATTGTTGGCTTGCCAATTTTCTGTCATGTTATTAAAATCTGATAATGAGTTCTTACCGACTCTGCTGAGATTATTAAGCAGAATTCACTACACAACAGATGCAGAATCTCCTATTCAAATGAAAGAAACCACTTCTTCAACTAAATCAGTGGGTTGAACATAAACACTCTCGAACTTGAATAAATCAGTATATTAAACCTTACAAAAATTTGAGAATAAATATTTACAACTAATAATCGTATAAAAATTGAAAATTCTGTCAGTATCTATCATATAAAATATAATAAGATAACCAAGGTATCAACTTACACTTATATTATACTTACATTAACATTACAATGGCCAGGGCACTCTCATCTCTTGCTTCTTTAAAATATACTTTTTAATAAAGTCCTTTGTTATAAATAATTACCTAAATGAATTTTTGCATTAATTAATTCTTAAAGCTAATAAATCACACAAAAAATATTCAATTACAATACTTATCTTAAAAAGTCCTTTGCAGAGTAACACAAGTCCTCATAACTAGTCTGACCTCTAAATTTGGAAACCTTGAATTAACTCCAAATACACAGCCTCTCAATGCTTCCCAGCTTTGAATAGAAACTCAGTCTCAAATATTGATGCTAGAAGTAAAATTATCCAAAATTCAAACCAGGTCCAAGCCAAAACTAGTTAACCACGAATCTAATTTCAGCACCACCTAACCAAATAGCTGAAACGAAAATAATCAGCGAAGTGAAGATTTAAAAATTGAACTAATATTTACACTCTAATACTTGAAATCCAACACTTGAAGTCTAATTTCTAGAAATACTGGGAGTACTATTTGGATTAACACTTGGAGTAATATTTGGATCCACAAAACACCCATTGCCTACCTAATTTAAAACATACTAATTTACTTATGAATTACACTTTCATATACTTACCACAATTTGTATTTTCACGTATTAATGGAACTTTGTTATTTTGAAATCACTTTACTGGATCGCACAAAATTTAGCAATCCTTTTCAAAATAAATTTATTCGTATATAGCATCTTATTCAGATGATTGAACCATTAGTTCCAAGTATTTTATCATAACATAGTCTAGAAAACTTATTGAAATGCACATATGCCATGACCAAGCAGAAATGTTTCTGTTTATAACAAAGGAAACCATTAGTTGAGCTCTTTGATTACTGTTAGTTTGAGGTTATTTTGCGATATGTAAAATCCAGCAATTCAATTTCTGTAAATATGTAATCACATCGAATGTTTCTCTAGGTAAATAAAAATTAATTTTGGTACCGTTGTAGTAAAATGTTGGTTTTACATGAAGAATTAGCTCCGGCCTATGTGACAATTTGCTTATCATGCTGTAATTAAAATAAAGCGTTCTTTCATATTACAAATAGATGCACCTGCATAATATTAACATTTATGTGACTTTTCTAGGTTAATGCAATTCTTCCGTTTGATTTAATAAAAATAAATGTATTTCTTATTAATGATTTTCTTTGTTAATTGCATAAAATATTCATCTATTTAATTAATATAAACAGCATCATTGTAGTTTGTACTATTATAGCACTTTACTAAATTTTAAGTTGGCTTTGAAAATACTTGTCAAATTGATATTTTTATTTTTATCTACTATTTATTATGATAGACATAATTTTTTTCTATTTATTGATATATTAAATTAAGTAGTTATGAAAACAGGTTAAATATCAGATATATAGAATAGTGTTTTTTATATATTTTTTTCAGTATCCAAAAGACATTTTGAAATTGGATTATAAACCTGGTTTTGCAATAAGAGGTCTTCATTATGATATTGAAAAGGGTATTTTATTAAAATTGGATTCCTTTTTACAAATACAGTTTGGATCTGTATACCGAGGTAACACTCCACTTTCTGATGAAGAAGTTTTAGATTTATATAAAAATAGAATCATTCCCATCGCTTGTATAGAAAGGCGTCGCTCTGGTACTGACCAGGTAATTTCCATATTCATTTATGTTCTTATTATTTTTATGTTGCAGGATGCCCATACACGAATGGTGCAGCTAGCTGATCTGTTTTCTGTTCCAGAAATGTGTTTACTTTGCAACGTTGCAGATTATTTTGAATCTAATCATATTGATTACCATCCCGAAATTTTATTTCTTGACATAAAGGTATGTAATAAATTGCATTGAACTTGCATTAACTCTTGATTTGTTAATTATTTTTATTAGCCAAATTCTTCTAAATAAACGCGATTTGTTGCTAAATTTAACTATTTTGTAAGTGTATAGGTTATTATTTATCTTATTTAATTGTCTAATTTAAAAAATTAATTATATCATCAGTTTGTAGTATTAAACTACAACAGTGACTGTTTTTTGGAAATACTATAAAATTATAAATATATATTATACTTATACTGCTGGGTGATTTGTATATAAAACAAAACTTGAACATTTCTATATTGCAATTTTTTGACAATAATCAACCATGATTAAGGCTTGGAAATTCTTGCCATGGAACAATAGACTGATAGAGTTTTAAACTGCATAGTAATTGATTTTTTGCCGATTTTCAAATTGTAGACTAATAATTTATTCAATTTCAGAAACTTACAATAAGTGAAATTTGTATTATTAAGTGAATTTTTAGCTAAAATGTTACACTCCACTAAATAACTTCACATATTTTTTTTATAAAATAAATTCAATAAAGTTAACAACACTCGGTCTCATTAAAATTCCAAATGAGTTTTCAACAGCCATTTTTGTTTATAATTCTTCATATTAGCACTGCATTACCTACATACTCGATAAATTCATTATTGCCTTAATATTAATTATAAAGCCAAGTTATTTATTGGTAACCATTATAACAGCGGCGCAAGACACATTTTGCAAATCCATTTATAAGCTGCATATTTCCATTATATTTGAGATTTGTTTATCGTGATATTGTATAAGAAGATGTTATATTTTTAACATATTTACATGCAATCCTTGTTTAATATGCACACATGCACATGCATACATGTATGCATGTATGCATGCACGCACACATGCACACACGCACATACACATACACACACACATGCATATACACACACATACATACACATACACACACATTCACGCATGCATGCATGTGCACACACACACACACATGCACACCACCATGCACACAATCCCATGTGTGTTCAGCATTATGTTATTCAAAGTTTTAATATGTTTTTGTTTAAACTACTTCTACCGGTTCCTAGGGTATCTGCCATTTGTGTGCGAGAATAATTTTGCTCCTCACTCCCTCGTATCGATTAATTGAAATTTCTTAGAAATATTTTACCGTAGGTGAAAGAACGAATTACAGAAAATGTAAAAAATATATAGTAGTTTATTTATTAATTTTATAACCTAACATACTTACTGAAATAATAACTAAATGAATACATCATTTGAAATACATATATTAAATACTATTAATTAATTATTATGCTTAATAAGCAAAAAACTTAAATAAACTTTGCTTTTCTTGTATTCTTTAAAACAAATTCTGATTTAACATCATTTCAAAAGATATACATGTATCATGTATATCTTTTGAAATGTCCTCTGCGATACTAATAATAGATAAGTCTGAAGGCCTCTCTTGTCCTATTGTTGATTGCAAATAATTTTTTTACTATTTTAAATTTTGAAAAGCTTCTCTCCCTGCCAGACATTGTCACAGATAATGCTAATAAAATTTGTATGGCAATTACTGAATTTTGAAAAAGATAGATGTGGTTATTGAATCACATTTAACACATTCACTTCAAGAGTAATATAGGGTGTTACATTGTGAATTTCAAAGGCATTAATCTTGGGCTATAATATCTTTTTCGTTTTTAGATGGATCATGTACCATTTTCCACAGATTTATAGTTTATACAAATGTTTGATTTATCAGTTTTAAGGAAATTATTTAGGTCATTAGGAAAATTGAAAATTGTGTAGAAACCTATTAATACAAGCCCCACGCGTTGGGCGCAAGTGAAACGTAAACTACTTTCTTAAAGTGAATGTAATTCACATATCCCCAAAAAAGGCAAAGAACTCGCAGAAATTACTACGAAGCCTCGCACTACACGAGAGATGTAAGTTTTCTGTCGAAATTCGTTTTGGGTTCCTCGGTCTAGCTCTGAACTCTAACTTCAGCGGATTTTTGATGAGACACGGGGGAGGTTTATATAAAAAGACGGATATGTCAGGCGCCACTACACCTTTATAAAATATAATGTATTTGACAGACAAGCCTGAAAGAAACGTGTAGAAACCTTTCGGCAAACTAACACAACGATGGTTACTAGAGTAACAGTTGATACCTGAAATAAATTTACAGAGATTATTAGTAAATTAACGGATATAGTTATTTGCGTCTCAAAATCAGAAAGCACATATGTTAGAATATGTCCACCAAGTTTTACTTTTATGCAATAAACTCACCTTTCAAAATTCAAACAGACTAAATAAAAGCTATTAAACTGTTTGACCATTTATAATTGCAACTGATTAATGTTTCTATAGTTTCATAAGGTAACTATGTACAAAAAAGTTTCAATACTATTTACAATTTCAATCAACTTCACGTATTAGTCTTAATGACCAAAACTTAGGTCTTCAAAAATTTAATTACATATTTATTCAGGCTTCCCAATTTCAGATCTGACATGTTGGTTCACAAAGGTATTTAAATGTTTTAATGCATCTAATTAAGAAATATACTGCTAGACATTATCTTTAGAATAACTTTCAAAAATATTTTACTTCACTGACATGTGTAAAATCAAATTACCAAAAATTTAAACCACTCAAATTTTATCAACTTCTTTTCTATATGAAGCACATTTGACCAGTTCATCAAGCAAACAAGCTTTTAAGTTTACTCATTTCTTATAATTGACACTTCTAAAATACACTTCCAAAAACAAATACAACCTTTAACCTACTAAAATTTTCTTCATACTATTTTCCAACAATGAGTTTCAACTTTTACAACTGAACGAACACCAACAAACAATAGATTTCTAGCATACAGGTTTAAAATAACCTAATTAAAAAGCATTTTACTACCATTAATTCGAATCATCCATTTAAAATTTCACGCTGCAACGAAATAGAACTTCCAGCAGGCTTCTCCCACTTTTATCGAAATCCACAAAATTATTATATCTGAACGGTTGATACCAATCCGAGTATACATCTACTTCGTATTTCTAAAGAAATAAAATCACGCCATTGTGTTTCTTTATTGCCTCGTGTCACTAACTACGAAAAGTTTGTTACATCTTCCTGTTTTGCGCATTGATGAATGAACTATCAATTTCTATTTTTAGAGACTTGCTTTCACTGCCTAACCTATGCGTATATCACATCGTAATACTCTGGAATACATGTTGTGACTTATCGGTATTAGACGTGAATGAATATTCAAGCCTATAAAACTAGTTGACAATCGAGTTTCATCAAGGACAAAGCGCGATCTCTCACCTAATATTCGTCAGTGCGTTCATCAACTTGAATATGGTTAACAATTGCACTAAATAATTATTTCTAAATATGATAATGGTATATTAACATATTTTCATAATAATAAGAAATATGATAGCTTATTTGCTGCTATATTATAGGTGACATATACCTTAATTTAATATGCTACAGTGTGATGTTGTTTTATTTGTTCGACTTTTTCTTCTATTTTTGATAATGCAGTATCCAATGTCACAAAGTAAAAATTAATTTTGAAATGGTCACCTGGAATTTTGTGAACTTCATTTTTACATTTGTACTAAAGTAAACTCTTTTGTTGGGGTCTAACAACATTAACCAGAGGAAACGGAGGGTTGCAATCTATATTTTTGGCAATATTTTTGGCCTCTTCTAAAATATGGTTGAAAGCTTTATTAGATCTAATATTTTATAAATATGTTTTGGTTTGCTCCAACATTAAAATAATATTTTTGAATGCAGAATCCGATTCCTTCATAGCTTTACTTACGATTAATTTTTGTGAACACATTAGTTGCATATATTAGGCCTAACAGTTAGCAAGCAGTTGCCAATATTTTTGCCGTAAACCTGTGCTACATACAAATATTTAGCAGCAGTCATCATTATTTGTAGCGGGAAAGTTGTACACTCATTTACCTAACTTGTTTAAAAATGTTACGTCTGAGGAAGTTTATTTTGTTACATTGAATATAAAACGAATTTTATACTATTAACACAATGCTGAAATTCCTGATAAATTAAAAAAAAATTAATATCTATAAACTTATAAAAGAGGTCTTGTTTAAATTTGTAAATACTCAGCTTATGTAAAGTATATTAGTAACGTGTCTAGTAGAAGACGTGAGAACTTGGTAACGGTAGCACAAGCTGCTTTTTTCTGCTGAACATGCCCATTATATCATCTGATAATGGAGCAAATAAATTTAAAAGACTTAATTTGTAAAAGTAACGAATGTGTCTTATTTCTAGTTTCAGAGTCTCTAGTATTATCAATACGGAGTGTATATAAAGCATATCGCTGATGTCCTGGCAAAACCGTACATGTAATAATCTTGCAATTTTACAGGAGACCATTTATAAACTTGTTTTTGAGACTGTAATGTTTATATTAATCTCAGTAGTCTATATTTTTTTTATGAAACACCCGATTCAAAGTTACACATTATTCAATACAATATTGATATCAAAATTTCTTTGACCTAACCTTTTTTTGAAAAGAGCTAAGATTAAAATTTTTCCAACTTCCAGAAATTGATTTTTTTTTAATTTTTCCCCACTGAACGTCCAAACCATCATCTGATATACTTCTGTTAATAAATGGAGAGTTTTTGTTTCGGTACATTTTTTTAAAGTTATAAAACTTGTTTACTTTCATAACTTTAAAAGCTTTTGATTTTTTGGAGTTAACCCCAACCATTCGAATCAATTGATACCAATCTTGAGGTATGTAGATGCTCATATTCTTAGGCTTTGCCCGTTCAATTCGGGAATACTCTGTGTCACATTTCATATGGACATGGCCAATAACAAGTATTTGTAGTATATGTAAATTGGACTTTTTGGTTACAGCTACGTTAAACATGACAGACAAGGTAAAGTTATGATTCTGTTTAGGACAATTGTCCGAATAGTAAGTAATTTGAATGCACTCATCTGGAAGAGAACGAATATCTTGATAAATGCATGAAGCAATTTCATCCAAACCTGTGCTTACTTCATATTCTGGCCAAACATAGCATGTGGTTTTAGTTGAAGTTAAGTCTTTAACAGTTAAATTGTAGGTACTTGATTGTCTTGTATAATACGAGGAGCCTCATCTGACAATTTACATTTTAATTTTATTTTAAATTCATCGCATCTTTTACAAGTACCCTTTGAAGGTATTTTGAACGAAATGTTTTTTTGCTTAAAACACACACACACACACACACACACACACACACTATATATATATATATATATATATATATATATATATATTGTTGTGAAGATTTACTCCGTCGCTGCTTAAATCGAGCCCCACCGTTGGGCCGTAATAAATGCTGTGCATCTATACCTGTATAAAATAAATTTTGTTTCTAGTCTTTGGATCATAATATGTTCTAGTTGTGTACCCTTTGAAAATGCTCTTAAAATTGACACCACATGATTAGCTCTGCTCACTGCTTTTCCAGGGATACTCACCACGGCTGCTCATCTGCTCTACAATCCATAACCACCATTCTATTTAATAATAATAATAATAAAAATTTTTAAAATAATCCTTCTAACCAAAAATACAACCCTTTTTATTCTGACAAATTAACATTAAAAACACACAATCTCTATATTTACAACTGATCCACATTAAATATTTCATGCTCCTCCTCACTATTAAATCTCATCAAGTTAATACAACAAAGATTACCTGCTTGTCTATATTCAAATGCTCATTCTAAAGGAGATGAACCTATCCCAGAACCTTACTGTATTTTCCCCTTGGTCTATGGTGAGCTCAGTATAAACCTTTTTGTATTTGCATGCAAAATTTTAGCGCTAAAAATTTTAAATAAAGGATCTGTTTACCTTTTACATATGTGAAATATTCATAATTATATCATATACATCTATTTACATCCTCAGATTTTAAATATTTCCTTTACAAAGGCAAATCAATTAAATTTCTGTTCATAAATTCATCACAATATGTAACCCAAAATCACTAATAGTTTAAAACAACAAATAAGCACCACCATAACAGTTAAAAAAAAATTCATTACCTGGAGAGTAATTTTTATCCAGATCACCATCTTTAAAGATGCTCTCCTCTATCGACTGCTCGTACCTGGATCATTCCACATTGTTGCCTTACAATAGTAACAGCAAGTATACCTCAAACTCGCTTGGCCTCCAAAAACCCTCAGGACTGCCGCTACAGATCTATAAACAATCGCTTCTTTCAAGCAAGTGCAACAAGCACCCTCATCCAATTTACAAATAAGTTGCTACTTACTGTTCATCCTGCTTCAATTAAATCAAAATAATATGATACGGTTCACTCCGTTTTTAAAATTGCAGCAACTTGTGCATTTAAACACTTGTAATATCTCGGACTTCACTATTCACGTAGTTTGAAGCTAGGGTGAAGTATTCAGCAGAATCGAAAACTAAGAGAGCGAGTATCGTCTCCAGCGCGTTTATATAACCAAACCCCCTCTCTCAAGTTGCACGTATCCTTCACAATCATTCCTTGAAACTTTTATCCAACGGCTGCCCAATTTCTAAAATTTACGTGATAATACAACTATTGTCGAAAACTGAGAATTTTGAAGCGCAAACACGGCTTTACTTCGAAAAGTCGTTAAATTTGCCAACCGTTTTCTCAGAATCCTTAACACTCCTATCACCCCCAAACAACTAAAATCACGTCTCCCATATGCGCGTACATACTATTATCTCACTTCTATTCTCATTATAACATCCTCTATCCTTGTTTTTATACCCTATCTAAGTTGTTGTAACCTTACCACCGATCTTATTATTAATTAATTATTATCCTAGTTCTAAATTAAAGTTTAAAAATTAAATGTACATTATCTTACCTATCTTATCCCTATTTAATTATATTGAAACGATTTAAATAATATATTGATTTCTATATACAGGGTACCTACAAATTAATAAATGCTTGACTTATGTACACCTATTTAAGCTTATAAATCCACAGTAATATATATATATATATATATATATATATATATTGATAAACGGTAGGTAATGACTTCCAAAACAGATACATAGCAAACGATGTGACTTCATATATACCGTTGTTACTTCCATTTTCGGAAGTCATAGCGATTTGCAGAAATTTTACACTTTTCAGACCATTGGAGGTATTTTAAGTCATTTCCCAAAAATTTGTCTGGAGGTCACAACTGACCAACTGTACCTACAAAAAAACTTTTAGTTCACTTGTATATCGCTAGCGCTAGTGTCGTGTTTGATACCTTACACACGTCAAGCACGCTGCAACTTCCGTTACATGTTAGCTACCTTAGTACCTCCAAAGACCGCGGTAAATGCGACAACGTTGCTCACTACATATCTTGAAACATAATTGCGGTTTAGCATTTATTCAGAATGCCGATTAAGAAAGTTTTATATAAAGGTGATGAAGAAATGAATTTAATAAGCCCGCTAAATGATACAATTAGCTCTAAATAGTAGGGATATTTAAAATTTAAATTATTATGACCATTTATTAACGATTCTTTCATTTTCCAAATACTGTAATATTAACGTTATGCATTCTGTTAGTACAGCTGACTTGCATTCCAAATTAATGTTCAACATTCTTATGTAAAGTATAATATGAATTCTACGAATAGGAAAAATATCTTTAAAAACAATTGCAGTTTTTATATTTGTTTATAGGGATTTTAAAGAAATGTTAAACGCCTACAAAGTTTTGCTTGCCTCGTTAGTGTAAACACCTATGGTATTTAGCCGTTTACAAATATACATTAATTTAGTATAAGTTGGGTAGATTGCCCCATGTCTATTAATGCTACCTGGTTATACTTTATCGAGAGAATTGAATTTTTATAAATTTCAGACGGCAATGAGTTTTAGATTGTTATATTCTGCGTATTTAGCACAATTATGTTTTAAAGTACCTTTTAAGCAGACTTCACGGAACCATGCATTAGTTTGGTTAAGAGGTACGGGAAAGATTTATAGTTAATATTTAGGTCAAGCGCAATTATATTTTTAATTATTCAGCATTTTATTGTGTCTGGCATTAATACGATAATATACTCTAGGAAATTAAGGTAGGTCCCTTGCATTTTTCGAAAAATTCAGGAACGCAGTTTGAATGCATTTTATGTTAGTATAAGCTTTTAGAATGATGTCTAATACAAATTAAACCAAATTATTTCTTTATTAATATATTTAAACAATTGCCAAAGATGTGAAAAACACGTTTCTAGATGATATACCGAACGCTATAACACTTAGAGAAAAAAAGTTTCAAATGAAAAATGTGAGCCTTAAAAACGCCTACAGAATGAGTGGTAATAGTTTAAAATCGGTTAATTTGTTCACTTGCATATGAATTTAAATTACCTAAAATATCACTTTCTTAAATCTGCTGTTGTTTAAACAGTAATTGAAATATTTGGCTGAAACCAATTGGAAAGTATACCTCTAAGGGCTTTTAAGTTACCACTAAAATTTCATTGAAAACTGGTTTTCTTAATAATTCATTTGTTTATTAAAAAACTTTTTTTCTCAGTGGAATTTCTACAGAATTGGTCTATTGAAAGTTTAAATAAATTAAGGAAATTTACTCTGAAAGAGTCACACCTAAACGTACTGTTACGAAAATAGTGAATTTTTACTGCTATGAGATGCAGAAAAACGGCTCTAAAGTGAAAGCATGTTTTTTGATACAAACAAACTAGCGTACCTTGTTTAATATTTATTCTATTGAATCGGGACAAAAACCATTTGAAAGCTACTTTCTCTTGAAACTTCTCAAAAAAAAATTTTCTTCTAATTTGAAGGAAATAATTTTTTTATTTTCAAGAAATCTTTGCTCCTATAATTACTACCATTTTTAATTAAATTTTAAATATGTTGGAACGAACGAGTTAAACTATTTATACGAAACTCCTTACATTTCATTTTCCAATGCTCCACCCGAAGGTACTACATTGGCCAGAAAACGAGTTTTTTTTATCTGGAAAATTTTAAATTTTGCCGAACCCTTGCTGTTCTAAGCAAGGGAAGGATCTTTAACGTGCGTGACAACACACACACGGGACCTACATTTTACCTCTCGTCCGAGCGAGGGTGTATTTTTGTGAAAAATGCTCGCTTAACATTTTTCAAGCGGACCGTGTCGGGATTCGAACCCGAGACCTTGGGCATAGTAGTCACACGCATACCAACTATGCCACGGAGCCGCCTGTACGAAACTCCACGCTTTTGTACACTCATTGTTATTAATGACAGTTTTGTACAAAGTGACGGTCGTTCTTGTAAATAGCGTCGGGTGGCAATGTGGGAGTACTCGTACCGCTCGTTCGAGCGTCAATAAATGATTTTAGCTCTCGTGACAAAATCGCTGCAACTTTTAATATCTCAGCAATAAATTGACATTTTGGGATGATTTTTTTTTAAATTTGGGTATGTTTTACTATTGATTTCAAATGGATAAGAATCCATGCGAAAAGCCAATTATTTATATAAAAAATAATTATTATAAGTAAATTAATGTTAAATTTCAGCCGTAAGAAACAAATGTTTAAAATTTTCAATACATTTGAAATCAGCAATAAAAGTACTCCAATTAAAAAAAATTATTTCACTATATAAATTTGTTATGATATATAAATCGCGAGATTAGTCGCGAGAGCTCAGAATCTTGTATCAACGTCTAAAAATAAAAATTATTCTCTACCATTCTAAAGTCAGATGATTTTTTTTCGAAAGAGCTTAATAAAAAAACAGATTTCGAATGGCTTTCGTCCCGATTCAATAGAATATATATTATACAAGGTACGCTAATTTGTTTGTAGCGAAAATAATGGATTCACTTTAAAGCCGTTTTTTGAAACTTAACTGTAAAAATCACTTTCCCATAACAATACGTTATAGTTTGACTTTTTCTGAATAAATTCTTTAATTTATTTACACCTTCACAGACCAATTCTGTAGAACTTCTAGTGAGAAAGAATTTTTTTATAAAACAAATAAATTATTAACAAAACTATTAAATGTTTTTCAATGAAATTTTAATGGTAACTTAAAAGTCCTTAGATGCATACTTTTCAAATGATTTCAGCTGAGTATATCATTTATTGTTTAAACAATATCAGATTTAAGAAACTGGCATTTTAGACATTTTAAATTCATTTGTAAATAAACAAATTAACCAATTTTAAATGATGACCATTCATTTTGTAGGTCTTTTTAAGGCATACACCTTTCATTTGAAACTTTTTTCTGTTTTCTATGTTCCGTCAATCATTGAAAAACGCATTTTTCACACACTTTTGGCCATTGTTTAAAAATATTAATATTGAAATGAAATGATTGCATTCGTATTGCACTTCATTCCAATGGCTGACATTAACATAATATGCCTTCAAACTGTCCCTTAATTTTTTCAAAATTTTTCCTAATTTCCACGAACTAAATAACGCTATCGTTTACATTTAATATTATTATAATTTTGCAAACATTTGACGTCATTTTTCCTAAAGATGGGTTAAAATCGTAGGTTTAATGTATTTAACTTTTCACATCTAAATAACTACTTTATTGTAAAAGTAATCCACATAAAACTTCTATCAGCACAACGCACATTTTGTGCGAATAGTGTAATTATAAAATCAAAATCCAGCCAAGTATGATAAAAGTAAAAAGTAGCGTGTCAACCAATGTGGTCAGTAGCAATTAAAATAGAGTAAAAAAAGTATTAAGAAAAGTTGTTATAGATCACTCAAAAATCCAAAATAAATACGAAATTTTGAAAAACAATTCGCTTTTTTAATTTTCTCCATTTTTTTTTGCCCTCATGAGATAATAATTTATTATTGTAGTAATAAGCATGCCATGAACAAGCAAACAATTCCAAAATTTTATTTAACATTAACAAACAAAATTTAACAACGCTTTACCTTGTGTTCTGGTTTCATGGCACCCTTATTATTGCAACAAGAAATTATTATTTGGACACACACACACACACATGTGTAGTTAGCACCCCGTTTTTGAAAAAGTGTGATTTTGAAAGTTGCTCCAGGTTGTTTTAAACTTGTACTACATTGTTTTCATTCGACATTATTTTATTTCAAACGATTCTTTATAAAAAACGAAAAAAGTTTTTATTGGCACCCACTCTTTCGAAAATTGAAGATTTGACCCGCGCCATACGGTGTTTTGTTTACTTCAAACATAGTTGCAAAAGGACAGTTCGTCATTTACGTACATTTTTAATAAAAATAATTCCGATATTTAAAACCATATCCTAAATTATACACGCATGCTATGCTAATCAACTATTAAGATAAAACGGTTCAATCAATTTCAGTACGAACAATGCAATCTCGTATTTGGAGCATATACAACAGCCAACATTCTCATTATAACATAAAATGCTTTAGGAAATATAGGCAACAGTGTTGGAAGTAAAAGAATCGCAAAGGTATTACGTTTACGAATCATCTACATATATACAAAAGGAAGTGGTTACGTATCTTGAGTAGGCGAACATATATATAAATAAAAATTAAAATCAAAAATCTTTTCCCCTCGTTTGAAAATTGTAATCAGGAAGTTCCCCTCAATGAATATATGCCAACAAAATAAAATTTGGAGTTTTGGAAAATGCGGAAGTAAGGTAGTCTCTTGCGTGCTACGGAAGTCACAACTTAACAACTATCAATATATATATATATATATATATATATATGATAATAGGGTAGATTAAGTCATAGGGGTCGTAGGATAGATATAAATAACTTTAACTTTAAGAAAATCAAATAATTCCAGCAAATATGAGTAAATCGACTATTCTACAAAAAGTCAATTGCGAGGACACTGTATATAAAAGATATGTAATTAAATGCATGAGAAAGAAGCTCCTTTAGTAATAATCCTATATCATTAGATTGGAATGGTAATGTGTGCGTCATATAAATATGTTTAAGTATAGTTTACAAGTAAAGATTTTAAAAAGCAACTCATTGCATCAAATATTTAATAATTGCGTCGAAAATATCAACGTAATTATTATGCAAACGCATCTTAATAATTCATTATTAGAAAATCGTTACGTGACTAG
The DNA here is from genome assembly GCA_036346225.1 of Platerodrilus igneus. Taxonomy (NCBI): domain Eukaryota; kingdom Metazoa; phylum Arthropoda; class Insecta; order Coleoptera; family Lycidae; genus Platerodrilus; species Platerodrilus igneus. The sequence goes on along the minus strand of JARFIW010000813.1, from coordinate 2,791,637 downwards.
AGAGAACACATTTTTTCAAAAAATCAACAGTCTGTAACAAACGAATAAACAAAGCGGTTCAATTATATGATAAATCGTGGACTTTCAATTGACAAACATTGAATACGTGACTTGATAAAAGCCAAAGATTGGAAAACCTAGTATAATACTGTGATATACTGAACGCTACGTGATCGATGGAGCATTTCGCCGAAGAATGAAACTAGGGAATTTGTAAAAATTCCGAGTTCTGCCAGATAAGGCAAAGTACAAGCCTTGATTATAAACACGCCAATGAAAACTATTGGGGGAAGGGCTTATATATACAATAGAAAATGAATAACATTGAGTCCATATTCAACCGAGCACCAACTATGCTCGAATGCTGTAAAAACTTATGCAATTAGTGAAATAAAATTTTAATAAATGAAATTTGAATGCAAAATTTTTGTGCGACGAAAAATAAGCCGATCTACAAATAGACGGCTTTCATTGGAAGCGATTTTTATTGGGGACTTCTTTTATTGGGACGTTTCATTGGAAGCGATTTTTTTGGGGACTTTTTTATTGGGACGTTTTATTGGAAGCAATTCTTATATTGGGACGACATTTTGTTGATGCCATTTTGTGGAGACAATTTTGTTGATACGACTCAATGTTCATGTCGAGATATAAGCATTAACGCAAATCTAAAATACCAGAAATCAAAGGTGGATAATTTTGGCCAATAAATAAAGCGGATACAAGGGATGCAGACCACAGACTAGGATGGAACTCCAGAAACCATTCCAGGTTAGCGATTTTTAAACATTTATTATTGAAAGACTGTTTCAAATTTAATATTTGCTATACATTGTATATTTGTAAGAGTCATCAAAAAGGTCATTTGAAAATATGAAAACAGGGAAAATCATCTTGGAACGTTCGAAGGTACTTGAGTGTAATTAAAAGATATTTTTGCTGGTTTTCAGAAAAGCATTATTTGGTAAATGTAAATATTTTATATAAAAGGAAAAATTTTGAGTATTGTACATATTATCAATTATTGTATTGTGTGTTCTAGAAGTGCTTTATTTGAATTCATTTAAAGATTAAAATAAGATTTATTCAGTGAGCTGGTTGGGGTAAAATCTTAAAGTAATTCATATCGAATTATCATAGCAATTTTATGGTACACTCAATCATGGGGCGAACATCATATCAATTTTATGACGCCCAACATTGGGACTTAAAGTAATTCATATCAATTTCATATCAATTTTTATGACGCCCATCGTAGGGGCTTAATAAATTTATATATCAATATATATATATATATATATATATATATTGCTGTGAAACCTTCAAAATTCGTGAACTAAGGTTTTCGAATCGAGCCCCAGCGTTGGGCCGTCAAGAATATGCTGTGAAACCAACATCAAGCCTCACCAGAGTAAAAAAAAATATTCGAGCCTCTCGCACTGGGCACCTAGATTTGCTTTGATTCTCGCCCTGTTGAATCTCTTCTGATAATCGCTTCTTTACTCTTTCCGCCTCGGCTGCTCACCTAGTTAAAACTTTCATCCTCATTCATAAAAAAAACAAACACATTCCTACCACAAACGTCAACATTAACTCTATTTACATCAATATTCATAATACATTAAAATTTCAAAATTAAATTTCAGCATAAATTTCAGTATCATAAAATTTCATTTCAAATTTTGTCATCATTTTTAATTTGCATCCAGAATTAAAGTCCTGGTAAGATGCATACTAATTAAGTTACAATATGTGCAGACCTAAGTCTGAATACAAGGGAGCATCTCCCACCCCTTTACGTTAATTAAACAAGTTAGTCTAATTGAGCTCAAAGACAGACCCAAATTTTCATCATAATCAAGAACATAAACTGCTAAATACTCCTTTCTACTTAAACAAGAAAATTTCACCTTAAAATTAAAAATTTGTTGTTTGTACTGAAACAATTTTTTTTTTTCTTAAAATTGGTTAAAAGGCTAGCCTCACGCATGGGCGCCAGTGCGGCATTTTTTTTAAATGCACCAGCCCCACATTGGGTGTCAGTGCGACGTTTTTCTAATTTCTTAAATGGGCGCCAGTGAAGCGTAGTCTTCCGACGTAACTAGGGATCTATTCCTTGGGTAGAGCTATGAGAAATGGGGGGGGTAAGTCGAAATCTGTTGGGAGGTCACACTCAAACTAAAACAAATAGGCGCCACCAAGTCCGAACTGATTCACGTTAATGGCATGGCATATTTCTAAGGGCGGACGTGGAGACCCAAAGAAAGAAAGATCACCTTCGATGACAAAAACCTGTCTTAATAAAATAAGACACTGTTCCTGTAAGAAATTATAATAGTTAGCTTAATAATAAAAAAGGTGGAACACTATTTGTGTCCAGCAAATATACATAACGAAATAGTGAAAAGGTGTTTTCTATATAAAGTTGGCATCAAAATTCTACTCCTAAAGATGTTCGCTTTCTGTAGTTAGGTTTGATCATATTTGATCAAAATAAAAAGCTTTAAGCTTGAACTAATAATTTACTAAAAAGAATCTCTTTTTTTTTTAAATAAAATGCAATACAACAAAATTTAATAAATAATTGAATTACTTTGAGAATTTTAAATTAAGGTTTATCAACCTCATTCATAATCAAATATTTTACAGCAAGGTATAAACTTATTACACAAAGATACTCTAACCCGTTCAGATCTGTTCAGGCCGATTACATTACAAAAATTACTATACAAGTTTTCCTCTTTAAGTTAAAAGTATAAGTTTTAGTTTCAAACGAAAATGATCACAAAAATATTCTTGTTTACAAAAGTTGTGCTAACGCAGTGCTAAGCATTTGCTTTCAAGGATACATCTGTCAGCAGTATACTACAGAAAAATAAGTGACGTCAATAACACCTGTTGTAACTAACAATTTATACTGAAGCAACGTGTTGTTTCTTACAACATCAAATTAGTGAATTTTAATTTTGACACTGGAAATTCCAGCTTAACAATAGTTGAAACAAATATCATATTCGTACTTTTACACATTGGAACAAATTAGCGTGTTTCTAAAATGAAACACAAAAGAATTACTTAGATCTACTACGAACCAAATAAACTGCTTTCCTAGCCTTGATGAGGTACTTGTTCTACCATGCGAAATTTACTACATATGTTATGGATCCAGCTCATCCTAAACAGCTTCTACCAAAGTAGCATCTTTACGCTGTATAACAAAGCGATCCTCTTTAAATTGGCTCAACTTTCCATCTTCCAAGTTGCACCGTACACGTCGTAAAACACAGCGGTATCAACAACCGGGATTTAATTTCCTATTTTCTAAGTTGCATTGTTCACGCCGTAAAATAAAGTGGTTTTCTTAAAATCGATTAAAGTTTTCAAATTTCTAAGTGCATAGTTGATTGTAGTAATGTCTCTCGTCGCGCGCTATTCAAAAATGTGTCCTCACTCATCAAAATTGATACGCAGATTACCGGCCATCGTTCTTTCATACATCTTGTCTCTTCTTCCACGTATGGCCGAGTGATTATCAAACTCGCTCGGACGACCGGAGGATCCAAGGGGGAGGTTGTCAAACCTAAACGCGCCTGCGAATGGCTGTAGAATACAGTGTGTCCCAAATTGGATGTATTAAATGGGTAACTTAGTTGTTATTAAAGATACAATAAAACTGTGTGCGCAGTCATGGGCCAACTTTTTGAGATCAATTCAATGGTGAAATCACAAATGAGCGATCTTCTTTTGTTTTCGAGTTATAGCCAAAATTGATATTTTTAACAATTCTATTAATTCGTATAACTCGTTTGGTTGCAAAATATCCAAAAATACTGTAATAGTTTTTTATACGGTTTTTTACGTAGAATACAGTGGCGTACGCAGATATTTAATATTTATAATACTTTTGAGGTTATAATATAAACTTGCATTTTTTTAAATGGAAACCACAATTGGTTGTCACTTTATTTAAAAGCTCTTTTTGAGAGCTTTTCAAAATATATAGTTTAATATAATTATCTTTTCAAATGGCCGAATTATTCCATGTTTTTGGTATAATAAAATAATTTATTATATTGGTAATAAATAGTTGGCCGCGAAACAAAAGGTAAACACAAAGCAAGAGTTTATTATTGTACCACACCACTCTAAACAACAAAGTTTGAAAGCTAGAAGAATACAATATCATAACTACATATATTACAAAAATTAATATAACTACATCTTAAATTGAAAATTATACTTTCCTATCCACATTTAAACAGTCTATAATCCATATATGGATACACAAATACACACATACTCACACACCTCATACCCTCACAAACACACACACACACACACACAAGCACGTGCCCACGCATTCAAGCACGCATGCACACAACCACACACACCCTCACCTACACACACCTCACACAATATATATATATATATATATATATATATATATATATATACTATATATATATATATATATATATATATATATACTAGAACACAGATGGGAATACTACAATAGTTTTATTTACTGATAATTCAGAGATATTGTTCAAACTGGCCTCCATTCTCTCTTAAACAAAGTTCGCATCGTTTTATTAAAGACTTAATAGAATTTAATATATAAACCGCCTTAACTTTACGAAATGCTGCTTCAATTGAATTCCGCAACTCTACAATACTATGGTTCTGGGTTTTATAGATTTCCTCTTTCAAAAAATTCCACAAGAAGTAATCCAATATCGACAAGTCAGGAGATCTAGGCGGCCACTGAACAGGTCCAAACGTACCCATCCATTTATTGAGATATTCTCTATTTAAATAATCACGAGTAATTATAGCGTTGTGCGGAGTGAACCATCTTGTTGGAACCACACTTTTGTCTTTTTCGAGAGGCATGTCCTTCAGTAATTCGTGCAAGTTGGTATACAAAATTTCAATATAGCGACAAGCTGAATGATTGTTTTCAAAAATATAGTATTGAAATTTGCCACCAACAATGTAGCAACAAATATTCAAACCATAACGGCTTTGTTGACGCCTCGTATGTTTGATAGGTATTTTCATTCGACCAGCAAGTGTTTCATCACACCATATAATGTTATTTCCAAAATTGTTAGTAGCAGCACATTTACGAAGATACCATTGACAAAATCGCCTTCTTTTTGAAAATCGTCGGAAACAAACTATGTATAATTTTATTTTATAGGGTCGATATTTATTACACTTCAATATTCTTGAAGCTGCTGATTTAGAAACACCCATTTCCTTTCAATTTTCCTACATGATGTTCTTGGGTTTGTTTCCACATGCTATGGTTGAAACAGTAGTTTGCTCTTGATTAAAAACTGCATACTGTTTCGTTCTAGGTTTTTCAAAGCAGCCAAACTGTTGTAAATTACTATCTATCCTTTTAAACATGTTAATATTAGGTTGTTGTCTTTCAGGATACCTGTATTATTTACAAACGACATAGTAATATTATTTGCTATTAGTTACACAATTACCTGTTAAAATATAAAGTTTTTGCTGATAGAGGAATTCTCACAGACTCAATAAATGCAACTAGCATATCGTATTTTCGTAATTTTCAAATTTTGCCATTTAGTAACAGACTGATGCTTCACTTACAAACTAACAATACTATTTATTGCATGTGCAATAGATATGAATGAAGCTCGTTGACGTTTGTTATACAAACAATTGTCGTTTTTGTTTACCTTTTGTTTCATGGCCAACTATTTATTACCAATATAATAAATTATTTTATTATACCAAAAACATGGAATAATTCGGCCATTTGAAAAGATAATTATATTAAACTATATATTTTTGAAAAGCTCTCAAAAGAGCTTTTAAATAAAGTGACAACCAATTGTGGTTTCCATTTAAAAAATGCAAGTTTATATTATAACCTCAAAAGTATTATAAATATTAAATATCTGCGTACGCCACTGTATTCTACGTAAAAAACCGTATAAAAAACTATTACAGTATTTTTGGATATTTTTGCAACCAAACGAGTTATACGAATTAATAGAATTGTTAAAAATATCAATTTTTGGCTGTAACTCGAAAACAAAAGAAGATCGCTCATTTGTGATTTCACCATTGAATTGATCTCAAAAAGTTGGCCCATGACTGCGCACACAGTTTTATTGTATCTTTAATAACAACTAAGTTACCCATTTAATACATCCAATTTGGGACACACTGTACACCGATATCCAACCACAAATAGACTAACAAATCAAGATGCTGTTTCAACGTATTACTTTACTTGTTAAATGTATTTTAACATTATTTAATAAAGGTGTTTTATTATTCTCGCTCTTTGATGGAGAGATTTATTAACCAAACAATAAAATTATTAAAGGTGTTTTATTATTCTCGCACTTTTGATGAAGGGATTTATTAACCAAAAATAAAATTGTTACACTACCCCTTTCCTAAAAGAAAAAAAATTTCTAACAAAGAAAAAACTTCAAGTATAACAAATACAAAATTTTTTTTTTATATATATACTAGCCTCTTCTACATTCCTAATTATCAATACAAATTCTTATAAATTTATTAAAACGAGGGGGACAAATATCTACAATTTTGAGTGTGTCGGTAACTACGTGTACCTAACGTCCATAGGGAGACAAAATCGGGGAGTCACAATCGGTGTAGGTCAAAATTGGGAGGGGTCAAAGTAAAAAGTCAAACACTCCACGGGACAAAAAAATTAATCAAAAGCTAAATTCAAAGTAACCCTTTAACTAGAGTTTCCTTACTCCTACTGAGGCTAGTATTTACTAACTATAACCAAACATATTACAAATTATCTTAATTTCCACAAATAAACACTCCACTTCCTGGAGCTCAAGCACCTCTATATACAAAAAAAGGAACGCTACAACATCAAAATAGCATAACTATTCAAAATATTATCACTATAAAGTGACAATCAAAAAGAAGACCCTACTAATAGGTCTAAATTCAAAATATTATTATCACAAGGTGATAATCAAAACAAAGGTAACCTGCTCATAAGGTTACTTACAAAATTCAAATTCAAATTATTATTATCACAAAGTGATAATCAAAACAAAGGTAACCTACTCATAAGGTTACTTACAAAATTCAAATTCAAAACTGAACCAGTTAGGGTTGTACTCTCCTACACCCTACTGATTATCCTATCACTAATTTTCAAACAACACATCTTATTAGTGATGGATCAAACGGTGAGGTTCACCATGCAAACCTTTGACCTTATCAAACAAAAAGATTTTGAACGGCCAAAAACAAGGGAAAGAATAAATCAGTATTCTCTCTACCTAAATATGTAGAAATCAGGACCAGCAACTTAAATAGCCCACCTACTTCTACATCCTAAAGATATCTTTCAAAGACATCTTCTAACCGCATCTTCGAATAACGCGCGACTAAAATAACCAGTATGCACACCAATGCACACCTCAAAACTACTACAAAAATCCTTAACCACTTGCTTCAACTATCAAACAAAAATTTTCAAAATTAGTGAAACGACACTAAATCAAAAATCGGAACAAAACAACGCAAACAACTACTGTTTTGCTTAACATCAAAGAGATGACTAGACTGTAACTAATCGTCAGGATCATCATTCTCATTAAGATACGATGCTTCAACGGGTTTCAAGTCCTTTACATGCCATTTTCCAGCTCTTGTTCCATCTTCATTCTCTAATTCATACACTAAATTGGAATGTTTTTTTTCGAACTTTACTCAAAACGAACTTTGGAGCTAACTTAGCGGAGAATTTATCACCAGCACTCGAAAGTACCTTATTAGTTCTCCAAACACTTTCTCCGACTTGGAATGAAATGTCTCTTCTTCTAAGATTGTAGCGTTTACTCGATACGCTATATGCAAATTTTCACGGACATTTCCAAAAATATCAAACAAAAGTTGACGATCCAAAACATAAGAGGGTCTACTACTTGAAACAACATCTACATCCTCACCAGGTTTAAAATTATCACTATAAGCTTTTCCACTTAAGGGTACCTGACGACCAAAGACTAAAAAATTTGGAGAATAGTTGGTGGACTCGTGTTTTGCTGAATTAATTGCGTACTGAATTTTTGATATCTCACTATCCCACGTATCATGTTCTTCTACGTACGAACGAATTGCAGTACCAACTGTCTTATTGATTCTTTCCACAAAATTGCATTGAGGAGCATACACAGCATTGTACCAAATCTTTTGGATTTCGTACCTTGCACACAAAGCTTTAAAAACACGTCCAATCAACTGTGGACCATTATCACAAATAACAAATTGTGGTACTCCGTAGACAAGAAATACTTTTTCTTCCAAAAACTTCTCAATCAAATGTGCTGTGGCACTACGCAAAGGTTGTAAAATCGAATACTTCGAGAACCAGTCACCAACAACTAAAAGTCATTTTCCTGCTTATGAATCATCAATAAAAAACTAATCACGACGATAGCTAACAAAAAAATCAGTGTTCAGGTACACTCTCATCCTACTACCAACCGAACTGTCGAAACAACTACAATGCTTCACAACGCCTAAATATGCTAGAGTGACAAACCCTCTACGAGTCTCACCTAGACTAACAATACAAAAATTACATAAACTCAAAAAAATATGATGCAAAAATTCTAGAGCGCCTAACTCACCTCGAGTCTCGTCTAGACTTATGTAATGCTGAGCGACCAACTCTTCCTGAGTCTCGTCTAGACTAACATACTGCTGAGCGACCAACCACGACGACAAGTTCCGCCTAGACTAAATTGCGTTGCAATGCCGATCTAAATAAAAATCTGCTAACAAAATCAAAAACGTGCTTATGCACAAGAGCAATTCTCAGATGACATAACGACAGCTCACTCCAATGTACCCTCAAAATAGAATCTCTAGCCTTATCATCAAATTCGGACAAAAATGTTCTTTATTGACTCAAGCGAACCAAACAACAGGCTTATCAGCTTCTTTAGCTGACAGTCTTCCTAAAATTTTCCTTTCTCCAAAACTGGTTTCTCACTCACTACTCCTCTAATTTTCAGTTCATACTCCAGCTCCTCTTTAAGTAGACAAACAATTTGCAATTTTTCCGACATGATTGCAAAAGCCTAATGGAATCAAACTGATAAATCTAAATGATTTGAACCTTACAAAAATAGTCAAAACAAATTTGGACAACCAAAGGTAAAAGTCAAAAAGTGTATTTGTAAAATAAATTTTACCAAAACGATATCAAAAAAATTTATATTGGGTCTAAACAGAATGAAAGTTAAAAATAAGTTTGACTAAGTTAATTAATTGACTGTATGGGGGTTAACGTCTAAACCAATCTTTTAAACAACCAAACCTTAATATCAAATAAACGTTGAGCAAACAAATTTCGAGGCAAAATAAATTTTGAACTAACAAATCTCGAAGCAAAATACTTTTGAACAACCAAATTTCGAAGCAAAATAATTTTTGAACAAACAAAATTCGAGGCCCCAAACGTTGCCGGCGCCAGTGAAAAAAATGCCCCACGTTGGGCGCCAGTGAAACAAATTTTTTTTTCTTAAAATTGGTTAAAAGGCTAGCCTCACGCATGGGCGCCAGTGCGGCATTTTTTTTTTTAAATGCACCAGCCCCACATTGGGTGTCAGTGCGACGTTTTTCTAATTTCTTAAATGGGCGCCAGTGAAGCGTAGTCTTCCGACGTAACTAGGGATCTATTCCTTGGGTAAAGCTATGAGAAATGGGGGGGTAAGTCGAAATCTGTTGGGAGGTCACACTCAAACTAAAACAAATAGGCGCCACCAAGTCCGGACTGATTCACGTTAATGGCATGGCATATTTCTAAGGGCGGACGTGGAGACCCAAAGAAAGAAAGATCGCCTTCGATGACAAAAACCTGTCTTAATAAAATAAGACACTGTTCCTGTAAGAAATTATAATAGTTAGCTTAATAATAAAAAAGGTGGAACACTATTTGTGTCCAGCAAATATACATAACGAAATAGTGAAAAGGTGTTTTCTATATAAAGTTGGCATCAAAATTCTACTCCTAAAGATGTTCGCTTTCTGTAGTTAGGTTTGATCATATTTGATCAAAATAAAAAGCTTTAAGCTTGAACTAATAATTTACTAAAAAGAATCTTTTTTTTAAATAAAATGCAATGCAACAAAATTTAATAAATAATTGAATTACTTTGAGAATTTTAAATTAAGGTTTATCAACCTCATTCATAATCAAATATTTTACAGCAAGGTATAAACTTATTACACAAAGATACTCTAACCCGTTCAGATCTGTTCAGGCAGATTACATTACAAAAATTACTATACAAGTTTTCCTCTTTAAGTTAAAAGTACAAGTTTTAGTTTCAAACGAAAATGATCACAAAAATATTCTTGTTTACAAAAGTTGTGCTAACGCAGTGCTAAGCATTTGCTTTCAAGGATACATCTGTCAGCAGTATACTACAGAAAAATAAGTGACGTCAGTAACACCTGTTGTTGTAACTAACAATTTATACTGAAGCAACGTGTTGTTTCTTACAACATCAAATTAGTGAATTTTAATTTTGACACTGGAAATTCCAGCTTAGCAATAGTTGAAACAAATATCATATTCGTACTTTTACACATTGGAACAAATTAGCGTGTTTCTAAAATGAAACACAAAAGAATTACTTAGATCTACTACGAACCAAATAAACTGCTTTCCTAGCCTTGATGAGGTACTTGTTCTACCATGCGAAATTTACTACATATGTTATGGATCCAGCTCATCCTAAACAGCTTCTACCAAAGTAGCATCTTTACGCTGTATAACAAAGCGATCCTTTTTAAATTGGCTCAACTTTCCATCTTCCAAATTGCACCGTACACGTCGTAAAACACAGCGGTATCAACAACCGGGATTTAATTTCCTATTTTCTAAGTTGCATTGTTCACGCCGTAAAATAAAGTGGTTTTCTTAAAATCGATTAAAGTTTTCAAATTTCTAAGTGCATAGTTGATTGTAGTAATGTCTCTCGTCGCGCGCTATTCAAAAATGTGTCCTCACTCATCAAAATTGATACGCAGATTACCGGCCATCGTTCTTTCATACATCTTGTCTCTTCTTCCACGTATGGCCGAGTGATTATCAAACTCGCTCGGACGACCGGAGGATCCAAGGGGGAGGTTGTCAAACCTAAACGCGCCTGCGAATGGCTGTAGAATACACCGATATCCAACCACAAATAGACTAACAAATCAAGATGCTGTTTCAACGTATTACTTTACTTGTTAAATGTATTTTAACATTATTTAATAAAGGTGTTTTATTATTCTCGCTCTTTGATGGAGGAATTTATTAACCAAACAATAAAATTATTAAAGGTGTTTTATTATTCTCGCACTTTTGATGAAGGGATTTATTAACCAAAAATAAAATTGTTACAGTACAAATTCACTACTGTCCATTTTTTTATCAAACAAATTATAAAGTTATTCAACACACACCAAAACATCAAAAATCGAACAACAAAGCATAAGTTACCTGAAGCTTATTGCACTCGTGGCTCCAATGTACATCGTCCTTTGTTAATCACACCATTCCAATTGGGTTATGTTTACGGCTTCTGATTCTGAACGCTTTTAAAATTTTTCTACACCACCATTCATCTAAAATAGTTTCAGGGCTTTTCAAGAACTCATCTATGTATATCTAAATCTTGTTTTGTGGATGCAATCACGATTACGAATAACATTGATTATTAACACCCCCGAAAAATAGCAAAGAAATTCATAATTCTTTCACGCTATACCCAAAACTGCCTACTTTTGTTTATTCATTTATCGTTACTAATTTCGAAAATTGGCACAGTAATACTCGCAAATATAACTAGACTTTATCACCTTGTATCTTCTCTAAATGCACTTAATAACTTTTATCGTAGCACGTATTCTGCTTGAAGTATGGTATAACGGCAAAAAATAAAGAGCAAACTGTTTTAAAGTATTGAATATAACTCGAAAATCTAAGAGAGCGAAACTCCTATAAACACGGGTTTATATAATGGCTCGCCTGCACGTCGGTTTTGTCCCACAACGGACAATTTGTAGAATTTCGCATTCTCTGTTCCCTTTCGACGGTCAGGCACAGCGATTCTCCTAAATTTGCACACGTCCAAGTTGAAAATCTAGGAAATTTTCCACACGGCTCGCAACGCGTCTGCGAATAACTAATTAATTTTGTATAGAAATCGTTACGTTTACACCTCTCATATCTGCATCTTATTTCCACCAATCGCAAACTCAGTAACGTAGCTCAAATCACGCCTTCTATTATCCGTGTCGCGGCTTTGCGCATTTCATCCATCTCTTTCTACCCTGACCTGAGTGGTACAAATCGATATTCTTTATTATGGGGTATTTGAATCCACGTGGACCCGCGACGTGACTTACTTGAGTTAAATAACCCCTCAACTAGCCTGTCTCGTTAATATAAGCTACGGTTTATCCGACCGTTTCCAATATACGTAGAATTTTGATGTTTATCTATTCAAATTTATTAGAACTTTGATATTTAAAAATACGCAGGTGTTCAATCGTAATACTTCTACGTATTTTAACTTTCTAGATTTGTATGCTAGCAACGCGTCTCATATTTGGTATTATTGGGTTTTTAAAAGCTTTTATGCATATTATGTATTACTAATGGTTCAATTAACTCCAATTAAACTAATAATGAATGGCATTGACTTCTACCCTTTAATTTTTAGCGAATACTAATTAAATATTAATTATTATTTGTACACTTTGTTTAATACCCGTTACTTAAAAATTGAATTATGCCTAATATGCCTCCAAATTTGGTTTACGTAGCTTTTATAATAACGGAGTTATCGACCGTTGCCACACTAAAAACTCACCCTGTATATATATATATATATATATATATTGCAGTGGTTCTCTGGACAGTAGCCCTAAACTTCTTATATTGGAAGGGTTCCAAAATTCGTGCCCCACACTTTGGGCATCATAAATTCTGCGAATTTTACCTCCTGACTCAAGCTCCTTACTTTGGGTTGATTATAAAAATGCTACGTACTCACCTATTAAATCGTTTTACTAACTTAGGAAGTTGTGTCTCTCTTTGCGTTGCTATTACTCTAGCTGAAAATAAAATTTAAAAAAACACCAATTTTCACTTAAATAAAATTTTGAGTCCACACTATGATTATAGTATGTCTAGGTTGGGTATCTTCTGAAAATACTTTCCAAGTTGATAATTCCACGGCTAGCTCTGCTCACTGCGTTCTCCGAGATACTCACCACAGCTACTCATCCTTTCAACACCTTTGTAATTAATAAAAAAATCTTTCGACAAAAACATACAACCCTTTTATTCTGCCAACACAAATAATAAATTTACAAAAATCTCAATATGTACAATTAATATTCAAGTTAAAACATTTCATACTTCTGCTCAATAGTAAAACATCAATCTAAAATGCCCGTGATTTTTATGCTCCTCTACATTTCATCTTTATTTAAAAGTAGATGGGCCTATCCTGTACCCTTAATTTACTTCACCTAGGTCTATGTAGAGTTTAATATAAACCTGTTTATTTTCTGTGCATAAATTTTTGCATTGTCAAATTATACTAAAGACCCGTTTACTTCTTACATCTATAGCATATTATTCAAGTATTTACACCTTCAGATTGATAATAGAAGAATTGTCCTTTACATATATTTATAAAATTAATTTTCAGTTTATAAAAATTTTTACCACAAACAACTCAAATGACTCATAGTTTAAAATAACTAAACGCCAGTACAACAGTTTCAATAAAAAAATCGTTATCTGGAGTGTGTTCGTCCAGATCACCATCTCTGTAGATGATTTTCCACCAGACTGCTCGTCCCTGAATTACTCCATTTTGCTGCTTTCCAAGTTGGACAGCAATTCCATCTCATACACGTTCATCCAAATCATTAACAATCTGAAGACGCCTTCCATCAGACTGCACATACAACAACCAAACCACACCTCTTCTTCTACTTAATGTGTCACCAGCACCCTCGTTCAAAATGTAAATAATTCTTTTATTTACGTAGCATTCTGCCTTAATTATTATAATTATTTATTTCAGTTCAGCCCGTTTAACTACTTTGCACCCACTTGTGCATTAACAAAACACTTGTAAAATTTTCCGGTGGACTGCACTGTCACGCGGTATCAAAGCTACGATGTTCTTCTGAATAATTCAAATTATAATCGAGAAGTCAGAAAAATAAGCAAAAAATAAGAGAGCGAATCTACCTCTGGTAGTGCTTATATATTTTTAGCCCCACTTACGTTGCCCATATTTTCGCTATGCATTCTCTGAAATGTCAACTGCCACAACAATTCCACAAATTCAAGCCGTACAAACACTCAATGAACTTTCGAAACCTAGAATTCATCCACTCCAACATTGTTTTACCACGAAAAGCCCCGTAAAACTTCCAACCGTTTAAGTTTCTTTGAAATCTGTCGTCTGCTATTACCCCCAAACAAATCCAATCACGTCTCTTATGTGCGCGTCTATACTGTTATCGCAGTCACGCTTTTATAACAACCTTTCCTATCTTTGTCTTAATTTCCTACTTAAATTGTCGACGTTATTTCCACTCTTTTGATATCTTTGTCTGCCACATGTTTTCTGTCTTTATTGTTCTACTATTACTATGTTGTGTGCTCTTAATTCTCCCTTCATATAAGTGCGCCCGAAAAATGGATACTGTCCACAAACATGTTGCATCTTTGTCCCACTTATTGGTTATTAAAATATACTCGTCTGACACGCGCTTGAAAATGTTTGTCATTTAACCACCTGTTATTTTTCATCTTACTCTGTTACATACTAAAGATTCTCTGTCGCCTAATTTTATCGATCTGTTTTTGAAATAGTCGTCTGTTATTGGTAACCTTCTGTCTTTCCGTTACCACAATACTTCGAATTGTTTTCTCAACGTATTCTAGCTTTAACCAGAATTATTTATTTACCTCAAGTTTTCGTTCCTTGAAATCCTTGAATGTTTTAACTTGTTTACAATCTTAAACCTTGCAGCGCTCTATGAATGCTTTAGTTTATGATATTAAATAAATGTACGTATACAAATTAAACCTACATGTAATTTTATTCCAATCTAACCATACTAAAGCTTAATAAATAAATTATTGATTTTTACATACCGTGTCCCCAAATAAATAAATGTTTGTCCTATTTACACATGTTTACTCTTACTCGTACAATTATATGTCAGACAATTATTTATTTGTAGCTACCCCGTGTATAAAAATCAATTTTTAATTTAAAACGTTTTACAATATGATAGAATAAGGATGGTACTATGTAAAATTATGTAGGTTTAATTTTTGTGTTTCATTTCAGAATTAAGTTAATGATTAATTGCTAATAGGAACGATGGCAAGGTAAACAAGTATATTGAAATAGTGTATAAATTTGTTAGTATAAAAGCTTTTCATGTCAGGCGTTGTAACATCTCATATATAGACTATAATTGTTTTATGAATATATAGGCAATTATTAAACTCCTATATGTTCGAAGGATTGCCGTGATTCAGGCGCGAAAATGTAGTCGACCCGTTTATCGATCCGTGCTGTCATGCGCGTGAGCTTGGAAGCAGCTGCACGACGTACTTGATTGACCATTATTGTAGCAGATGTAGTCCGGATAACATAATTTAAAAGTGGTAGGAAGTTCCCTAGCAAGATGAAGGATCCAAAGTTGGATTTGTGGCAGAGGCATGTCGCCTGGAGTATGAAAAACAAGGAAGTTGAATGAATTGAAGACAATCCGCAGCAAGAAGGTCGAAATAAAACGGTTCGTAAGCATGTCAATATGGCGTCTTTGTAGGTAATAATTCCTTTGAATTTACAGCAAGCAGTTCCGCATATAGCCCTACATGTATTTCCAGCTATAAACTTCATCTTTAATTCGTATGGAAGTCAATAAACTTTCAACATGATGTGTTCCTTTGTATGGTGGTTGTGTTGTACGTGCCTGTAATCTGCAGGGGTAGTAAGTGTTTGAACTCTTTCTTTGGTGAGTACATTATAATTTGTTATATCAAACACTGACCTGAACAAGAATTAAGCTTACTTGGAGGATAGATAATTCTCTAAATGATTTGTTTTGAGAAAATTCAATAAATTTCTAAATTTTAAATGTATAAAAGTTTCCTGAGAAACGATTTTAAAGTTGTAGCATAGTTTCAAACCCAAACGTGTAAAAGCTTTTCTATTAATATAAATTATGTGCCACAGAAAATAAGTAAAACAATTGGCTTGACGATTCCTGAATAGTTTTAGTGTTTTGAATACAAGAATAGAAGTTTTGATAAATATAAAATCACTTTATTTAAAATATGTTAAATAGTTTGGATAAATTTTTTGTATTATTTGTTAAATTTATATAGAGTCAATTAAGGCACATTTTGGTTTAACATCTGTCAGGTAAACACCTGGACTTGCATGTTTACCTAAACAAGTACATGTATGTAGCACAAATGAGTTGTATGATAAGCTAATCTTAAACTTATCCTTGTGAGCCGAGAACAAAGATCTTTGCTTGAAGCATTTGTGTAATGTTACGAAATATTGATTTTATGATGGGCTTCACCCACTAGTAACTGCTTTTTTTTAAATGCAACATCGATACTACCTTTTTACTTCATGTCTGATAATTTAGATTGTCTTTAATTTATTTGATTAATTTATTTGATGAATTTGTTTGATTAATTTATTTGACTAATTTTCTGTATATACAAGAGCTTGAAATAACGTGATTACATATCTGCAAACAAGGTAATAGTTTTATTTCTGAAAATTCTAGCTACAAGGTTTAAGTGCATAAGAAACACTGTTGTTCAGTATCTATCTTCAGGTATAAGTTGATTCCCTTAAGGTTTATCTACGTCTTTTCTTAAGAAGATTATTTTTGGTGTTTATGTCTGTGACGTAGTGGCGCCCTAAAATTGTATAAAGACAAGTTAATTAATAAAAGACCCCCCCCCTCTCATGCCTCCGCAGGAATAGACCCCGAGACTAGTCCACGTGATTATATAATTCTTTTGGTAACACTGTTTGGCTCTATATCACCTTAACTGAAGCCACCCTCTGCATAATTAACCAGAAAGTAGAAATTTTATAACACTGTCACCCGAAACGTGGGACTCGAGTTAAATTTTATTGTCGCTTGACTAAATTTTACTGTCGCTCGACTAATTTCACTGTCGTTCGAATAATTAAACTTGTCTTTGTTAGTTCACATTTACTGAAATAATCTTGGTTAAGCCAGAAGTATTAAATTTTTTATTATAGTAGTAAATTTTGAGCTAGTATATTTGGTCGATGTTGATGGATTTATTAGTAGTCGTGACTGAACGTTAATTTTAGTAAGGATTAATCAGACTTTTTACTGAATCCAAAATGGCAGACGCTCATCAGATTGTATATTAACACAAAGAGGAACTGGAATATGAATTAAATATTCGTGGTATAAAAAAGTACTAGGTCTGTTTCTGAGAAGAGAAAAATTCTAGGTCGTTTGTTGGCAAAAGAAGTTGGAAAAACAGGTTGTTTGATTGATCTCTCAGAACACACAGTAGAATTTTCTGTGGAATGTGCTGAAATTAATGCCACTATTGACTCGATAAGAAATATTTTGCCTGAATTTGAAGGAAATACTTCGGATTCTGTTTTTAATAGGGTTCAATCTAGGTTAACTCATTTGTCTGGTCGCGTTAAGAGTTTTTGGCAAATCCCTCTTTCCAAAAGCGCTCAAAAAAAACTGCTTATAGCGTCATCTCTAGAGGTCAACATAAATTTGTTACTGTACCGTTTGGGCTGAGAAATAGCGCGCAAACGCAACAACGTCTGGTTGACGCAATATTTGGTCCTCGATTTGAGCCTAATGTATTTTGCTACCTGGATGATATCATCCTTTGTTCGTCGTCTTTTGAAGAACATGTTGAGTTATTGAATGAAGTAAAAGAACGTCTTAAGAATGCTAATCTCACCATAAATTTAGAGAAATGTGAATTTTTTAAGAAATCCTTGAAATTTTTAGGTTACATAGTAGATTCGAATTCTCTTAGAACAGATCCAGAAAAGGTTTCAGCCATGGTTAATTTTCCTCGTCCAAAAACAACGACTAAGATAAAACGTTTCATCGGCATGTGCAGCTGGTATCGTAGATTCATAAAAAATTTTTCTACCTTAGTTTCGCGTATAAATGATTTAATTAAGAAGAAAAAGAAGGGCCAAGTTATTAACTGGAGCCCAGAAGCAGAATCATCATTTGTTCAAATTAAGCAAGCTTTAGTGTCTGCCCCTTTGTTATCGCAGCCTGATTATTCTGTTCCGTTTATAGTAGAGTGTGACGCTAGTCATACTCGTTTAGGTGCTGTTCTTATTCAGAAAATTGGTGATGAAGAGCGTGTAATCTCATATGCAAGTAAATCTCTTAGCCGCACAGAACGTAACCACTCAGTTACCAAGGAGTGTCTCGCAGTGATTTTGCCATAGAAAATTTCGTCCCTGGGTAGAAGGTACCCGGTTCACTGTCGTCACCGACCACTTTTCGCTATTGTGGTTGAATAATATCCAAAACCCAACTGGAAAATTAGCTAGGTGGGCTGTTCGTTTGAGGCAACACACTTTTGATTTAGTACATAGAAAGGGGAAGTTCAATGTTGTTCCAGATTGTTTTGAGTAGAGCACTTCCTGTAGGAAAAGATACTGTTAATTTAGTTCAAGTTAGTTTAGATAATTTAGATCCATGGTATCTCTCATTGCGTGAGAAAATTTTGTTGAAGCCTGAATACTATCCACAGTGGAAAGTCGGAAATGATTTTGTATTTAAATTTTTACCTTCTAATTTACCTCTTTCATCTAATATTGTGGAATGGAAGCATCTAGTCCCTAGGTCAAAGCGGGAGGAAGTGATTCGTTCATGTCTTGATCCGGCTATAGCAGGGCATTTTGGTTTTTTCAAAGACAATGGCACGAATACAAGAACATTACTACTGGCCTAAAATGAACATAGATGTGTTGAGATTTTGTCGCAAGTGTCTAACGTGTGGTGCGCAAAAATCTTCTAATTTGGGTCCTATGGGTATGATGGGAAAGGAGAAACCAGTGAGTTTCCTTTTTCAGACTATTGCTCTAGATCTTATGGGTCCATTCCCTCGTTCCAAGGCAGGACATAAATGGTTGCTTGTTGTCCAAGATTGGTTTTTGAAATTCACCATATTGCAACCCTTAGGAAATGCCAAAACGCATCTCATTGTACGTTTCTTAGAAGAAAAAGTTTTTCTTACTTATGCAGTCTCACAATTTATAATTTGTGACAATGGTCTCAGTTGTCAGGGAAAAATTTCAAATCTCTGTGTGACAAATATGATGTTCAAAAGATCTGGTATACTGCTGTGTATTCCCCCCAGTGTAATTTCATAGAAAGGTTCAATAGAACTGTTGGTACTGCTATCCGTTCATATGTTGACGAGCATGACTCGTGGGATCTCGAGCTGCCACAGATCCAATATGCAATAAACTCCACTAAGCATGAGTCTACGACTTATTCCCCAAATTTTTTAGTTTTCGGAAGGCATGTTCCAGTTAGTGGTAAATTTTTTGGTGATGATGTTACTCCTGAGGGAGATATTGAAGTCGTTCCTGATAGTCGCCCTTCGTATGTTTCAGATCGTTTAGGTCTACTTAAAATATTTAAAGATGTTCGTGCAAAATTACGTTTAGCTTATGAACGTTCCAGTAAACAATATAATTTGAGAAGACGAGACATATCTTTTAAAGTTGGTGATAAAGTGTGGAGAGTGAACAAGGTGCTCTCTAGCGCAGGTGATAAGTTTACAGCTAAACTTGCACCAAGGTTTGTGTTGAGCATTGTCAAGAAGAAGTGCTCAGGTTTGGTGTATGATTTGAATAATGTAGATGGATCAAAAGCCGGTAGATGGCATGTTAAAGATTTGAAGCCTTTTTCTACTTTAGATCCAAATGACACTTCTGAAAGTTAAGCAATGCTCTTGATATCTTGATTGAAAATAAGAAATATTCTTGTCTGTTTATTGTTCGTTCTGGTTAGATTTTTTTTGATTTTAGAGAAAAATTTTGATGGTAACTAGTATATTTTCACTTTATTAATTTATTCTTTAGATGTGATCTTACTGTGAAGATAGTGATGATGTTAAGTTAAGTAGGGACATCTTCGTGGTGAAAAAGTGCATTTGAGTGCACGCATTTTTTGAGCTTGCGTTTTATACATCTTAATTTTTTTTGTGGGTAGTATGTCTTCTTTAAATAAGCTGCTTTAAGATAATTTACTTGTCCAAGTATTAGTTTTTGTTTTGTTCATGGTTATTTAATATAGTATGTACAGTATAATTAAGGAACTCCTATTTGTGGGAATACTTTATTTGGTTCAGAAGAAATTCCTTATTGGCTGTTTGCCAGTATGTAGTATTGGAGTAGGGTGATTGTAGACCAACATGTTTGGTTTATTTGAACTTAGTTCATTTTGGGTTTTGCTATATCCTGTTCGGATATAAAGACTATATCATAATATGGTGTAGGAATAGTTTACGGTGGCGTTTGGCTTGAATTATTGTCAGGTTGAAATTTTAGGAAGCTGAATGCTTCAGTATATGGTTGATGTTCTGTGGTAATGTCTAGGAGAGACTACATGATCACAGAGTTGAATAACATAAGTTAGATCAGGCAGAACTCCGTTATGATTGGTGATTCTGACCTCGATGTTTTATTATTCTTCAGCACTTTGAAGTTCCTTTGTTTAATGGAGCTGAAAAATATAGTTGTAATTATGTAAATAAATTTAGGTATAAAGTCAATATTAGTAGGATTAAAAAACCTTGTAAATTTTTTTGAAATTAGTATTAACATTTACCGGTATAAGTTTGGGGCATTTTTGTTAAATTTTTTTGTAATTGTACAAGTATCCTTGACTTGCGTTTTATGTCATTCTATTCTTTTTAACTTTTGAGTGTTGGATTTGACAATTCCCGATTGTGTATTCCCAATTATGACTCCTCACGGACGTGTGGTACGCGCAGTTACCGTAGCATTCAATTGATTCAATTTTTTTGTGTAGTAATTATTGTCCAATACACTCCCCAATTTAATCCCGTACAAGGTCGATTTTTTTTTGAAGTCAAGTCGTATTTTATGTTAGGCTCTGTTCTTTGTTTACTTGATTCGTATATAAAAAAAAAGTTCGGTTTTGGTTATTTTGGTTTTGTTAACCTCTCATTTTTTTTTCTTTTCGGAAAGAGGCAGTGTAACATCTCATATATATGCAATAATTGTTTTATGAATATATAGGCTATTATTAAACTCCTATATGTTCGAAGGATTGCCGTGATTTAGGCGCGAAAATGTAGTCGACCCGTTTATCGATCCGTGCTGTCATGCGCGTGAGCTTGGAAGCAGTTGCACGACGTACTTGATCGACCATTATTGTAGCAGATGTAGTACGGATAACATAATTTAAAAGTGGTAGGAAGGTCCCTACCAAGATGAAGGATCCAAAGTTGGATTTGTGGCAGAGGCATGTCGCCTGGAGTATGGAAAACAAGAAAGTTGAATGAATTGAAGACAATCCGCAGCAAGAAGGTCGAAATAAAACGGTTCGTAAGCATGTAAATATGGCGTAATAATTCCTTTGAATTTACAGCAAGCATATAGCCCTACATGTATTTCCAGCTATAAACTTCATCTTTAATTCATATAGAAGTCAATAAACTTTCAACATGATGTATTCCTTTGTATGGTGGTTGTGTTGTACGTGCCTGTAATCTGCAGGGGTAGTAAGTGTTTGAACTCTTTCTTTGGCGAGTACATTATAATTTGTTATATCAAACACTGACCCGAACAAGAATTACGCTTACTTGGAGGATAGATAATTCTCTAAATGATTTGTTTTGAGAAAATTCAATAAATTTCTAAATTTTAAATGTATAAAAGTTTCCTGAGAAACGATTTTAAAGTTGTAGCATAGTTTCAAACCCAAACGTGTAAAAGCTTTTCTATTAATATAAATTATGTGCCACAGAAAATAAGTAAAACAATTGGCTTGACGATTCCTGAATAGTTTTAGTGTTTTGAATACAAGAATAGAAGTTTTGATAAATATAAAATCACTTTATTTAAAATATGTTAAATAGTTTGGATAAATTTTTTGTATTATTTGTTAAATTTATATAGAGTCAATTAAGGCACATTTTGGTTTAACATCTGTCAGGTAAACACCTGGACTTGCATGTTTACCTAAACAAGTACATGTATGTAGCACAAATGAGTTGTATGATAAGCTAATCTTAAACTTATCCTTGTGAGCCGAGAACAAAGATCTTTGCTTGAAGCATTTGTGTAATGTTACGAAATATTGATTTTATGATGGGCTTCACCCACTAGTAACTGCTTTTTTTTAAATGCAACATCGATACTACCTTTTTACTTCATGTCTGATAATTTAGATTGTCTTTAATTTATTTGATTAATTTATTTGATGAATTTGTTTGATTAATTTATTTGACTAATTTTCTGTATATACAAGAGCTTGAAATAACGTGATTACATATCTGCAAACAAGGTAATAGTTTTATTTCTGAAAATTCTAGCTACAAGGTTTAAGTGCATAAGAAACACTGTTGTTCAGTATCTATCTTCAGGTATAAGTTGATTCCTTAAGGTTTATCTACGTCTTTTCTTAAGAAGATTATTTTTGGTGTTTATGTCTGTGACGTAGTGGCGCCCTAAAATTGTATAAAGACAAGTTAATTAATAAAAGACCCCCCCCCTCTCATGCCTCCGCAGGAATAGACCCCGAGACTAGTCCACGTGATTATATAATTCTTTTGGTAACACTGTTTGGCTCTATATCACCTTAACTGAAGCCACCCTCTGCATAATTAACCAGAAAGTAGAAATTTTATAACACTGTCACCCGAAACGTGGGACTCGAGTTAAATTTTATTGTCGCTTGACTAAATTTTACTGTCGCTCGACTAATTTCACTGTCGTTCGAATAATTAAACTTGTCTTTGTTAGTTCACATTTACTGAAATAATCTTGGTTAAGCCAGAAGTATTAAATTTTTTATTATAGTAGTAAATTTTGAGCTAGTATATTTGGTCGATGTTGATGGATTTATTAGTAGTCGTGACTGAACGTTAATTTTAGTAAGGATTAATCAGACTTTTTTACTGAATCCAAAAATGGCAGACGCTCATCAGATTGTATATTAACACAAAGAGGAACTGGAATATGAATTAAATATTCGTGGTATAAAAAAGTACTAGGTCTGTTTCTGAGAAGAGAAAAATTCTAGGTCGTTTGTTGGCAAAAGAAGTTGGAAAAACAGGTTGTTTGATTGATCTCTCAGAACACACAGTAGAATTTTCTGTGGAATGTGCTGAAATTAATGCCACTATTGACTCGATAAGAAATATTTTGCCTGAATTTGAAGGAAATACTTGATTCTGTTTTAATAGGGTTCAATCTAGGTTAACTCATTTGTCTGGTCGCGTTAAGAGTTTTTGGCAAATCCCTCTTTCCAAAAGCGCTCAAAAAAAACTGCTTATAGCGTCATCTCTAGAGGTCAACATAAATTTGTTACTGTACCGTTTGGGCTGAGAAATAGCGCGCAAACGCAACAACGTCTGGTTGACGCAATATTTGGTCCTCGATTTGAGCCTAATGTATTTTGCTACCTGGATGATATCATCCTTTGTTCGTCGTCTTTTGAAGAACATGTTGAGTTATTGAATGAAGTAAAAGAACGTCTTAAGAATGCTAATCTCACCATAAATTTAGAGAAATGTGAATTTTTTAAGAAATCCTTGAAATTTTTAGGTTACATAGTAGATTCGAATTCTCTTAGAACAGATCCAGAAAAGGTTTCAGCCATGGTTAATTTTCCTCGTCCAAAAACAACGACTGAATAAAACGTTTCATCGGCATGTGCAGCTGGTATCGTAGATTCATAAAAAATTTTTCTACCTTAGTTTCGCGTATAAATGATTTAATTAAGAAGAAAAAGAAGGGTCAAGTTATTAACTGGAGCCCAGAAGCAGAATCATCATTTGTTCAAATTAAGCAAGCTTTAGTGTCTGCCCCTTTGTTATCGCAGCCTGATTATTCTGTTCCGTTTATAGTAGAGTGTGACGCTAGTCATACTCGTTTAGGTGCTGTTCTTATTCAGAAAATTGGTGATGAAGAGCGTGTAATCTCATATGCAAGTAAATCTCTTAGCCGCACAGAACGTAACCACTCAGTTACCAAGGAGTGTCTCGCAGTGATTTTTGCCATAGAAAAATTTCGTCCCTGGGTAGAAGGTACCCGGTTCACTGTCGTCACCGACCACTTTTCGCTATTGTGGTTGAATAATATCCAAAACCCAACTGGAAAATTAGCTAGGTGGGCTGTTCGTTTGAGGCAACACACTTTTGATTTAGTACATAGAAAGGGGAAGTTCAATGTTGTTCCAGATTGTTTTGAGTAGAGCACTTCCTGTAGGAAAAGATACTGTTAATTTAGTTCAAGTTAGTTTAGATAATTTAGATCCATGGTATCTCTCATTGCGTGAGAAAATTTTGTTGAAGCCTGAATACTATCCACAGTGGAAAGTCGGAAATGATTTTGTATTTAAATTTTTACCTTCTAATTTACCTCTTTCATCTAATATTGTGGAATGGAAGCATCTAGTCCCTAGGTCAAAGCGGGAGGAAGTGATTCGTTCATGTCTTGATCCGGCTATAGCAGGGCATTTTGGTTTTTCAAAGACAATGGCACGAATACAAGAACATTACTACTGGCCTAAAATGAACATAGATGTGTTGAGATTTTGTCGCAAGTGTCTAACGTGTGGTGCGCAAAAATCTTCTAATTTGGGTCCTATGGGTATGATGGGAAAGGAGAAACCAGTGAGTTTCCTTTTTCAGACTATTGCTCTAGATCTTATGGGTCCATTCCCTCGTTCCAAGGCAGGACATAAATGGTTGCTTGTTGTCCGAGATTGGTTTTTGAAATTCACCATATTGCAACCCTTAGGAAATGCCAAAACGCATCTCATTGTACGTTTCTTAGAAGAAAAAGTTTTTCTTACTTATGCAGTCTCACAATTTATAATTTGTGACAATGGTCTCAGTTGTCAGGGAAAAATTTCAAATCTCTGTGTGACAAATATGATGTTCAAAAGATCTGGTATACTGCTGTGTATTCCCCCCAGTGTAATTTCATAGAAAGGTTCAATAGAACTGTTGGTACTGCTATCCGTTCATATGTTGACGAGCATGACTCGTGGGATCTCGAGCTGCCACAGATCCAATATGCAATAAACTCCACTAAGCATGAGTCTACGACTTATTCCCCAAATTTTTTAGTTTTCGGAAGGCATGTTCCAGTTAGTGGTAAATTTTTTGGTGATGATGTTACTCCTGAGGGAGATATTGAAGTCGTTCCTGATAGTCGCCCTTCGTATGTTTCAGATCGTTTAGGTCTACTTAAAATATTTAAAGATGTTCGTGCAAAATTACGTTTAGCTTATGAACGTTCCAGTAAACAATATAATTTGAGAAGACGAGACATATCTTTTAAAGTTGGTGATAAAGTGTGGAGAGTGAACAAGGTGCTCTCTAGCGCAGGTGATAAGTTTACAGCTAAACTTGCACCAAGGTTTGTGTTGAGCATTGTCAAGAAGAAGTGCTCAGGTTTGGTGTATGATTTGAATAATGTAGATGGATCAAAAGCCGGTAGATGGCATGTTAAAGATTTGAAGCCTTTTTCTACTTTAGATCCAAATGACACTTCTGAAAGTTAAGCAATGCTCTTGATATCTTGATTGAAAATAAGAAATATTCTTGTCTGTTTATTGTTCGTTCTGGTTAGATTTTTTTGGTTTTAGAGAAAAATTTTGATGGTAACTAGTATATTTTCACTTTATTAATTTATTCTTTAGATGTGATCTTACTGTGAAGATAGTGATGATGTTAAGTTAAGTAGGGACATCTTCGTGGTGAAAAAGTGCATTTGAGTGCACGCATTTTTTGAGCTTGCGTTTTATACATCTTAATTTTTTTTGTGGGTAGTATGTCTTCTTTAAATAAGCTGCTTTAAGATAATTTACTTGTCCAAGTATTAGTTTTTTTTTTGTTCATGGTTATTTAATATAGTATGTACAGTATAATTAAGGAACTCCTATTTGTGGGAATACTTTATTTGGTTCAGAAGAAATTCCTTATTGGCTGTTTGCCAGTATGTAGTATTGGAGTAGGGTGATTGTAGACCAACATGTTTGGTTTATTTGAACTTAGTTAATTTTGGGTTTTGCTATATCCTGTTCGGATATAAAGACTATATCATAATATGGTGTAGGAATAGTTTACGGTGGCGTTTGGCTTGAATTATTGTCAGGTTGAAATTTTAGGAAGCTGAATGCTTCAGTATATGGTTGATGTTCTGTGGTAATGTCTAGGAGAGACTACATGATCACAGAGTTGAATAACATAAGTTAGATCAGGCAGAACTCCGTTATGATTGGTGATTCTGACCTCGATGTTTTATTATTCTTCAGCACTTTGAAGTTCCTTTGTTTAATGGAGCTGAAAAATATAGTTGTAATTATGTAAATAAATTTAGGTATAAAGTCAATATTAGTAGGATTAAAAAACCTTGTAAATTTTTTTGAAATTAGTATTAACATTTACCGGTATAAGTTTGGGGCATTTTTGTTAAATTTTTTTGTAATTGTACAAGTATCCTTGACTTGCGTTTTATGTCATTCTATTCTTTTTAACTTTTGAGTGTTGGATTTGACAATTCCCGATTGTGTATTCCCAATTATGACTCCTCACGGACGTGTGGTACGCGCAGTTACCGTAGCATTCAATTGATTCAATTTTTTTGTGTAGTAATTATTGTCCAATACACTCCCCAATTTAATCCCGTACAAGGTCGATTTTTTTTTGAAGTCAAGTCGTATTTTATGTTAGGCTCTGTTCTTTGTTTACTTGATTCGTATATAAAAAAGTTCGGTTTTGGTTATTTTGGTTTTGTTAACCTCTCATTTTTTTCTTTTCGGAAAGAGGCAATAATTGTTTTATGAATATATAGGCTATTATTAAACTCCTATATGTTCGAAGGATTGCCGTGATTTAGGCGCGAAAATGTAGTCGACCCGTTTATCGATCCGTGCTGTCATGCGCGTGAGCTTGGAAGCAGTTGCACGACGTACTTGATCGACCATTATTGTAGCAGATGTAGTACGGATAACATAATTTAAAAGTGGTAGGAAGGTCCCTACCAAGATGAAGGATCCAAAGTTGGATTTGTGGCAGAGGCATGTCGCCTGGAGTATGGAAAACAAGAAAGTTGAATGAATTGAAGACAATATGCATCAAGAAGGTCGAAATAAAACGGTTCGTAAGCATGTAAATATGGCGTAATAATTCCTTTGAATTTACAGCAAGTATATAGCCCTACATGTATTTCCAGCTATAAACTTCATCTTTAATTCATATAGAAGTCAATAAACTTTCAACATGATGTATTCCTTTGTATGGTGGTTGTGTTGTACGTGCCTGTAATCTGCAGGGGTAGTAAGTGTTTGAACTCTTTCTTTGGCGAGTACATTATAATTTGTTATATCAAACACTGACCCGAACAAGAATTACGCTTACTTGGAGGATAGATAATTCTCTAAATGATTTGTTTTGAGAAAATTCAATAAATTTCTAAATTTTAAATGTATAAAAGTTTCTTGAGAAACGATCTTAAAGTTGTAGCATAGTTTCAAACCCAAACGTGTAAAAGCTTTTCTACTAATATAAATTATGTGCCACAGAAAATAAGTAAAACAATTGGCTTGACGATTCCTGAATAGTTTTAGTGTTTTGAATACAAGAATAGAAGTTTTGATAAATATAAAATCACTTTATTTAAAATATGTTAAATAGTTTGGCTAAATTTTTTGTATTATTTGTTAAATTTATATAGAGTCAATTAAGGCACATGTTGGTTTAACATCTGTCAGGTAAACACCTGGACTTGCATGTTTACCTAAACAAGTACATGTATGTAGCACAAATGAGTTGTATGATAAGCTAATCTTAAACTTATCCTTGTGAGCCAAGAACAAAGATCTTTGCTTGAAGCATTTGTGTAATGTTATGAAATATTGATTTTATGATGGGCTTCGCCCACTAGTAACTGCCTTTTTTTAAATGCAACATCGATACTACCTTTTTACTTCATGTCTGATAATTTAGATTGTCTTTAATTTATTTGATCAATTTATTTGATTAATTTATTTGACTAATTTTCTGTGTATACAAAAGCTTAAAATAACGTTATTACATATCTGCAAACAAGGTAATAGTTTTATTTCTGAAAATTCTAGCTACAAGGTTTAAGTGCATAAGAAACACTGTTGTTCAGTATCTATCTTCAGGTATAAGTTGATTCCTTTAAGGTTTATCTACGTCTTTCCTTAAGAAGATTATTTTTGATGTTTATGTCTGTGACGTAGTGGCGCCCTAAAATTGTATAAAGACAATTAATTAATAAAAGACCCCCATCTCACGCCTCCGCAGGAATAGACCCCGAGACTAGTCCGCGTGCTTATATAATTCTTTTTGGTAACACTGTTTGGTTCTATATCACCTTAACTGAAGTCACCCTCTGCATAATTAACCGGAAAGTAGAAATTTTATAACAGCGTAGTGTAAAAATCGATAATTTATGCAAGGAAGGTGAATTCCTTGAGGGTATAAAATAGTGTAGGGTAATATAAGCTTAAACATTTATGTAAGTTTCCAAGGTTTAATAATCTAAAACAAGTTATAACAGTTATAGATCAAATAAGGCACGTGCAGAAAATGAAACGGTTCCAGTAAAGCTTTTAAACGTTAAGAATATATTAATTAAAGACTTCTACACAAAAATTGTTAACATGAACAACAAGTCTATAGTAGGGAACGGACGGTTACATGTAGAAACAGATTGCTAAAATCAAGCGAAAGACTATATTTGGCATACGTTAGAAACAGAGGGAAGATACCATATGGTCAGTTGTAGTGACTTTCAAACGTCTGTAAGACGAGGATATTTTTAAAGGTAATAAGCGAGACAGGGATGCAGCGTGTTTGCAGAAGATATCGATTTTCAAGGTGTAAGGAAAAGTAGGGTGAAAAGACTACGAACAAGGTGGTTATAGAAGGAGAATGCAAGGAGAAGGTAAAGAGATAGAAAACATGGTTTAAACAAGGATACAAGAAAAATATAACTGACTGGAAAGTTAGGTAGGGTGCGAAATGAAGGATAGACCATATTGTGATACGAGTGGAAGTGAGATAATGGTATGTACGCACATATGAAAGGCGTGTTTTGGTTGTTTGGGTGTGATAGCAGTGGACAGGGGCTTTAGAGAAGAGTAGAATGGATAGAAATTTTAATGAGCTTTTCGGCATAAAATACTTGTTTGTACAACAAAATTCTGAGTTTTAGAAGACGGTTGGCCAAGGGCGGTCGAATTTACAGGGAATCGTCGAAGATTAACGACGAGATTAGCAGAATCGAACGATGATTGCGTTATTGTGTACGGTGATTTTGAGAATTGTGTGAGCCGTTGGATAGGTTTTACGGGGAAAAGCTTGTTTGTTGAGAGTGGCGTGAAAATTTTCGAGGAAGGTTTGTTAGGGAATACGTACAAGTTGGTAGGGAGTATGGTTATATAAACGACCTGGAGGCGGAATACCTTTTTTTTTCTCTGAGCATCTTCATTCTGGCTTCAAACTACTACTAGTGAGTCCGAGATTTTAAATTACAAGTTATTAAAAGCACAAGTTGGTGTAATATTAAAATCGGTGTGAATTGTATAAAATTGATTTTGTAACATGAAGCAGGATGAACAGTAAGTAACGACATCTATATAGTTTGGTTGGTGGTGCTTGTTGGACACTGGCTGGAAGAAGTGGATACTCATGGACCAGTAGTGGCAGTGCACAGGGTTTGGAGGTACCATAATTTGGATGTCAAGCGATTTGGAGGATTAATTGCCATTCCTGATTGCATGCAGCAACGTGGAGTGATTCTGGTACGAGCAGTCGGTACAGGAGAGCATCTTTAGAGGCGGCTTCATGGTAGAGATCTGGGCGAGAAACATTCCAGGTAAATGAACTTTCTTTTCTTTAAAAACTGTTGTTTGTGGCGCATATTCGATGTTTAAACTATTAGTGTTATTTTGGGTGTATTTTGATGAATTTATGGACATAAAATTAAACTATTTACCTTTGAGAAGGAAGTATTTAAAATATGGTTTTCCAAATAGGTGTATATAAAATAGTTGTGTATATTTTTGCATTATGTACAAGGTAAACGAGTCTTTTTTGAAATTTTCTCATATTAGACCGGGGAATTTAAAGTAAGGTTCAGAGATAGGCCCATCTGCTTTAAAATAAGCATTGAGAAATATAGACAAATCAGGAAATCATAGTATTAAGATGACGCTATTTAATATTGAGGAGGATCATTAAATCTTTGATGTATGGAATAAGTATGTAAAGACAGGGGTTTGAGCAGTGGTTAATTCACAGAAATAATGGCAAACGTGTGGGGCTCCAACAGGACTCTGCAGCAATAATGGCGCTCATTGGTGGTGCTCGAGTTTTTCAAAGTGGCATCCACAGCAATATATATATATATATATTTATGTATATATATTTATGTATATATATATATATTATTGTGATTTTTGAGTGTTAAAAGGGCATTAATAATTCATTTGGTAACTTATTTCGTGATTCAGCACTTAAAAGCAACAAATTACAAATTGAAATGCTTTTCAAATCGTTAGTGTAGAAATTAATAAATCTACTGTAATATTTTAGGAAGCTAAAAGTTAATTTTCATAATCCTGCAGATGTAAATATTCATAAGGTATAGCGTATATAAGATAGCATTTCCAATTTCATAGTTACAAACATATCTTAACAGCCGTATTTAAGTATAAGAATATTTTCCAAAAGCTTTTAGAACGTGTAAGGGGAGAAGTGAGCATCTAAAATTTATATTATAAACCAATTTAACCTTCATAGTTAAATTAAAATAAAGGTGGAGGTATATTTTCTTAAACTGTAGCATTTTAAACCGTTTTTAGTTTCTGCGTATTGTTTATAAAAGCAGAATGGCAGTTATATTTGTTAAAAGTTTGAAGTTGTTTGTCGAATCTCTCCTAGTAACATTAAATAATAAACGAATGTAGCCGTCGCAAAGTTCTTGGATGTTATTATAAAGAGTAGATCAAAATATTGAACAAATAACTGCAAATTCCAGGAGTTGTTGGTTATTGCTGTCAGTTAAGGATAGATTTATAGCCTTGTTAAAAAGATATGAAGCTTGAATTGGAGAGGGTAATTTCGTCAATTACAACAAATCTTGCAAACAATGAAACAAGGAGAAATTATTAGATAGAATATGTACAAGTGAGATAGGCCTCTAGATTGAATGTTAACGTTCGTTGACAACGAAGAAGGCAGACGAGGTAAAGGATAGTTGCTTTAACGTGTATGTTAGAACGAAATGAGGATAACACTTGTTATGAATATAAGGTAGTGGAGTTAGAACAAATTGGTTATAAAAAGTGGAGTACAAAGAGGTGATTTTGGAGCGTAGGTTGGAGTGAGGTGGATACTACATATGTTGTATTAGGGGCGTATTTTAAATGTTAACTTTGTCAGTTGGGATGAATATACTAGAGTGGGATTGTTGAAATTTGACGAAAATCGGTTAGTTAGACGTGCATGTTTGTGATGTTCAATTGATTTTCCAAGAAGTGAGATTTGGTTGGATTGGAAATACAGAGAAATGCTTACGTGAGCTTGTTGGTGTAGGGGCAATTTCTAGAATTTCGGTGGCGGTTGGAGTTGTTTGTGTACGTTAGTTTGAATGTTTTTAAGAATTGGGTAACCGTTGGAAGTGTACGTAGAATTGAATGTTTGTATTGTAGAAAGTTTGAAGAATTCTAACATGCTTTGAAGGGGGAAGAAGGATATATAAACACCAAGGGATGGTTGTGGGGATCTCTTAGTCTCCGAGTTCGAATAGCGTAAAGCTTTCTCTTAGTCTACAACCAGCTGATGGCTCCAAGAGTAAAATAATTTAACGAGTTTAATAAAAGAGTACTCTACGTAAGTAAAGATTGTTTTAATTTTAATTTGCACTAGGTGTGCAAAAGTATATAAATGAAAATGCAGCTGGCAGTTATTGTTATTGCAAGTTAAGTTGGGGTGTTTCTGTATGCCGCAGTCTTTGAGGGAATGATAGCGGGTCGTATGCAGAGATAGTATCCACATAACTGTTGCTTTTTATTGCCTATGTGTATAAACTGGTGTTTAATGACTTTTGTGTATTGTGGGTATAATTTATGAACTAAAAGGACAAACTTGGAAAGAGTTACAGATTGAACTTTTTGTATTATTTTACTGTATTTTTATGTGGGAATTTATGTTAAAAGGGGGTTTATGATATTAGTAATATTTGTTTTTTTTGTACAAAGTAAAAGGGAATTTTTACTGTTTAATGTGCGAAAAGTAGCACGAGAAGTTAAGGTTTTACTAGGTTAATGTAAAACATGTGTTAAAGCTCGGTTACTTTCTCGGATAATCAATTGGAAATAATTAATCTGGGGAATTATTGATCTCGAAATGTATTATTTTAAAAGGGGATGTATGTAATGTATAAATAATGTATGAACAAGGAGTTTACTTGTGATTTGGCGTGAATTTTTCTCTGAGTATGTAATAAATGTAGGTGATTTAGCATAGCAGCTATTTTTTAGTAGTTAGTTGAATTGTAGAAAGCAGCTGAGCAGTCGTGGCATATATTTTTTAAGCGTTTCAGTCACAGCACATCAACACTTCATCAGCTCCAGAGATAGTAGCAATTAATGACTCCTAACAGGTTTGTAGCATTTTGATGCTCAAAGGGGGGGTTCGAATTAGCATTAAAGTATTCCAGAGATCGTAGAAATTTAATGACGCACAAGTCGTTGGGCTTTTTAAGTTTATAAAAGCAGTCGTTGGAACTCAGACTTCTCAGCAATTTATATATGTAGATTGATAGCCTTAGATAGGTATAAATAACCCAAACATTTATTTATTTTTAAGTACCCTGTACATAGAAATCGATATACAAGTTAAAACGCTTCAATATAATTAGATAGGAATAAGATTAGATAAGATAATGTAGATTTAAATTTTATACGTTAATTTAGAACATGGACACAATTAATTATGAATAAGATTGATGGCAAGGTCGGGTTGAGTGTATAGTAGATTTTGTTAATATTTTGAGTGTGTGTGTAAGTGTGATTTAAACGTATGCAGAAGAAAGATTGGCTAAGGAGCCAAGGCGTTGAAATAGGAAGTAGTGACAGTGCTCTATTTGAGAAAACAGGACAAGAAATGGAGGAAGCAGGAGGTAGTATAAATCGGTCGAGGACAGAATCAGGGGAACAAGGAAATGAATTCATTTTGAGGATGTTTGAGAGGATAAATGTGGAATCCAATAAGAAATTAAACAATTAAGCCAAGACTCGGATAGAAAATTTGAAAAATGAATGAAACGTTGAGTGGAGTCAGGGAAGACTCAAATCGAAAATTTGAGCAACTGAGCCAAGACTCGGATAGAAAATTTGAAAGAATGAATGAAACATTGAGTAGAGTCAGGGAAGACTCGGAACGAAATTTAGAACAGATGACAGAAACTTTAAGTAAAAAAATAGACAGATTTACCCAAGAATTTAATGAGTTTAAGAACAGCTTGACAGTAAAAATGGGTGAGGTTGAAACCGGGGTAGAACGAACGAAGGTAAAGATAATTGGTTTGAGACATGAAATGGGACAATTGAAAACATCTAACATTTGGTATCAGTAAAACTATAGGGTTCTTTTAATACTAAACAACTGAAATGTTAACTACCTTGACAAATATAATACGTTATCAAACATCCATATATCTTATTCTCTTTTATTAAAAGCTGATTCTATCTACTTTGCTGAAATGTACATCCTTGTGAAGCTCAACCAGGATTACATTACTGAGAATTTAAACTACGCGAATTACTAATTGCTGTAGACAAATTAAAGATTATCGAAATTGTAAGATTTACCTACCGCATTTAATATATTTTCTGCAACTGATTTTGATTTATTTAAAACTTTTATTACATAAAACAGCAGTTGAGCTGCCATAAAAACAGAAGCCATGCATCACTGTAGTATATAATTAAATCATTGAGTCTCAAGTATGGGCCCGTGAAGCTAGCCCGTCTACTTTTATCAATCCAAATAAAAATTAGCCAAAAGTTAGTAATTTCTAAGTGTTTGTAGGTTCAAAATTAGAATTGTAAGTCACCTCTTACAACTATTCGTTTTTGTACGCTAACGTCTGGGCAGCCCCAACTGTAAATTTTTGTATATTTAGTTCAATCAACAAATAGTAAGTAATTTTTAAGTAATTGTGAGTCCAAAATTGGAATTTATTTTGCAACTGGCTTATCAATTCTCAAAATTAATTACCTTTAGTCTTTTGGAGCGATGAATCTAATTTTAACAATAACGGCATCTCTAATCGAAAAAACGATCATTTCTGGGCTACAGTCAAATCTGTGAATGCAGATTTCAACAAAGATTTTCGATTAGTGTGTGGCTTGGAATATTAGGTGATACTATAATAGGACCTTATTTTTATCAAGGAACACTTAATGGGGAACGATGCGCCTATTTTCTTGAGACACTATTCAAAGATTATTTGGACGATATACCTCCTCACAATACAAAAATCGTGAAAAATATTTTAAACGAAATGTTTGGCGCAAAATGGATCGGAAATGGAGGTCCCATATAACTGGCCAGCAAGATCACCAGATCTTTCTTGTTTTAGTTTTTTTTTTTGTTTGGGGATATCTCAAACAACACGTTTATGTAACGCGACCAGAGAGTCTTGATATCCTTAAAGATCGCATTTGAAGAGTGTGTGGTCCAATAACACGATGTATGTTGCAAAAAGCATGAAGAAATTTAATAATTAGATCTCAGAGATGTCTTGCAAATAACGCAGGACATGTGAAACATAACCCTTAACGTTTTAAATTAATTTTGTAATTTAGTATTTCTTTGTTGTTGTAGTTATTATCAATTTCTGCATTTAGGTGAGCGCTAGCAATTGTTTTGCCGCTCACTGTTTTGAATACCTATTTCAATTAGGTACGTGTTAAGCGCCATTTAATAATGGATTTCTGGGTTTAATTATTATTGAATGATATATTGTTGGAAAGAAAATTTTAAGCACTTTAAGAATATGTAATAACAATGGGTAGGTTCCATTTAAAATTTTGAATGAATTTGCTATATCTCAAAAATTTGATGCTCCATTATTTTTTTATTTTGACATATTATTGCAAATAAAAAGTTACACAACTTTAGTATATAACATTTCTCTGAAATTCTTATAATAGCCGAGATATTTACCGTGACACGTAAAAGCATACACACTGTATATATGATGAACAAAATGGAATTTATTATAACACTTTTAATAAGATAAAACAAAAACAATTAATAAAATTGAGTTTCTAATAAATAAACAGAACAACAACCACAAGAACAAGCAAATAAACAATGTGAATAATAAATGGATAACAAATTTGACAAATAAAATTATCCTACCTGTAGTAAACAATGTATTAAGTTTAGGTAATACATTTTCAACCAAACTACAAAAAACTAATTGTGAAGACATTATAGCAAACGTAGAAATAGGAATAAAAACCAAAACTGCAGAAGAAAAGTTTCAAATTCGAAATAAAATTTGTAATATGTTAACAAACCACTGCAAAAAGGAGAACAACCGTTTTAAAAACATGAACACCAACCCTGAAAATCGCAATCTAAAAAAAATAAAGAGTTCCTAATGAATAACAAAGACATATATGTCCTACAAGCAGATAAAAGCAAGGCAACAGTTTTAATGAATAAGGATGAATATATACTTAAAATGAATGAAATGCGTAATGATAACACCACATACCTAAATAAAAAAAATAGACCCAACATTACAATTACAGAACCCTATAAACACAGTAAATCATTGGTTCAAAAAGAATTTTATAACACAATTTATTAAAAATCAATTAATATGCCACAATGGGCATGCACCGTACATATATGGATTACCCAAGTTACACAAAGTAAACATCCCACTACGACCCAATGTGAGCACAAGAAACACATCCACTTACAATCTAGCAAAAATTTTAACAACAACACTCAAAAATATTGTAGGAAACACAAATTATTCCATAAACGATAGTTGGGAATTCCAAAAATTTATAACCACACAAACAATCCAAGTGACCACATCATAATTTCAATTGACGTAAGATCATTATTTACCAACGTTCCGACAGACCTCCTAATAATCATCATGAAGTCTTCAGTCCTAGAAGTGGTTGGATGCATACCCTCATTGTTTCCTAGTCTGAACCAACCTATACATTTTCCTGAAATTTGCACATTCTGCATCTATCACTATTTGTGTGCGAAAGTCTAATCTCGGTCTACCTCTACCTATTTTTCCTATCTCTGCTTGTAATATATCCCGTACTATTCCCCAGAAATGACTAAGAACGTATCCTGTTCTTCTGTTTCTCCTATTTTTTTTTCGTTTTCCACATATTTTTATTCCTCTACTATTTCAACAACCTATTTGTTATTAACCTTGTCCATGCTACCATCCTCATACATCTGAAGCACAACATTCCAGAAGACTTCTATCTCTTTCTGTCTGCTTTTCCTACTGCACCTATTTCATAGATGTACTGTGCTGTGCTCCACACTATGCATTGAACAGTTTTCTTCTTGTATCTATGTTCGTTGTCTTTGAACATAGCTGCTGTTTTTTCTTGTTTGATGCAGTTCGGTCAATGTTCTGAGCTAGCCTACACAATTCCCTGCAATTCTCCCAACAGCATATATACAACTCGATTCCCTTCTATTGTTTTCTAATTATATGCCCTATTTCACTGAGATTCAGTGGTATGTGAAGGGGGTTAAGCAGCCTGTGGCTGCCAAGGATCCCCCAACACTTAGACATTTGGCGTATTAATAGTTTTCCAGTAACTCCTTTCGCACAATTAACATTAGTTGAGAGTACTGCAAAACCAATATCTGTAGTTGTTTATTATAATCATCATGTTTAAGTACTGTAAATATTATTGTCATTAGTTTTTCCATCTTGCGACTGGCTGGAAGCGTACCTCCATTGATTTCTATTCTGAGCTAGCCTACACATTTCTCTGAAATTCTTACAGCCTACATCTTTCACTATCTGTGTGCAGTAGTCTAACCTAGGTCTGCCTCTACTTCTCTTTTTTCCTATCTCTGCTTCTAATATATTCTGCACTATTTCCTTATGTCTTAGTATGTGGCCTATCATCCTATCTCTCATATTTTTTACTGTTTTCCACATATTTCACTCTTCCCCTACCATTTCTAGTACCTCTTTGTTCTTAACTTTGTCTGTCCATGGTATCTTCATCATACGTCTGTAGCACCACATTTCAAAGGCTTCTACCTTTTTCTTGTCTGCTTCTCCTACTGTCCAGGCTTCACAGCCTTACAGTGCTGTGCTCCACATATATGTTTTAAACAATCTTTTCCTTGTTTCTATGTTTGTGGTCTTTGAGTACAGTAGTTGCTTTTTCTTGTTAAATGTAGCAGACCTTGTGCTAATCTTTGTTTTATATCTTTTGTGCTTTTCCCATCTTGCGTTTTTTTACTTCCTAGGTAGCAGAAATCCTTAACCTCTTGTAAGTTCTCATTACCTATTTGTATTCTTGTTTTTCATTTATTTTCCCCTCTTTTGCATACTAGAACTTTAGTTTTATTTTTGTTAATTTTTATACCACATCGCTCCATTAGAACTGTTTCCATTTCATTAAAAGAATCTTCTAACACTTCTTTGCTAGATGCTAATACCGCTATATCATCTGCAAATCTAAGCATATCAATCTTTTGTCCCTGCATATTAATTCCAAATGTCTTCCTGCATTTGACAGTATTCATTGCCTCTTCTATGTACAAGTTAAAAATTAATGGCGATAAGGCATATCCCAGTCTCGACCCTTTCTTAATATTTACTTCTCTACTTTCTTGCTCTAATTCTATTACCGCTGTTTGCTCTTTGTATAAGCAATGTACTATCTTCTTGAGAATTTCAAACATTTTTTTCCATTTCACATTGTCGAATGCCTTTTCCAAATTTACAAACCCTATATATACGCTTTCACCCTTCTCTATTATTTTCTCCATTATCACCCTCAGAGCTAAAATAGCCTCCCGTGTTTCCCTGTTTCGCCTAAACCCAAATGAATCTTCTTCCAGTATTTCATCAGCTCGTTTTTCCATTCGTCTTTGTACAATTCTAGTTAATATTTTTGAAACATGTGCGGTCAAACTTATTGTTCGAAAATTTTCATATCTATCCGCGCCTCTTTTTTTTTGGTATAGTTACTATGATGTTATGTTTGAAATCTTTGGGTATCTTGCCTATCTCATACATATAGCGTACAAGTCGGAAGAGACGTTCTGTTACTGCTTGTCCTGCGGCTTTTAGAGTTTCTGCTTGCACCTTATCTGTACCCGGCGCCTTACCAGTTTTCAGGCTCTTTAATGCTAATTAAAACTCGTCTCTAAGTATAGGATATCCCAGGTCATCATTTTCAATGTCTGATTCCTGTTCTAATGCTGTTAGTTCCTCTCCTGAATATAAATTCCCTATATATTCCTGCCATCTAGCTACTTTCTCTACATTTTCTATAATGACGTTTCCTCTTGCATCCCTTATATTTTTGCTATATGGTTTTATATCCCTAAAATTCATTCTAATTCATTTGTATGTTCGTTTGTCTTTCCTATGCATCTTTGCACTTTTCATCAATCCATTGTTCTTTAGCTTTCCTGCATTTGCAAATAATTTCCCATTTTATGACTTTGTATCTCTGTTTTCCTGTTTCATCTGATCTATTTTTGTATTTTCGTCTTTCTTCTATTAAATTCAAGATATCCTTTGTTATCCATGGCTTCTTGTTTTCTTTTGGTGTATACCCCAGAATATCTCTGGCCGCCATGTCTAAGCTGGATTTAATAATGTTATTCCATTCTGTTTCTACTTCCTTAGTATCAGAAAATTTCCCGATATCTTATTACGTTTTGCCTTACTAATGGGTTTTTTACTCCTATATTGCCAGCTGAAAGGCACAACGATAAATAACGATGATTTCCTGATGATGTAAAGAGCCCAATGTTAGTTTAGATGGAAAACGGCTCGTAGATAAGGAAACCTCCAAAGGCTAAGCGGCTAGTCGAGTGATTTACTCTGGATAGAACATGAGTTGGGGTCGGGTTTGGATTACGACCAAAAATATAGTGAATATGGCGCCACCGAATTTTTGAATACAATGAAGACCTAATTTGAGTCTGTTTGTATAAGGGGAATGCGGAAACCTATACTCAAATACCGCTGTACAAAAAATATTACGAGAACATAACCCTTACAAATGCTTACCTTCTGGCTCGATATTGATTGTTGAAGATACACTGCTACACCTGTAATCAAATTAAACCAAAACTAGCACAGTTTGTGCATTCTGTTAATTAATTCAAAAAATGTATAATTATTAAGAATCAAACCTCATTCATTCCAACTAATAATTATAGACTTGACCGAAATGAATTTCTATTCTCTTAAGTTTCAGTTGAAAATTATTTACAAAGTTTTATCTTAACAAATTTACTTCAAAAAATTGACTAAATTATAGTTAGGAAACATATGTATTTATATACACGATAATGTTCTCAACACCTGTATCTCACAAAAATTAGATAGTGTTGTTATTTTTACATTATAAAAATCTAGCAATGATTATTCTTGTAATTGTTTAAACTTGATCATTAAGCATGACTAAAGGTATACTACAGATTTTTATTAGCCTTCGGTAGTACTACTTAGAGACTTCACATATGAATTGTATATTAAAATATTTCAATTAATAACTATTGTAGAGCAAAATGAAACATTTGAGTTATCTGAACTTAGATAATTTTGTAGTCAAATGATAGCTTCAATTTTTGTTAGTCCTGAAAGTTAACCCTTAATTTACATTTATACTGCCCTCTATCATCTTTTCGTTTGTACTAATGAAAAATAAAAGTGAAGTTTATCAGGTTTTTTTTCACAAATGACAAAGTTATCCAGAGGTCAATTACATAACGAACTAGAAAATTTCCACGTTGAACAAATAAAAACTTACTTGTTTGTCATTCCAAAGGTTACAACTTGACGTACTTAAAAAGCACCAATTACTAATTACTTACCAGATGTTTAACCATCAGAAGAATACTTGCGATCTATTTGGACCATTTCCGGAATATTTAATGATAATTGGAATCTTCTTATTTCAACAGTAATTAGGTTAGAATTCTCCAAAACCACATAAATTAATTAACCTTGTTACAGAATATCAAACGAACATCACGTGTATCCACGTCAAGTAAATTTCCACGTCAAATAAATTGCACTGCAAATTTATATTAACAAAGGCCCTAAAGCTCGATAATACTTACTGCTGTTCTAAAGCCAACCATTTTAATTTACGCCTAGTTTAGTGCAAACTTATTCTGTAAAGCGTCGACATAGAGTGCACTAACAAAGACGATTTCATTATTAAATCGACTTTTTTCTTCACATGTTTCCAACACCAGGTATAATCACCCGATACCATGTTCTTATAACAAGAAAGAACGACCTTCTTCAGCAACAGCCCAGGTGAAAGTGTTGTATTCTGACGTATACTACCACTTGACAACAGTTACAACGATCTTTATAATTATCGAAAGAGGGAGCTCTTATAATGACGCTTGTAAATGGTATTTGATGTCACCGCTTAACTTATAATTTATGCTCGCGGTTTTAAAGCTTATGTTAGATTAAACAACATGTAATAAATATTACGTAAAAATGTGTAGAGATATTAGGCTTGAATTGACCTTTTATAAAAACATTAACATAAATATTTGTCAAAATATTGCAGGAAAATAAACTCGTTACAGTCTTTCAGCAATTAATTAGACTTTTTTTAAAATTTTTCGTGGATATCTTTATCTTTTAGCTTCTCAAAGTCAAAGTGCCTTTTTCTGTTCCTCTTTTTCAGATTTTTAAATTTAAGTGCGGCCTTCATAATTACGATGTTGTGGTCAGTGTCTATATCTGTTTCCGGGTAGCTTCTACAGTCTTTTACTTGGTTTCTAAACCGTTGTCTAACAATAATGTAATCTATTCGATATCTTCCTATATCTCCTGGCATCTTCCACGTGTATCGTCTGTCTTCTAACATGATGTTGAAATAATATATTTGTGATGCTTAAGTTGTTCTTATCGCAAAATTCTACCAGCCTATTTCCCCTGTCATTTCTCTTGTCTAAACCAAATAAACCTACTAACGCTCCTTCCCTACCCTCACCTACCACTGCATTAAAAGCCCCTGTAATTATTAAA
This sequence comes from Platerodrilus igneus, assembly GCA_036346225.1. Classification (NCBI taxonomy): domain Eukaryota; kingdom Metazoa; phylum Arthropoda; class Insecta; order Coleoptera; family Lycidae; genus Platerodrilus; species Platerodrilus igneus. Next base: position 2,749,932 of record JARFIW010000813.1, on the reverse strand, counting down.
TTTTCTTGTCCTTTTAAGTATCTTAGTATGTCTTCGATATCTTTGTAGATCGCCTCTATTTCTTCCTCACTGTAGCTAGAGGTGGGCATGTATACTTGTATTATTACTGTATTTACTGGTTTAGATTCAAATCTAACCATGAGTACTATTTCGTTCTTTTGTAAGTAGTTTTCTACACGTCGTCCTATCTTTTTTCGCACAACTATCCCCACACCCAAATTTCCTTCTTCTGATCCTGTATGAATTACCCTGAAGTTTCCACTCCAAAAACCCCCCGCCTCTGGCCAGCGGACTTTGCTGATTCCTACTATGTCTAGTGCTAACCTATTCATTTCGAGTTTCAGGTTCTCTAGCTTACCTACTTGTTTCATACTTCTGACATTCCACGCTCCGACTCGCAGAATGTTCACGGATCTTTTTTTATACTTTTGGATCACATCCCCCGAAGTAGTCCCCTCCCGGAGATCCGAATGGGGGACTATTTTACCTCCGGAATTTTTTACCCCAGAGGATGTCATCATCATTAATAACAATTTAAGCACGCTGTGTACTTGGGAGATAATGTGATGGTTTCCCGTTGCCTTCCACATCGCAGTAGTGTGTCTTAGAATGTCATACCGACCCCTATGGTCTCTGCCACTCTAAGTACCAAAAAATCTGCTGCCCTCTTTCAGGGTCCTGCCTTAGTTTGGTTGCTCACTAAAGACCCTACTAATTTGGTTAAACCTATAGTTCGTCTCTTTATCTCATTGAAACGCGCAAGCCATTTTACCTGTTCTAGTATTTTAGAACGTCGTCAAGGTGCAGGCCCGTTCAGAATGGCCTTGTAATAAATATAATAAAAAATAAATGGACCATAATAACACCGTTCACAACTTTGCCAATGGAAGAATTCATAAAAGGGATTACAACGTGTCTAGATGCTTCATACTTCAAATTTGAGAACAATATCTATGTTCAAATATTTGGGACAGGGATGGGCTCTCCAATATCATCCAACATCGAAAATGTGGCATTAGAAGAACTTGAAAACAACGCTATCAACCAATTAAAATTTAAGCCTGTCTTCTACAAAAGATTCGTTGATGACTGTATCATATGTCTACCTGAAAATAAAATTGATGAAACAATGAATGCGTTTAATGGATTTCATTCACGTCTACAATTCACATATGAAAGAGAAATAAACAAATTTATACCATTCCTAGACACACTCGTCAAATATAACACAGCAGGCAAAATAACAAGAGACTGGTATAGGAAAACCACGTGGACTGGCAGATATTCAAATTTCCAATCGAATGTACCAATACAATATAAGAAAAATGTTGTAAACAACTTGTCGAACATGCCATAATACTATTACATAATAATTTCAAACCTAAAAATATAAAGATAGTTAAAAAAAATACTTAAAAATAACTGCTATTCTACATCATTCATAAAACAAACCATTAAAGTAAAACTAGGCAAAATTTATAACAATGAAGGCACTAAAAAACCACAAACAAATAAAAATCGGATTGGAATGGAGTATACACCCGGGCTTTCAGAGCAAATAAAAAAAAGTCTAATGGCATATGATATTCACGTCGTACACAAACCAAACAATGCAACAAAAAATTTTATACCCAACTTAAACCTAAAGCAGACCAAAAAACAGAACACAATTTATAAGATTAATTGCCCGGGGTTATACATTGGAGATTCAAAACAATACTTACATAAACACATATATGAACATAAATATACAATAAAAACTTCTAATAACAAGAACACTACCCTTGTAGCACATGCCATTGAAAAAGTTCACCAGTTTGACTTCGAAAATGTCTGTATCCTGGGTACCGCAGTTAATGATAAGAAAAGAAACCTTTTAGAAACAATACAAATAAAAAAAACCCAAATGCCATAAACTTAAAAAATGACCAAGATGATTTTTGCAATATATACCATAACCAAAATAACCAAAAATAAACTAACAAAAACCTAGTAGAAATATTCTCATGTACCATCCTGCTACATATTATAATTTATCGCATCTAGTTTAATCTCTACTCAGTGATAATTAAAATATTTAAAAGTTGAATGACAAATGTAGTCAGCTAAGTTAAAGTTATGTGTTAGTGAAGATTGTAAAATAACATAGTTTTAAAAACATTTTTATATTGTTAACTTAAGGTATATATAAATCTAAATTTTTATTAATAACAGTAGTAATTTATGTAATAATATTTTTAGAAACATATTTGAAAATGGAAAACCAAAATGCGTCATATGTATTAAATTAAAATGATAGATTGAGCAGTTTCATTTTATTGCTATAACTAACACCATATAACTAAGATAGTGCTAAATGACCAAATTCTAAAAAATTTAATATATATATATATATATATATATATATATATGTGATACTAGAATTGAATGTAAAAATTAGTTAGAGGTGTCTAAGTAGGGTAATTATTTTTGTGAAGATTTTTGTATTTGTAAATCTTCCGGAATACATCGGATAAGTATTGTTTTATCCACAGGTTGGTTTTCTTTTTTGTAACACTTTTTTTATTAAAGGTTTTGTAAATAAACTTTCTCTTTGGAGGTTTTCTTTTTGTAAAACTTTCTAGGTAGCACTGCATTCATTGGATAACTTTTTTTTATGTGGTTTTTGTAATACTGTAACAAATTATTCATGATGTTATTTTTGGAGACTAAGCTTCAGCAGCTTCCCAACTTATAATTTTCTACATATGTAGGTAGCAAAAATTGGTAAGTAATTTGTAAGATTAAAACTAAAATTTGTAAGTTCACTTTTACTAGTTACCGAACAATATATTTTGGGAGCTAACCTCGCCTTATACTACTTATACTACGACTTATACTACTATTCACATTTTTCTTGAACCAAAACTTAATAAGTTGTTTGTAAGCCATACCTTATGGAGTTATGTCACTTTATGTTTTGACAACTTAACTGTATATTTCTATTTTTATATTATTTTTCATAGATATGAAATTGTTCCCAAAGAACTGCTAAGGAGCAATGCTTCATTTAAGTGTTACTCTGTCGTTTTTAGAGTATTAAGAATTTTAAGGTTGAAGCCCATATTTTATCGGTAACTAAAATTTTGTAGTTCATATTTGAGAGGTCTAGAAGTTCAACCCTTAGAAAGTTTTTTTTTTATAGGCGTATGCCAATGATAAATATTGGCATCCAAACAATTTTTTGATAACATTTAAGTAGAGTTTAGTTTTAGCTTCAAAAACATTTATGGTTTTATTAATATACAAACCTCCTTTGAAGTTGTAAAAAGAAAGAGAATATTTTTATTCATACTTGTAACCACCTGTATTATACGAGCGTAGACATACTGATTGTGACTTTTACTGATTGCGACTTCTACCGATTACGACGTATACCGATTTTGTCTCCTTTTCAAACACGTGGTATGTGAAGGTACCCTCACACTCGTCTATCAATTTAATTGTTTATCAATTTGATTGTCGATACATTTATTCATGTATACATTTGTTCATTTGTTAGTTTGTTAATTTTTAATGATTAAATTAGTAATTTCCATTTGTGGGTTTGGTTGTTAATTTTTTAATCCATTAAACCTCTTGGTTCTTTAATCCCATAGCCCAAATAGTATAGTAAAATAGCCGACTTTAAAGGTATAATTTTGTAAGTAATACTTTTAAGAGTTAGTCCTAATTACTTCAATAATTTTTTATTCAGCATTAATACTGTTGTCTGCCTTCCTTTTTCTGGAACACTAATTTTTTCTATTTTTTTTTTGATGATTGCAGTGCAACAATTTTTTTTAAGGAAAAAATTACTGTTTGAAACAAATTAGAAAAAATTGAAAAAATCTGTCCAGACCACTTATTTACAGCATTAGGTCGATCCTTAATTTTTAATAAGTCCTTGGTCCCATATGGAAAACAAAAAGCTTATTATTTTCTAATTTGATTCAATCACAAAGGTTAAGTTCAACATTTCGTATCCACAAACTTGCAGAATACTATCCAGCTGTTATGAAACTTGGTTTGTAAAGTCAGAAATAACAATTTAATCTTTCAAAGGCCTGCGCAAACACCTTATGGTTCAGGAAATTCCTCATAGTTTCAGAAAATGCCTCATAGTTTTCAATTTGTTTCATACACATGGCACGTGAGCATTGAAAGTTTTATTCTGATAAGACTTTCCCCACTTTAACTGTCCTGGGAAGTAATTTTCTTGATCTACTGACTTCCACTACATCTTTGAGGCAAGCAGGCTGGAAAGTGGTGACCTGTGCCAGACCAACTTGAAGGCCGCCGCCAACCACTAGTGGTTAAGGGTGAGAGCCTTTTTGTTGGACCCCAAAAGGGTCTATATTTTGTCTTAGCAATCCCCTTTTCTAATAGGGCTAAGTTATAAGCAACCATGTTAGCAGTCTGTAAGACTCAGTACCCCATCGTTAAGTCATAATCTAGTATTAATTAGTAAATTTTCTTATTCAAAGCATTTAATTCTTTAGAAGTGATAATTGATAAAAATTTTATATTTAAGAATTTACAGCTGTAACTGTTGTAAAAAGTTTTAAATTAAAGTATGTAAGTGATTATCAGATCTGATGCTCATCCAAGTTTTAATAGACAAAAATGTTCTACAAATAATAATTTTGCTTCATATCACTAAACTTTGTGAATGATTTAATTTTTTTTGATAAAAGTTATTTGTTATAAAATAGATATTTTCTTATTCTAACAGGTTTAATTTTCTAAGTAAAGTAAATTAAAGTTTTAAAAAATTCCTTTCAATAGGGTTTCTGTATCTAGCCTAAAAACACCCTTTTTATACTTGCTAGATACAGTGGCGTCCAACTAAACCTTATTTAATTTTTGGGTTTAATGAAGAATATTTCAGTCCTGCCCTCTCTCATGATCTCCCAGGGGTAATAGCCAAGCTAATGGCAGAAGTGACACGTTTTTATAGTTCCAACTTTTCATTAATTAATTTTTAATACTTATTTAATTCCCCTACAATGACGCCCAATGGCGTGGGATTAAAAATAAATTCGCTACATTGACGCATACAACGTGGGTCTCGAAATGTGTAACAACTTTGGTTAACTATAAAAATTAATCTGTTACAACTTATTGAATTTAATAGTCATCACATAACGTTTTATACAAAATTATCTGATTTTCTTTGTTAGAATTTCATGAATTTTCTGGTTCTTCTCAGAGCCTGCTGTCACACATTTACATTTGAAGTTTTGAGCCAGATAGTTAGGTGAGCATAAACTTTCTTAACGACAAATCTAAGGAACCTACAAGCGTGACAATATTTCTCTTGAACTGATTTTATTATCTTTGTCTTTCAAAATGTTTACTATTGAACTAATTCAACAACGTACTACTAAAAACTTTCGTTGTTAATGGGGTTGGCGTAATATGAGTTCAGCTCAAAATCTTACAGATCATCTCAGGGTTCAAATCCAACAACTTCTTCGGAATCCTGGTGGGAACGTTTTTCTTTTTTTTACATAGCTTAACTATTTAAGGTCCGCCGCAACCCGTGTCATTTTCAAAAGGTTCAGACTTTATCTAAAATCATCGTATATAGTTACCTTCAGGTCGTCATTTCACTCAACTCTTGTTTTGTTCAGAGCATTTACGGTTATTTCATGCTGGTTCTCTGCAACTGTTGTATGTTATTCGAGAATGGTATTGGCCAATTTTTAATAAAAATAGTACCAACTAAGCCATACGTGCTTGTATGTATTGTTTTCATGTCAAACTCTCATGAAGTAGTCTTTTGATGGTTGATTCTCATGCAGATTGGATTTCCTTTATTTCTTGTTGAATATACTGATGTTGACTATGCAGGTATCCTTTTACTAAAAACGCAGCTGATCCACTGCACTAAAATGATTATATATAAATGAATATATATATATATATATATATATATATATATATATATTGCTGTGACTAGGCTTGCGTTGGTCGTCGCTAAAAGAGTGCTGTGACACGGCCGAACTTCAGTTTGCTGCTAAAAGAGTGTTGTGACATAGTACAGCAAATTGGGATCTAAAATTTGAAATTATTATTATCTTACTTTCCTTGAGTTTACTTTGCCTGGCTAGCTCAATGGAAGTTATGGAAGTTACAAAATGAAACATAACACAGCAGTTTCAAGAAACATCTATACTGTCAAAAACGTTGTTTTTTCATGCAAAAGAATGTATAAAACAATTTACAGTTTGAATTCATACAGACAATAATTCCCGCAGATAGTAAACCAAAAATAGATATAAAGAATTATACGGAGCGGCCCCTAATGTGCTGATGACAGAAGAAGGATGGTTGTGGACTGAAGGCTTTAGCTCAGAACCAATATGGCGAAGCCTAAAGTGTAAGGGCGCCAGAATCTTGCCACAAAGAAAATATAGAACGGCGACTCAAAGGTTCCAACTACCACACGTGTTTCCAAACACGATAGCCAAGCACCATAAAATGGCACAGTTCTCATGCAATAACTCAAAAATAATAAAAATAATAATACTAATAAAAAAATAGTCTACTGGCCCGAAGAATATAATGTTTAACATGGATAATATACAGTGCACACAAAATATAGAAATACAGCATACAGCACCAAAGATACAAGTTTGGCACTAAAATAACAATACATATACCAGTACCTAGAGAGTATAAATATGGCACAATACAGGTCGAAATAATATGAATCTAAAAATAAAAATTTTACACAAAGAATGTACCAAAGTGGCACAATATTAGAACAAACACAATATATATATATATATATATATATATATATATATATATACATAATGAGAGAGGGGACCTACGAACGGTTCAGCGCATACACAGGATACCGAAAACCGTGTGAATGAATAAATAATAATTATGCTGCTTAAAACGCAACGATGGGCATGCCGCTCGCCCGCTATCACGGCGTAAATGTAGAACAATCTAAGTAATATAATAATACATCTATACACTTCATAAAAAAATAATATTTCCACCGAAAGTTACATCCCTACATGTGATTTTCCAATGCTTCACCTGAAGGTAATACATTGGCTAGGAAGCGAGTTTTTTTTACCTGAAAAATTTTGAATTTTGTCGAACCCTTGCTGTTCCAAGCAAGGTAGGGATCTTTAACGTGTGTGACAACACTCACACACGGTACCTCCATTTTACCTCTCATCCGAACGAGGGCGTATTTTTTTGAAAAATGCTCGTCTAACATTTTTCAAGAGAACCGTGTCGGGATTCGAACCCGGGACCTTGGGCGTAGTAGTCAGTTGCATACCAACACATGCCACGGAACCGCCTTCCCAAAGTTACGGCCACAAAATTAATAGAAAGGTAAACCCCCAACAATTATAAACACACTATAGATAATGTACATATACTCTTGATAAAAATAATAACCCCAAAAATTATGAACACACTGTAGGTTGACAACATTACTACTAAAAAACTCCAATATGCAAACAAAAAATAAGAATGAAGCAGTACACACAATTCTCCCTCCCGACAACGTGATATATCGAACTTTACTTCTAATTTCAATAATGTAAATATAAATCTGTTATAACTGCGCAACTGGATTTAGTTGTAATAAAAATGGCGTCTAATTTCCACTGATAACGTGAGCTAAATTGGTCGGAAGGCGATGAAAAGCATGTATCAAAATAAATAAGTATATGACCTTAAAGATCTAGATGTCTTGTGTATCCTTACTAGCAGCAATACATTACTGGATTTTTTTGTAAATGGCCAGGTGACTATTGCTTCTTCCAGGATAGAACAGGTAGGAGTCCAACAGTAAATAATAAATAAGATATAAGCAGGTAAATATGAGTATGAAAAGAAGTAAAAAAGATAAGGAGAAGCAGAAAAACCACTGTAAGTATGAGTATGAAAAGAAGTAAAAAAGATAAGAAGAAGCAGAAAAACCACTAAAACGAAAAAGGAAAATTAGAATACAAATACTTTACCTACTAAATACGTACGTTGGTCGGCCTTATTGAAGTAGAAAAGTATCAGTGACTCAAAAAATTTCGCAAACGGAAGTGGACAAACAGCACTAACTAACGTTGTATAATTATAAGTCCTCCCAAGGAGTTGCTAAAAATCAAAAGCACAAAACGTACATTAAAGATCATACAACAGAAAATAGAGCACTCATATTCTTCGTTTAATAACTACAAACAAAGTGACGTTCATAATATTAAATCAACTACACCTGCCAGGCATGATAAGCGGTCCATTAAGAAACAAACATAAACAATGAATTAAGCAGAACGGAAATTAATTTTGATAATAGACTAAAATATCGCAGGGAACATCGAATAAATTTTATGCAGAAAATTACACATGACCAGGAGTTACTTAATTATTAAAATATTCCTTATCTAATCTTTGTTAATATTTACACTATCCTTTTTAAATAATAGGTGAATAATTTGTTGATCTTTTATTACCACGTTCGTGAATATGATTGACCAATAACGGTCACATATAATTTATTAAAGTTAAGATACTGCTAACTCTGACCTTAATTCTGATTTAAATTATTCTCTTCACAAATAATAAAATGAGAACCTATTCTAACTTTAAATTACAAATTATACAATTATTTTGATCAACTAACAAACAAAAAACCAAAGTTTTATACTTGCGATGGTAAAACAGCGCTTATCCAACTTGTAATTAACGATTAAATACCTTCTGATTCCAGTTTATAATGGCGTTAAATCCCAGGTTACAAAACTGTCCATGGTATTGCAAATCTCCGTTTAAAACATCAGTTAACAAAGGTGTATTTTCTTTTATTTTTTATTAATTCGCTTTAAAGCAGCTATTGTATCAAAGAATATTCAATCTTCGTTGTAGTTTACAAAATAATCATGTCTAACCAAATAATTGCATTTAATAACTTCTGTGTTTGAAACTACTCAAATTTATAAGTTTCATATTTATGCAAAGTTCTACGGTGCTTATTGCATATTGTAATATTATAAATCGGTCAAATCTTTACTCAACGTTACATATTACTTGGTGACAAATCGCGAATTAATCTGGAATAAATCGTTCATATCAAGTTCTGGCTTTCATATTACATTATCTAACTACGTTATGATTTCCATACCATTCCAGATTTTTTTTGAGAATTATTCATGGCTGATGTAAACATTTACAAGAATGTTGGCATTTAACTATCAATTATTGTCCAGTTGCTTGATTTACGAATATCATGAAAGCGTCGTCGGTCTTTGTCTGTTGCCCTCTTTCTTATTGTGACACGGAAAAATAATAAATAATTCTTATCGATTTTTATTGTATTTTTATGTTTTCGTAAGTTCTTTGAATAGGGCGTTTAGTTTTATTACGTTTAAGGATATTTCTTAGTAAAGAATGACACATTTGAAAATTCTTTACTTTCTTTACTTTCCTGGTAAAACACTTAATGCAACGTTTATGGTCGTTAAAATTAGACTAGGATGCTCCCCCTCTTCCCGACTTCCTCCGTTTGTGGGAAAGATACTTGTATGAGTTACCGCTTCTTTCGGATTTCGCTTTACCCCGCTTGCTAATCCCGCCACAGTTTACTACCTGCGAAGTTCACTGCTTTGATGACGCTTCCGAACGTGGCTACTGTGCTGTTGTTTATTTTCGCTTTGTTACCCCTTCTGCCGTTGAGGTCCGCTTAGTTTGTGCAAAATCTAAAGTAGTTCCTCTTCGTACTCTTTCTTTGCCCAGGTTCGAACTTTTAGCCGCCATCTTGGCATTAAAATTATTAACCTTTATCCTTAAAACCTTTGATTCCCATCTTACGTTTGATAAAATTTTTGTTGGTCTGATTCCATGGTGGTACTTTCTTGGATTCGTTTCCCATCAAAGCGCTGGAAGACCTTTGTCGCCAATCGAGTCTCCTATATTCAAGAAAACACTTCTCGCGCTTCTTGGCATCCCCTCCAACGGAAATCTTGCCGATATCGGGTCACGTGATTTACTACCTAGTGACTTGTGCCAGTGTTCTTTATGGTGGGCGGCACCCCCTGCCTTGTACCGTATGTTCTAAAAATACAGTCCACACATACCACATTTTAATTCTCCTGAAGTTCTCATCAAAGAACGCTATATTGTTTTATCCGCTGTCGTAACTTTCTGTTGGATTCAATCAATTCTAGAAAATCACTTCTCCTTTTCCTTTATTACACGCATTGTTGCTTGGATTCTCCGTTTTCGTCATAATCTACATCACCCACTCGAAAGGTACTCCGGACCTTTGTCCCCTTCTGAGTTGCACAATGCTTTGATCCTTTGCTTGCTTATACTCAACAATCTTATTTTGCTATCGAGCTTGAGTTCATACAGTCCGGATCCATTTTAAAAAAGAGTTTTCGCAAGTTGCCCTCTTTTATTCGTGATAGAATCTTGCGTGTCGGGGGTCGCCTGGCTCACGTGCCTTTGTCCTCTGATCGTAAATTTCCCGCTTTGTTACCTAGCAAAAGTCGATCTGCTGATCTTTATGTTACTTACGTTCATTTAAAATACTTCCACGCGGGTGCTCAATTGGTCCATTTTCTCGTCAGTCAGCACTTCTGGATTATTTCTGGAAGGCAATCGATCCGTCGTGTTTTGAGTCGTTGTCTAATGTACTGGAAGACCAATCCGGTCGCATTGCAACCTCTTATGGGCAACCTGTCTTCATGCCGAGTTACTCAATTAAAGCCTTTTTTGAGTTCGGGTGTCGACTTTGCGGGTCCCTTTTCTATTACCATGTCTCGACTACGGGGCGCCAAAGTTTTAACGTAGTATTTATGTTCTTTTATTTGTAAGGCTACCAAGGCGCTGCACCTTGAAGTCGTATCCGACTTGTCAACGGACGCCTTTCTAGCGGCTCTTCGCCGATTTATTGCCAGGCGTGACTGTTGTGATCATCTCTATAGTGATTGTGGCACAACTTTTGTGGGTGCTGATAAACAGTTCATTCATTTTGCCAAGTTTGCTGCTTTTAAGGACCATGTTTTGTGGCATTTTATACCGCCGGCTTCACCTCATTTTGGTGACTTGTGAAAGGCGGGAGTGAAATCCGTTAAAACCTTGCTTCTTCTTACCATAGGTGCACAAGTATTGAACCACGAGGAATTGGCCACTGTCTTTGTTCAAGTTGAGTCCATCTTAAACTCGCGTCCTCTCACACCCATGGGCAGTGACCCCAATGACTTGACTTGCCTTACACCAGGTCACTTTACTTTGGCACCTTTAACCGCTATTCCGGAACCTGCCCTTTCCGACCTTCCGCTCAACTGCCTTTCTCGTTGGCAATTGTTCCAACGAATTCATCAAGATTTTTGGTCCCATAGGTCTAAAGAGTATTTGCATATGCTCCAGCAACGGTCCAAATGGCACAAAAGTTTCCTCCACTTCTTTTGGATACCTTAGTGCTAATTAAATCCGAGAACGTTCCACCTTTTCGTTGGTCCCTTGGACGTGTCGTAGCGATACATCCGGGAACTGATAGTGTCGTTCGCGCTGTCACCATCAAGACCGCCCAAGGCGAGCTAAAGCGCCCTGTCGCTAAGCTCTGTCTTTTACTTTGTTTGTAATTTGTGTTCGCATTAATTGTTTCTTTGTTTTTTCTTGCATTAATTTAATTTTCTCGTTTTGTTCGCCTTTTCGACATTTCCGTCACACCCTTGGTAATTATTTTCCTTTCAAAAATACCTTGCATTTTGGCGGGCGGTATGTTCCGTTTGTATTTATAGTTAATTTACTGTTAGTTACAACATAATTATAGCATATGAATAATTGATAAAAATGCACAATGTTCATTGCAATAACCTTATTTAACCTATGGTAATTGATTTTGTTACGTGTTTCAATAATCTCAATTTGCTCGGGCAGTTCAATGTTAGCTTGCAGGTAAACTCGCATCGGCCTAGTGGACATTAGATGTTATTAGATTTTCGCATCTTGCATTATTTCGCTTCCTGGGTAGCAGAAGTCATTAACCTCTTGTAAGTTCTTGTCTCCTATTTGTATTCTGTTTTTTATTTATTTTCCCCTCCTTTACATGCTAGTACTTTAGTTTTATTTTTGTTAATTTTCATACTGTATCTCTCTGTTAGAACCTTTTACATTCATTAAGAACTGCTTCTAATGCTTCCTTGCGAGACGCTAGTACCACTATATCATCTGCAAGTCTGAGCGTATCAATCTCTTCCTGCATTTGACAGTATTCATTGCCTCCTCGATGTACTAGTTAAAAATTAATGAGTACAGGGCACACCCCTGTCTCACCCCTTTCCTAATATTTACTTCTATACGTTCCTGTTCTAATTCTATTGCTCGTGTTTGCTCTTTGTATCAGCTATGTACTATCTGTCTATCCCCAAAACTCATTCCAATCTTTTTCGGTATTTCGAAAAATTTTTCCATTTTACATTGTTGAATGCTTTTTTCAGATCTACAAACCCTATATACACGCTTTCTCTTTTGTCTATTGTCTTCTCCATTATCATCCTCAGAGCTAAAATAGCCTCTCATGTTCCCGTTTTGCATAAACCCAAATTGATCATCTCCTAGAATTTCTTCAGCATGTTTTCTATCCGTCTTTGTATAATTCTAGTCAATATTTTTGGCACATGTGCTGTCAAACTTATTGATAGAAAATTTTCACATCTATCTGCGCCTTTCTTTTTTGGTATAGTGACTATGATGTTACATTTAAAATCTTTGGGTATCTCCCCCGTCTCATACATATAGCTTACAAGTTGGAAGAGATGTTCTGTTACTACTTGCCCAGTGCCTTACCATTTTTCAAACCCTTTAATCCTAATTTAAACTCATCTCTAAGTATAGAGTATCCCAAGTCATCCTTTTCAATGTATGATTCCGGTTCTGATGCTGTTAGTTCCTATCCTGCATATAAATTCTTTATATATTCTTGCTATCTAACCACTTTCTCTACATTTTCTATAACAAAGTCAACTTTAGTGCTCCGTCTATTTTTGCTATACGGTTTTATATCACTAAAATTCATTCTAATTAGTTTTCTCTATCTTTCCTATTTTCATCTTAGTTTGTACCTCTTTGCACCTTTCATCAATCGATTGTTCTTTAGTTTTCCTCCATTTGCGAATAATTTCCAATTTTATGGTTTTGTATCTCTGTTTTCCTGCTTCATCTCGTATGTTTTTGTATTTTGGTTTTTCTTCTATTAAATTCATAATATCCTTTGTTATCCATTGTTTCTTATTTTTAGAATAACTTTGGCCGCAATGTCTAAGCTGGGTTTGATGTTATTCTATTATTAGCATCATCAATGTTCTTGATGCCTTTCAGCAATTCATTTAACTTTTTTCAAATCTTTCGTGAATATCTTTATCTTTCATTTTCTCAAAGTCACAGTGCCTTTTTCCATCCTTTTTTTACAAATTTTTAAATTTAAGGACGGCTTTCATACATACCATGTTATGGTCAGTGTCTATATCTGCTTCTGGGTAGCTTCGACAGTCTTTTACTTGATTCCTAAACCGCTGTCTAACAAGAATGTAATATGTTTGATATCTTCCTATATCTCCTGGCATCTTTCTCGTGAATTGTCTTCTAGCATGATGCTGAAATAATGTGTTTGTCATGGTAAATTGTTTTTGTCGCAAAATTCTACCAGCCCATTTCCCTTGTCGTTTCTCGCGCATGAACCAAATAGACCTACTACTGCTCCCTTCTTACCCTCACCTACCAGTGCATTAAAATCCCCCTAATTATTAAATTTTCCTGTCCTTTTACGCATCTTGGAATGTCATTGACATCTTCCTCACTGTCACTAGAGGCGGACATGTATACTTGAATCATTATGAAATTAACTGATTTAGATTCTAATTTAACCATGAGTGCTCTTTTGTTTTTTTGTAAGTAGTTTTCTATACAGTATCTTATATTTTTCGCATATCTATCCCCACATACGAATTTCTCCTCTGATACTGTATGAATTACCCCAAAGTCTCTGCTCCAGAGCTCCCCCGCCTCTGGCCACCGAACTTCACTAATTGCTACTAAATCTAATGCTAACCTATCCGTTCAATTATCAAGTTCTATAGCTTACCTACTTATTTCATGCTTCTGACATTCTACGCTCCGACTTGTAAAATGTTCCCGGCTCTTTTAATCGTTTTGATCACCAAAGTAGTCGTTTCCTGGAGATCCAAATAGGGGGGGTATTCTAACTCCGGAATCTTTTACCCCAGAGGACGCCATCATCTTAAATAACTATTTAAGTATGCTGTGTACTTGCGAAGTAATGTGGTGGTTTCCCGTTACCTTCGCATCGCAGAAGTGTGTCTTAGAATTCCATACCAACCTCTATATTATCTGCTACTCTAAGTACCGAAAGAGTTGCTGTCCTCTTTCGAGGTTCTGTCTTAGTCTGGTTCCTCACTAAAGACCCCACTAATTTGGTTAAACTTTTAGTACGGCTCTTTAGCTCACTGGAACGCGCAAGTGATTCTACCCGTTCTAATAATCTAGAACTTCTTCAAAATACCAAGTCCGTTCAGGACGGAAAATTAAATTCTAAATTATTAATTATTTGCATTATCACAAAGAAGATTATTTACCTGTTTTTTAGAAACGTGAATAGACACATTAAATATATTCAGCTCAGAAACTTTTGTAACCACTATATTCATAGGTGCTTATTTGTTTGCTTTTGTACTTAGACCATGCATCTGTAATTGATTATGGATATAACTGTTGTTTTCATTGCAATTTAGAAGCAATTTACTTCATGCCAGACAAACCTGTTCAAATTGTCTGTTTTGGATTAAATTTTATGGGCGGAAAAAATGAACACAGACAACTTGGCGACTTTTTTAAACCTGAGTAGAATATATTTGAATTATGTACAAATCAAAATTTTGATTGATAACTCATTCCAGTTTACTTTCTGCACTTATCTAGTTTTTGTGATGTGGGCATAAAATCCAGTATTTTATTTAAAACATACCAAATTAATTTACAAAGAATTTTGCATTGCGCTAATGCAAACAGAGGTCATAATAGGTTCTCGTCCACGTATGCCTATCATTTGATCCTTCAGAACTAATAGATATTATGTCTGCTCATTTACTTATTGACAGCACTATAATGTCACTTTTAGAACTGATCATCAGTGATTTAAGACATGCCTGATTGAGTCATCATAAACAACAAGGAAGTGTGTTTAATAGGGTTGGTAAATTAAATAAAAAAATTGAAAGGAGGTGAATCCTTCATATAAAGGAGTTGGGAGTACACGGTCTGTTGTGAAAAATAAAGTAACATCAAGGAAGTGAAAATAGCAGTACACAGGAGTATGCTAATTTTGACTTAGTTATATGGGTATGAAATTTGGGTCAATTAGGAGATGTACATAGTATGACCTGAAGGAGCATTTCCAGCAATAAATGAGTAATGAAAACCAAACCAATGGCATGTTTCAATGGTTTAGTCATATAAAAAGAATTTGTGATGAACAGTAGTGAACAAAGTACACAAAGTTTGGGTGAGTGTGCTACGTACAATGACGTAGCCGGAAGAAAACGGAAATATACCAGGCTAACTACCAATGCGGAGAGGGGAGGGGTTCCTAGCAACACAAAAATAATACATCGCCAACGATTTTCTATTTACAATAAAAAAACACAAATATAAAAATTGCTATCGAAACAGCAAAACAAAATTAACTAAGGTTACTATTTAATAAAACAATTTTACTCTATGGACAAATTCACTAATTGTTCCACGAAGTGCGCAATTCGTAGCTAAAATGCAATAAATCTAATCAGTACCAAAGAGAATAACGCTGATACTTTCGTATAAGCGGATGGGTTAATTAAAAAAAAACATTAAATTTAGAAACCTTTCTAGTAAGGATTTTACCATACGAAGTATTTGTTATAACTCTAATCAGTAAAAAAAAAGAATACTGCTAATACTTTGGTATAAGCAGATGGGTTAAGTACAAAAAGCAAAAGCATTAAAGTTTGAAACTTTTCTAGTAAGGATTTTACCACAACAAACATTAGCGTATCTAATTTCAAAATGGGTTTATCCCTGGGTATGTTAGAAAAGGAAAACAAGTCACATACATGTGTCGGGATACTTATCTTGTCAGCCCTTGGAAGCGAATTGACAGCATCGCCGCGGTAGTCAGCAACAACCATGCTACTACCGTAATTGCAACGGCGGTTTACATGCAGGAGCAGTTGATCTACTTCAAGGAATAATCGGGCTACGCAACAAGCAATTTAGCCTCTAGCTAAGAGCTAAAAAAAGGAAAATCTTACTATTATTAACAACTCAGGAGCGCTTACCGATACACACCAAATCTACACATTTGATAGAGGAGAAACGTGCATCGCTGTTGGAGTGACAGAACGAGTAGTTTTACAAGCGCATCAATGCACAAGCTGCAGAATCAAAGTTTAAAAGGAGTTTAAAATAACACGAACTCGAAAAGCAAACATCCGCGTTATCAAAACGCGATTGAAACTGGAAAACACTGTTTTACCGGAGAATAGTAGGATATATTATTTCGACAAATCTTTACATGGGAAACCCACTAGAACGTAATTATACATTATCGGAAGGTATAATGCGCTCATGGATACCTAAACAGGATCTTGTTTAATTAATTGTAGCATAAACTTGTCGTTTCAAAACAACTAGATTTACGTTGAGAAATTTTTAGAAAGAGTATTTATTATTAATTATGTGGAAGAATTTAACAATAGACATGGAATTTATACGGACGGATAATGAATTAACAAGGGATTTGAGTTAAAAATTATGGTAAAACGAGCTTATCTGAACAGGTACAATATATCGGGTATTGTTAGGGAATTTAATACTAAAAAAGGAATTTATGTAAATAAAATAACCAATTATTGCCAAAAATGAATGTAACAAGTGATCGAGCGTAAGAGGCAAGTCATAAAAGTCATGGCTGTACATGGAGGATGAAGTATGAAAAGATTTATGAATTATGAATTTATACAAAGTCGAACATGGACATTAGCAAGATGAGGAAAGTGTGTCTTTACACGAAACTATAGAAAGAGATTGTTAACAGTCCGAAGGTACTTTTCTTATTGCTAGTTTGGCAGTATTGTTACTCTTCATTCAGGTGTTGCCAACACTATCGGAGTAGTCTCCTTGCATTTCAAAGAGTGTTATTTATTATACTGTTCATGCCATTACATTGGTAGGTATTGAAAATTGACTTAACTTTTACCACTTAATTTCTGCATTGCTATACTTTCTTTAGCATGCTTAATTATCTCGTACTATTTGACTGTAAATACTTATCTTTGCATTCATTATGTGTTATTTTAAAAGATGCGATCCATATTAGAATTTCAAATAATGTACATTAGTTTAAGTTGGTGCTCACAACATCTTTGTGTCATCTTCATATTTTTATCTTGCAATGTGGAACGAGTAGTGTGGTATGCGAGCTGTATGGTGATCAGTTAGGTATTGATGTGTGTCATGTTAAATGCATTATTAGTATGTTCATTTTGTTCCATTAAAGTTGTAATAAATCCTATTTATGATTTCTTGCCTGTACATACCAAGCAAAATATTTTTTTTTGTTTATTAAATATACGAATGAGCTTGTCAAATTGCGATATCTTGCAAATGAAGATTCTGATTAACCAATGCTTGAAAATTATATTGTGTTTTGTAATGCTAATTATTCCGATTTGACACAGGCAGACTTGAAGGATTCTGAAGCAATATTAATTTGTCACAGTGTGTGATTTCAGACTGTACTATATTCAGAAGCTTTTATAGTTTTCTAGATCTAGTAGTAAGATTTTTATTTATTGGCTGTGCAAAATAATTCCTAAAGTCATAAAACAACTACTGGTTGTGTTATTTAATTTATTAAAAGTTTTGCATGAGTCGATAAAAAAGAGAGCATCTGCTAATTTGTCATATTGCTATTATATCTACTGATTGTTAAATAATTGTCTTTATAAACATTTGAACAATAACATACATTTATTACTTTTACACGATTGACTTTCCACTTCAAATAAGTGGCCGTCTTTTAACACTTGGCATCATCTATAATTCTGTGAAAAAATTCAAAGTTAGCTATAGTTTTGTACATTGTAGTTTAACGCGCCAATGATACATTAGGCTTGATGAAGGTATAAGTAAATTTTGTAAAGACATGAATGCTTTTCTTTATTTAATTGTCATGTAACTTTTGATGTTTATTAATTTTTAGGATGCTGTAAGAAGTGCTCATCCACTAATGCATACTGTAGTAGTAGAGAATACTGAAAAATATATTAACCATAATGAAGAGCTAAGGCTGTTTTTTGATCGGTTGGTAGCAGCTGATAAAAAACTATTTCTGGTGACAAATAGTCCATACAAATTTGTGTAAGTATTAAACTGATTACTACTACTTTGAGTAACAATTATTAAATACTTTGAAACAACTGTGATACAGGAAATATAATTAGATATTATTGATAGAGTTTTAATATTTTTAACACTAAGGACCATTCTGACCTATGTATTTAAACTTAAAATTTAAAGGAATTCTTCATATCACAATAGTTTAATCATTTTTCTAAATATCAGTTTCCTTTATTATTGTAGAAATGATTTAAACATTTGCCTAATAGTTCATTGTAATGAGTTATACCTAGAAGGATAGTAAGTATCATTATGACTCATATAAAAGCACTGTTTTCAACGAAAATAAATTACTAAGAGAATATTACTAATATTCCTGCAATTAATGAAAAATTTATCTTCTTTCAGTCTACTCTTAGTTTTATTAAAATCAGAGCAATGAATTTGTTGTTATTTTTGTGCTTTCAAAGATGAGGTCACTGAATCTTAACTTAAGAACAAGTGCTTCCTTATTTATATGAATTAGAATATTTATCTGAAACAGAATTAGATCAGAAAATTGCCAGATAAACAAAGAATCAGACTGTTTCTTCAAACTTTGTTGAAAATTAAAATAATTCAGATACAGAATTGATGGTTTCCCAGGGGACCGTTATTTGTGCCCCTAGATAACTCAACAGAAATATGAAAGATATACCACTGTCCGCAGCTGTACTGGACCTTTTAAATAAAATTTTATGATTGATAATTTCTCACTCATGAATAACTAGTGTTGTTTAGGACACCGTTAATAAGTGTTAATACAAAACTATTTACATTTATTATAACTGAAATATTATCGGTACAATTTTAGTTGATCTTTAAATTTTGTAGTCGTCCCTAGTTAAATTTTGGGCCTTTAAAAAATTTTATTTACATTTTTCTATTATATAGTAGCGAGCTGATCTGATATCTTCGATTTACACCAAATTTTGGTTTTATATTAATATGATACATAAAATTGACATAAGCAATGATTAATCAAGTTAAGTGTTTATTTAATTTCTACTGAGAATTTATTCAACAACAAGTTGAATCTCTGATTAAACTATTCTTATTTAAAAATGAAATTTTTATACTCTAATAACCTTCAAAAGTAAAATCATTGGACTTGGACAGCAAGGGAGATTTTTATTACCAAGACTCACCACCTGTTTTCCTACTTCATGAAATGTGGCAAACCTTGAAGTACGTATGAACCAAATAACAGCTGAATCCCATTAGGGCTTCAGCATCAATATCGGATTCTAACGAAGAGAGTAGAATGGGTGTTCAGACCAGTGCTAACCAATGACATTGATGACCACTTCAAAAGATGTGAGGTAGGAATTTTTTAATTCAAATCACCACCAACTTACGCCTTCGCATAAGTGCCATCATAGAAATTTTCTTACAACAAACCATCGTTTACAGTTGAAGCATATTTTAAATGTGCCTACCAGTTGTAAAAATTTATTACATTATTAGCCGTAAAGTTTATAAAATTTTATAGTTTAAGTTAATTTGATTTAATTGGATATAACTTAAAATAACTTTATATAACTTTATATAACTGCGCTGCATGGAAACGGGAGGATTAGACAGGATATTTAAATAATATATGAACCATTGATTAACATCACCCCAGATCTTTCTACAACTACAATTTAGGAGGTCGCAAACTCAATGCGATTCTCCAATCGCCTGCCTTAGAAGTCGGGAAAACATCCTCGTTGTACGACAGATAAGCAGCGACTGGCCAGTTTTGAACGCTGCAGCTCAGTGTCACGTATTGAAAACAACCACATCAGGCATGACCTTGTATCGAAAACTACACGATTTCAAGATTAACCTTCTTTGAACTTGAACACAAAACTAATCGTACTTGGAAGTTTTTCAAAAGCGAAACTTTGTTTATGAGGGACAAAAACATACCGGTTACTTTATAATTCCAGTATTAAATATTTTACCAAAACGAAAATTTATGGACTAAAAATAGTTGTAAGTCAAAAGTATTCAAATAAAGGGGTTCTGGAAAATAAACATGCTTCAAGTGCAAGAGAAGAATTTGTTCTGTCATAGTATTTGTGGTTCTAGTAGTAATTTAGGTAGCCAAGTGAAATTGCTGACAGTGAACTGAAAATTCCTGCAACAGTATATGCATCAATATATAGAACTCTTTGTGGAAAAATAAACTCAGGGTTATTGTAGTAACCAGAATGGTAAGTAGTCATGTAAAAGAAAGGAATACAGCATAGCTACATGTGAATAGTGTTTAAGAGCAAAGAATATGCTTTGCTTAGGTTATTCAGGACAATGACGCAATAACTTGTGAATTGTTGATATCTTTTTACTGTTTCCTGCTTTTTTTTCTGTAGTATATAGAAAGACACATTGGCTAAGTATGGTTTATCATTGTAGTTGTTTTCGTGCTGTATTAATACCTTTTGGTTCCTTAAGTAGTAGCTAACCAATAATTGTTTTAGTGTTAACAAAACATGGCTTAGGTAGAATGTCAACAATTTTGATCTTCAGTCTGTTAGATTGCGAGTTCTATTTCAGTTTGCAGCAACAGCTTTTCATTAGAAAGTTTGTGATTGTTCTGAATGTTTGTGTTATATTGGATGTTAGATAGGGGCCATATATTAGCAGTTCGTGTTTCTATAGTCGTATCAAGTGAAATAAAAGTCTAAATTACTGAAGTATACATTTATTTTTCAAAAACACAAGTATACTAATTTATGCATTTCAAATTATCATTCGGTTGCTTAAATTCCTATTAACCACCCACTTTTTTATCTACAGGGTTTTGGACTGAGTAAGAGAACAAATATACGCTGCTTTAGAAGTTTTCTAAATCTATTCAATTATTTGCATCTAGTTAATTACATAGGGAGTTCGTAGTTATTGATTTTTTAAGAATCAGTTATTTTCATTTATTTTTAAATTATCTAAATTAATTCAATTTTCTCTTAGTTAATAAAGTCGAATGCTTATGTCTGCCTTTCTATATTAATTCTGTTTGTGAATATAGTTGAACTGTGAATATAATCACTAATAAGTTTCATACAAGTAACAAATTACATAAGAACCAATGAAACTTAAACAGTATTGGTTTTAACAGGTTTTTTAGTTATTTTATTTTGGTTATTGTAGAATAATATTCTTATACATTTATTGGGCTAAACAAATAAACGTTTAATGAATAATTTTGTCTGGCATGGGAAAAGTATTTTGAACATAGGGAACAAAAATCAATATAATTACGTTACAATTACAGTTACATAATATAGTGTAGTTGCCTATTTTTACATATCCATATACTTCATCTGTATTCAATTTTTGTACTAAATAATTTTAGTATTTGTTCCATATACTGTAAACAATTGCTATGGGTATATTAACCATTTTGCATGGAATCAAAGGGGATTAACATCAGTGTGTTTTATACATATCTCAGAATCTAGTTAAATTTTTTCTTTGCACATTTTCATCAATTACGATTTTTTTAAATGCTTTAACTCAATTTCAACTGTGTTCTATATTATGACACAAGACAACTATAATGCAATCCACCCTCCACTTGTACAGTCGGGACCGATTAAGCTAGTGTATGATTCACCCTGTTAGTTCATTTGATTTAATACACAGTGAACGTATTTCTCACATTCTAGATCAGCGCATGTAGTTATTGTTTGCAGATGACATACAAATTGTAACAGCTGTTATATGCGCATTATAAATAATTCTTAATTTCTATGAATTGTAAGAAATGATTTGTTGGGTACACAAATTGATGAAGGTTTTAGGATGATTCTAATTGTTTTGATAATGCTGTCTATGCCTTATGCGTGCAACGATCAGGTACTGTTAGAATAGGGGCTTGGTTTTTCTCATGATTATTATGAAGATGGTTATTTAGGGCATATATGTTGTAGGTTTTTCCTATAAACTAAGTCGTAAATAAATATTACATACAATATTGAAAAGTTTATTTTTATTTAATCAATTTAATAATTGAGCTAACAAAACTACATAATTATTTTATTGTGTTTTGATGTAGGTGTAGTAGGTATGCCTTGGCTGTGTTGGGCACCCCTACAATAAGTGTTGTGTTAAGATATGTAAATATTTGTTTATTTTGAAAAGTCGCCTGGGACCCTTAAAATGACAGAGGGAAGTGTCATTTTGAAAGGTGATGGGCTTTTTCCTTTTGAGTTTTGTATCGATTTTGATGTATTTTAAAACTAATTAAAAGTATTTAATATACCGTCATATTGAAGTTGTTTCCTGTATTCTAAAAACACCCATTAAAAGTAACAACTCACCCGAGAATTTAAATGTGTTCTTATCAAATAAAACATAACCATTACAATTGACGCCCGAGCAAAATACTTCGAAAATAGTGTGTAGGAGATCTACATTGGATATCTTATGAGAAACAAGAATGACAAATAAAGGCTGCATATAACAAAAGGTATGATTAGAATAGTTTGTTTTAGTAGATACGAGTGCAAGTGAAAAATAAAGCACGTATACAGCAAAATCCGTATGAATGTACATGGTTGACGTACAAAGCAAAAATAGTTTATACAGTAGTCCAGCATATTGTGAAAAATTAATATATTAAAAACTATATATTTGAGTACTTTGAATGAATGGCCCCAAAAAGGATAGAAATTGTGTGGAGTCATAGACTGATTCGGTTGGAGATTCTATCAAAAAATTATTGGAATGTAATACGGCGTTACTAACTAACATGAATTACTCGCAGGCTAATAATAATAATTTCCTTGAAAAATTAGATTCGTCTTTTAAGATTGTCAATGATAGTTTGAATCATATCACTAAAATCGTGTGTGAGAATGTTTGTCAAATGGGAGAACAAGTTTTAATGGGTATAGAGGGTATAAAACAAAATGTTGGTAAAGTTATTAGATCAGAAAGTATTGCTTGACATGATGCGGTTTGTGAAGCGGAAGCTCCCTATAGTAAAGGCAATGTTAATCTAAGTAAAAGAGATCTTACATTGTTTAAAGAATTGTGAGGTTCAAATTTAATGTTCAGGCCAAGGGAATCTCTACAACTTGTAGCATTTATTAATGAATTAGATGGTATGATGACCGAAACAGCCGTTTCGGAGGATAAACAGGTAACTTTCGCTATCAATATGTGAAAAGGGTCTACTGGCCATTGGGCATTCATTAAAAAAGATTATTTTAGAAACCTTCATAAGTTTAAAACGTTGTTTTTAGAACGGTACTGGAATTCTGAAAAGCTGCATGAGGCGTTTTGTAATTTAAAGTTCGGGGAGTACAGATCAGAATCGAAAGTCGATTATTTTAATAGGATTGTAAAGGAATGCAGTTATTTGAACGAACATTTTTCTGATTACGATATAATAAAATTAGTGGTTGCTCACTTTGATTTTGAAATAATGAGAATATTTTTAATGGAGGTTATACAACTCTAGATGAAGTAGAGGAATATTTACGGAATTTGGATGAAATGATTAGTTCTCAAAATCGTAGAGGCGGTTTAAACTGGAATGGAGCATTTCCAAAAGAATATAATAGATAACAGTTATCTGACTGAAACTGCCAGCACAATACGCACCAAGAAAGTAATTCACGAATGGACCAAAGGCAGAGTGCGGAGAATGAGCCCAGAACCCAGAGATAAACTGTTTACAGGAAGTATGTGGAGCTGAGAGCATAAATGAAGTATACACAGCAGTGCCACTAACAATACTGTTTGAACAAGACAATAACAGTTTATTGGTGAAAGATGAAGACGAGAACCCAAACGAAAAATTTATTGCGACGCCTGTAGTAAAAGGAATGACTGAAGGGGTCGAGGTTGAAATTCTGGTAGAGAGTGGAAGTCAGTTGACATACATATTCGAAGATTTTTTTGATTACATTCATAATACGAAATCTAGAATTTCGCTGTTGCACATACAGTTGTTGTGGTAGCGTTTTGTAATGAGTTAAAGAGGGTCAGACAACAGGCGTTAGTATAATTTGAGATGGGAGGTATTTTGTTTGAGTGTGTATGTGTAGTTGTACCATCGGTAGTTCTCAATGACATTTTGGGCTGTGATTGGTTGAGCCATTCTCAAGTTAAAATATGTTTTGAAACATTTACTATAAGTGGTTATTTCAAAGGTTCATTGGCAACATTGATATGTAATTGTGAGAAAGCGCAAACAGCGGGTTTAATAGTTGCTGAAGTTAGAGCCAAAGAAGAAGATATTAGGAAAGAAGTAATGGAAAGTAAAGACAGTACTCAAGAATGGATAATAAGAGTAATAGAGAAAACAAATATGCTGATGGCATGAAATAAGGAAAAGCTGTTAGAACTGATGATGGAATTTTCCTGTGAATTTTCTGACAAACCCGGGAAAATAGAAAGGTTTCTATCAAGAAATTCGGATGAAAGACGAAATGCTATTTTTTATTAAACCATATCCAATTCCACATATTTATCGTGAACAAGTTAAATGGCAAATAGATGATGTGAAGGAGGGGGCAAAGGATCAACAAATAGAGTATGTTAGCTCTTTGGTGGTTATAAAGAAAGTAGTAATATACATCTATGCATTGATGCTCACTATTTGAATCGACAAATGGAAAAAGATCACTTGATCCCGCCAAATGCTGGAAAATTATTGTACCTTATTAAGCCAGGTGCTGTTTTTAGCACTTTGGATTTGTCAATGTTGTATTGGCATATCCCCTTATATAAACCGCATCAAAAATATACCAGTTTCGCGTTTTTGAGCACGACATATGTGTTCAAAGTGTTGCCATTCGATTTAGTCACGTCTGTAGCAAGTTTTATACAGGCACTGAAAATGGTCTTGGGAGACTAAACAGAGGACTATGTGATTCCATATGTAGATGATTTGCTCGTTGATATTTCGAAACTTCGATACTCATATTTGCAAGATTTTTGAAAACTAAAGACAGTGGGAGCTACTTTGAAGTTGCGCAAATGCACGTTTGCCAATAAAGAGATTGAGTTTGTGGGACATATTATCTCCACACAGGGAATTAGAATAAAGACTGCCAGAATTGAAAGGATTTTAAATGTCCTCGAAAGATTAAATCACTTAGAGCTTTTCTTGACTTAGTAAGTTACGATTATCGTTTTGTGGAAAATTTTTCAGATTTGGCATACGGGTTAAATCATTTATTAGAAAAAACGTCAAAGTGGGTGTGGACATCTCGCGAAGAGGAGGTATTCGATAAAGTAAAGAAGGCTTTTAAGGGAGTGGTGATGCGTAGTCATCCCAATCCTAAACTGAAAATTTATATTTGTTAAGATGCCTCGTCATATGGAATTGGTTCTTGTTTACATCAAATTAATAGACAAGGCAAGGTACTTGTGATTGCATATTATTCTCAGTTGCTTTGTGCTGTTGAGTGTAATTATTTTGTAATGGAAAAGGAGGCTTTGAGTATTGTGTCATCATTAAAGCATTGTTATGTTTTATTACTGGGTCTTGACACTACTATTGTGACTGATCACCAGGCATTATCTTTTCTAAATACGTGCTAGCTTTTAAATGCATGGCTGTTAAGATGGAGTTTGTTACTGCAACAATTTTTCTTGGAGATTGAATATTGTTTGCGGTCTGAAAATATTATTGCAGATAGGTTATCCAGGTATCCTAATGGCCAAATTAATTTAGTAGATGAAACTAATATTCCTAAAACCAATTTACATTAAAATGGTCGATAATATAGAATACCTAAAAAAACCCAATCCGAGGATCAGTTCTGTAGGGAAATTTTAAAGAAGTTAAACAGTAGCAAGTTGTCAAAGCAAACTGAAAAATGGTATGTAGTATATGAGGGAATTCTTTTCAGTTAAGGAAACGGAATATGTCTAGGATACAGGTTATATGTCCCCCCAAGGTAGAAATTAAGGAGTTGGTGAATCAATACCATGTTGACAAAGGTTATTTTGGAGTGGTAAAGTGTTACCTGGCACTGTTCCAGGATTTTTATTGAAAAAGATGCAGAATAGTATTAGAAAACTCGTAGGTGCGTGTGATATATGCCAAAAGGCTCAAATATCGCCGAGATGTAGCGGGGAGATGTACTCCGCTTTAGTTGATGAACCAAATCATACTGTTAGTGTGGATCTGTTGGGGCCATTGCCAAGGTGTAGAGGGTGTTACACAAATTTGTGCAGTAATAGATAATTCTAGTAAACGTGTGGCGTTATATTCATTGAAAAGAGCTACAGCAGCATCTATTATTAAGTATTTCAGTGTATACTTTGAAACAATAGGGAAACCTAAGGTTGTTTTGTTTGATAATGGTACACACTTTGACAGGAAGACTTATATAAAGTTTATGAAGTCGGAAGATGTGATTACTCATACTTCTTTGTATTTTCCACAAGGAAATATGGTAGAAAGGGTGAATAGGGAGATAGAGTGTTTACTTCAAACTTATTGCCACCCTAAGCATCAGAAGTGAGGGCATTGCTTGGGAAAAATCAAGCAGTTTTTGATTACGGTAATTTATTCTAGTACTGGATTCAACCCAGAAGAGGTCCATAAATAAAATACACAATTTGAATAAACTAGAAGCTATTCCGTTTTCAGAGAAGCTGAAGAGTTCTCGAGATATTTTGGTTTTATCACGGTCCAGACTACGTTCTAAGGCGAAAAAATTTAAGGAGCAGCATGATCGTAACCGCATAATTACATCGTGTTAAGTCGGTGACAAGGTATTGGTAAGGCATCATGATATATCCTCTACTGAAAACAATTTAATTTGTAAGTTTTTTCTGCTATACAGGGGCTCTTGTACCATTCAACGTGTAGTTATTCATAACGCTTCTTATATTGTTGAAGATGTTTCAGGAATATTCTTTAGGGGTTCAGAATATTTTTAATCTTAAGCTCTACAGGTTTCTGATTGATGATTAATCGACTTGCCATAGTGAGCTTCTTGCCGGGGTACCATAAAGTTTAGTTTGTATAATTAACGTTTAAAGTGATTTCTTGTTTGAGTAACAAAAAGTTTAAAATTATAAAGAATATTGTTGATTGTTTGTGTTAGGGGGTTGTGTAATAGGTACGCCATGGCTGTGTTGGGTAGTAAATGTTGCGTTAAAATATGTAAATGTTTGTTTATTTTGAAAAGTCACATGGGGCCCTTAAAATGACAGAAGGAATCGGTTATGGTATTCTGTGTGGACAAGAAAGAAAGCAGCAAAATAAGTAGAGAAACTTCCCTACATCGAATACTGCAAGAAAATACAGGAGCAGAATGGTAGAATCGAACTCCAAAAGGATCAGTGTTTCGGCTAGCTCAAAAACGTCGTAGAGTGGGGTGGGTGACCTAGAAAGAAAAGAATAGGAAACTTCAGTAACCAAAAAAAAAATATTATGAACCTGTAGGAAAACATACAGTCCCAAAGAATATTTACAAACGTCGAAAACACATTTACGTAATCGTTTGTTACAACGTGATGTACACAAAGTGTCAATTTATATACAAGAAATAATGAAATGATAATACAGTATGTAACATTTGTTGTAGGATGGCATCTCATAAAATTAAAATTTTAAACAGCCAGTTGTTGACATTAACCTTAATTTATACAAAATGGCAAACAGTAGAAAATCTCTTCAACGCATTAAAATTTTAAATAGCAAGTTTTAAGAATACGTACAAAATTGTTTGTGTTGTGATCATCTGTCTGTAGTTTATTGTGGAATCAATCAAAAGCAAGTGTGTATCTTCCAAAACAGCAACACGAACTAAAAGCAAACAGAATAACACATTGTACCTGAAGCTATCTTCTTCTTGGTACCATCTTAAGATGAGGAAATGCGGCTGTATTCGTATACAGCTGGGTGCTGGAGCAACTTAACTGTACTGTACTAACACAAACGCATTCTAAAAACGCTACTTTACAACGCTCAAAGGACGTTGTATAACAGAAGAGAACGAAGAAGTAATAGAGTGACGAACAATTAAGAGAGCTTTTTCAAAGTTGGACTTGTATTTATACAGTTTTGAAACCATGGAAGAAAAACATAAAACCATTAAGTTGATCCATCTCTCACGACTTTCTTTTTTTAGGAAAGTGTGAGAGTACTAATACTCGACTTTGGAATCATAATTTAAATGCAGTTTTGTTAAACAATAACTGAAATGTGATCATAAAGTTGACTACATGGTCGTTTTTTAGTTTCTACATTAAACATGAAAGTACCTAAGACTAGACAGCACTCAAAAAAGCACAACCACTATGATTTTTTTTTGGTTGGAACTAAAAGTTAACAGTTTAGCCACTCTTCTTTTATAGTTTCTCTCATTACTTTTGGAAACCATAGCTATAGCTTTTCAGCACTCCAATAAGCATCAATGGAGTAACTGCACATTTTCATTGGTCAAAAAACTAAAAGTGAACGCTGAGTTGACTTCCTGTGGGTTTTCTTATTTTTTCTGAGACTTATGGGAGCACTAATGCTGACCCTTGGAGCACTCAAGAGCACTATATACTGTTAAGTTGTTCCTCCTCCGTGGTTTCTCTTATATTTTGAAAACTATGAAAACACTAACAAGTGAATGTGAATAACGAAGCATTATGTGTATTTTTCTTGGTTAAGAAAATCGAGAGTTGACCGTTAAATAGTTCATCTCTCTATAGACCGTAATTTCTTTTTTTAAACCATTACACCACTAATGGTGATCTGTTAAGAGCGTGATTTGTATTAGATCGGTTTTGATAAGTGCTAAAAAATTATACCGACCATATGATTGTCATAATCCACATTAAACATGGTTTGTATGATGAACATAACATAATGGAGGAATTTCAATAGTGCTCTTTCCAAATTTATTTTGAGGTTCATACTAAAGGTTCATACTAATTCCTAGAAAATTCTTGATTTAGAGAACTTGCAAACATTTTATATCTTACTTAATCATCATATTCGCGTTCTAATAAACTAAAATCCAGATTTATATAAAGATTTGCTTTTAATATCATTTTAGTTTAATGTGCTGCAAAACTTTATGCTTTTTTGAAGTAAAATGAAATGTGGCAGACATACCCTTCTGACCTGAAAAATATTTTTAGAATCTGTCAAAAAAATGTAAAATAAAAAAATGTAACTATTTAAATTAACTTAAGTATTTATTATTATTAAATCAAATTTATTGTAAGGGCAATGGGCATAATCTTAGTCTTTTATAAATTCCAGATTTTGTTCTGACATTGACAACACGAACTATTCCGTCAAAGGTTGGAAATAACTCATCGACTATATCAACCGTCCATTGAAGATTGGATTTATTACATTTCTTGACAATTGCAATGCTTCCCATGTTAATAAAGGATCCACGAATATTCCATATTTGACGTAATTCAAGTTGTCAACTAATTGGTGTTCGATCAAACGTCAAAACGTAAACGTCAAAAAAATGAGCAGGAATCAAAGTAACCGAGTCAGCAAGATTACTGTTCAACCATGCTAAAGTTCGAGAATTTAGCAACGTTTTGATTTGATTAAAAACTGAATTAAATTTTTTATATGATTTGGCAACCTATGGCCTTACACAATTTGGTTTTGACAGTCTTTATTTGGGACCCAAACACTCGAAAAATGAGGACTAATGGCAGTTGAAATTTTCATACTATTTATTGAGGCAAACATTTATTATTCAAATGATGGTTGTACTCATCAGAATTAACTAAGTTATATAGTTCATGCAACTCATTTTTGGCATCAATAAAATTGGTGGCATTATCGGAATGCACTTTGATGTGATAACAATTGTTTGTAGGCCGCCAAAAATAAATCAGTAGATAAGCTTGACACTAGTTCTAAATGAAGCGCATTTGTTGACAAACATACACAAAAGCACAAATAAGCCTTGTAGCTTTTAATTCCTCTTTTTCTACCTAACATAATATAAAATGGGCCCCAAAAACTATACTAACATTTCGTAAGGGTATTGTTTTCGTTACTCAAATAGCGGGTAGTTCCGCCATCATATGGAATATACCTCTGATCTGCATTTAAAGCAATCACCGCATTTTTGTAAATGATACTGCATGACATTTTGCACACCAACTATTCAATAATCACATTGTAAAGTGGCCTGTACTGATGAAGGGCGTATGTGTAAATTTTGTGGTGACAGTAATTAAAAACATAAAAGATAATCATTTCTTGATAAAAAAAATTGTATGCTGTTAATTAAATTATAGAAGAGGATTATCTAATCTTTTTCCTACTCTAATCATACCATCTTGCAAGAAAAACCTTAGAGTTTGATACATAGGGGAAATTGGCTTCTCCTTTTTTAATAATGGAAACTCAACATTAAAATGCTGTTGTTACACAGTTTCAATTAATACTAATTCCGCCTTTTCCAAAACAGGGGCTACAATTATCCCTAATGAAGGAAAAATTTTAAGGAACTTTAACTTACTCAAAGAAGAAGAGAATTAAAATCGATAAAGGAGCATCTGCCTCCTTCATTACTAGAAAAGATTTCACCTTTTCTTCTGACCATGTTTCTTCTGGAACAGGTGCCGAATAAATGGACCACATTAAAGAACCTAGTTTTAACATCTCTGTGCTCATCATCCAAGTTTTACTAATAATAAATTGGGAAGGTTTCATGCCTCTAAACAAACAGTCACTAACATTTTGATTGCCATTTATATGGAACAAAAGTTTAGATGGAACCAAATTTTGTATTTGTTCTACTCGATGAGACACAAATGTTTGTCATTTATGAGGCGGGTGATGATCCAAGTAAGAACTACTGTTGCATTGGAAAGCACAAACGTCTCATCGATACTAACTATGATGTTTTTATTATTGCAAATAAATAACTAGGGACGATAACAGCAACTGTTCTAAAGTCAAGCAGCTGATTCTTTATTAGCATGCACTGCTTCAGTTTATACAATATAGTTTATATAAATCATAAGTACTAGTAATTACATACTTCAAAATCATCAACCCGACAACCGCATCCATTCCATAGTACGTATCTATATATTGTTAGTAGTGTCTTCACTACAGTTCGTGTATAGAAATACATGACATGCCCTTTCTTAAGAAATAACTTTAGTACACACTAAGAACATTACATATTTAAGTTGCGGTCTAACAACACGGCCGCTTTTAGTAACATTAGTATGAGTAGTAGGAGATATTGAGGATCCGAGTTTCTGAATCAGATCAGACTTTTGAGATGAAGTATTAGTTTCACCTATAGGAAATACTTCATCACTTTTGGTAACTGATATTTCTTCAGAACTATTAATTTTCTGGCTACTTGAATATAATGCCACCTGGTTTCCAGACCCTTATGCTATTTTGCATTAACATACGCTCTTCCTGTTTTAATTTATCAAAATCCTTCACACCCCTGTTATAATACATTTTCTGTTTATCTTGTTTAACCCTTAATTAATTTTTCATACTTTTTGTTCTGCATACAGACTTTGTTGGTTTCCTATAGGAATTGTAGTTCTTATAATTTGGCCCAGAGTCAATATACAAGGAAAAGGTAAGTCTCCTTCAGGCATAGCTTTTATTGTAGAACTTCTAGGAAAAGGCCCTCGCCGGCTTGGTAGGCTTTGGTAAGAAGACCTTTGGCTGTCTGAATAGCTCTTTCGACCATCTCATTGGATCTTTGATCTTTAGGACTTGAAGTTTTTGAAGTGATATTATACTTTTTTGCAAATTTTTCAAACTCATAATAATTGAATGGTGGACCGTTGTCTGAAAACAATTGTTGAGGAATGCCATGAGTTTGAAACACATTTTCAAGTGTCGATATTACTGTTTCAGCAGTTGTATTATGTATTTTGTTAACCTACTATTAGCTTACTGTAGTAGTCAACCATAACTAGAAAGTTAATTTGCATATGATTTGAAATTTAAGCAAATATTTTGCCAAGGCAGTTCAGGAAGGGCATATGAAAGCAATGGTTCCCATGGATTTGACAAACAGTATGGCTGGCATGTTAAACAACTAAGAACAAATTCAAAAACTAAGTCCAAACTTTGATTATGTTCATCGATAGTTTAACCAAACACAAGAATATCATCAAAATAGAATATTACTCCTTGTAATCCAGCAAGGGTTTTGTTATATTTAGTATCGTTTATTGTCATAACTTATAATTTAGTACATGTGATTAGCTTACGTCTACACTTCATGATCAACTACTAAGAACTGCCAGCCGCCTGTATTAGACTCGCGCTCCCTACTCTTCAATGTACGAGTGCCTCTTATGGCAGCGGACCTTACTACTCACTATTACTACAACATCTTCCCTTTTTTAACGGAAGGCAATATTTTACAATTTTTATAAATCTTAATCCTACCCTTATTTTAGTGTTGCCATCTTGAAGGAGTAACTATTACTCGACCGTAACGCGAAGTAATCGTGGTGCGATCTCGCTTTGCGCTAGTCTCTGTTGCACTACACTTTTCACCTGCCGCCACTTCACTTGCGTCATTATGTGCTAATTTAGAGCATGATGGTGTGTCACTCATTACATTACTCTGCTGATTATTTACAATGACATCTTGTTCTAACTTATCACTATAATTAATTAACTTAGGAAAATCTATACTATTATAATAAGCTTTTGCATCTGCTCTATCTTCTTTCTCTTTTACAGTTTGATCTTTTGACCATGACACCGTTTTCGGAATATTGAGGTGTTGGTCGTCTTTATTGCAGATGGTCTTAAAATTTTCTATTTCTTATATAAATTCCATTATTTACAGAAACCTTATATCTACGTTTACCAAGCTTCTTTAAAATTTTACCTGATTGCCAGATTGATTGAGGTTTTAATTGTACCCACACGTTTGTATTTGGTTTTAATATTGACAATTCTTTCGCCCCCCTTTTTTCATTATAATTTTCTATTTGCTTGTTTTGATTAATTTTAATGTGACTGTTATACTGAGCCGTGTTAACTAAGTGTGATTTTAATTTTTTGGTTGCTGTGGGAAGCAAAGGATTACGAGTAGCTCTCGACATTAATATTTCATTTGGTGAGTTATTTTCAAAAATAGGCGTATTTCGGTATTGTAGAAGTGCAAGATTTAAATCTCTGCCATCTTCAATAACCTTTTTCATCATTTTTTTAATTGTTTGTATGTGCCTTTCACTCATTCCATTAGACTGACTATGGGTCGGTGAACTTACACTATGTAGAAATTGCCATTCATCTGCAAAATCTTGAAATTCTTTGGAGGTAAACTGAGTTCCTCCATCACTAATCAAGTATTTGGGAACTCCAAATCTTGCAAAAATGGTTTTGAATGTGTTAATTATAATCTTACTAGTTATATTATTTAATTTTTGAATTTCGACAAATTTAGAATAATAATCTACCACTATTACATAATATTTTCCTCTAAGTTCGTATATATCGCAACCAATTTTATACCACGGGTTTGAGTGTATTTCGTGCGGTTGTAACGGTTCTGCTGGTTGTGAATTTGCATATTTTTGGCAAAGTGCACAATTTTCAATCATTGACTTAATTTCGTTGCGAATCGTTGGCTAAAATACTGATTCTAGTGCTAGCTTTACACATTTAGTATACCCTAAGTGACTGTAATGAATTTTCTCTAGTATTGTTTTCCTCAGACTTAGTGGAATTACACAACTGTTATTTTTATAAATGATCTCATTTTCAATTATTAATTCGCTTTTATATTTAAGATATGGCCTAACACAATTTTTTAATAATTTATTATTTTTGGCCAGCCCTTATCGATTACCATTCGTAATTGCTGTAATTCTGGATCAGCATTAGTTGCCGATTTAATTTTATTTAAATATTCTTCACTAATATTAGCCTCAACAACTACACAAATTTGATCTTTTAAATCTAAATCATTACTCGCGGTGTCTTTAGAACAAGCTCGCGATAATGCATCCGCTATAACGAGATCTTTGCCTCTTTTGTATTTAAGATTAAAGTTGTACCTCTGTAAAAATAATATTATGCGCTGTAAACGAGCTGGTACTTTATTTAACGGTTTATTAATTAATGTTATCAAAGGCTTGTGATCAGTTTCAACGATCACTGACCTTGCAAATACGTAATCATGATATTTAGTTAACCCAAAATAAATCGCTAATAGCTCTTTTGTGATTTGGGGTTGTTGTACCTGGGATTCCGTTAGAGCTTTTGATGCGTATGAAACAGGTATATTTTCCTGTAACATGCATGCCCGTAAACCATTCTGACTTGCATCTACAGATATAGTTATTTCTTTGGAAGGGTCGAAATACCTGAGTACCGGACTATTTGTTAAAATTTGTTTAAGTTTTTCAAATGCAGCTTTATGTTGATCTGACCATACAAAATAAACATCCTTCCTCAAGAGTTCACGTAAAGCTTTCGTTTCTTCTGAGAAATTTTCAACATACTTACTCATATAGTTTATAATACCTAACAGCCTCTGAACGTCTTTCTTGTCCTTGGGTTCCTGGAATTCTTGTATGGCTTTTAACCTGTCAGGATCTAATCCTATATCTTCACTGCTTAAATAATGCCCCATAAATTTAACTTTCGAAACACCTAAGATACATTTTTTTGAATTGAATTTAATATTACGTTCTTTTGCCCTTTTTAATACTTCTATTAGTGCTTTATCGTGTTCTTCTTTTGTCTTTCCCCATATAATTACATCATCTATATACACTGCTACATTACTCATCTCAAATATTTCCCTGAACCTTTCATTGAACACTTCCGGGCCGCTTTTAATTCCATACGGTAATCGAAGAAAACGATAGCGACCATAGGGTGTACCTACTGTACAAAGTTTACTACTTTCGTCATCTAACGGTATCTGATAGAATGCTTGACTTGCATCTAACTTAGACAATGTACGTGCCCCATGTAATTCCGCCGTTATTTCCTCTAACGTTAATAGTTTGCAATGTTCTTGTTTGAGTACTTTATTTAATTGCAAGGGGTCTAAACAAATTCTTAATGTACCATTTTCTTTTCTTATTAATACTAGTGGATGTACCCACTCGCTAGCGCCGTTTACTTTTTCGATAATATTTAATTTTTCTAATTCTACCAAATTGTCTTTTAATTTGTCCATCAGTGCAAATGGGACTTTTCTTATTGGCGTGATACAAGGAACTGCGCTAGGATCAATTTTCATTTTATAAGGTGGGTTGATACAACTTATACCAGAAAATACCTCACCAAACATTTGTATAATTTGTTCATAATTTAAATTGAAAGTATTATTAATGTGATCAATACTCTTAATAGAATGAGCTTCTGGTTCCATACGATTAATTAATTTCAGACTTATTGAGCTTGCTAACCCTAATATCGGTTCAGTGTCATCATTAACTACAAAAAAATGCAATTTCAAGCTCTCTACTATTATACTGGCAATCAATTCTACATTCCCCTATAAGTGGCAAAATGTCACCTGTATACGATTTCAAGAGGGTCTTTGACTCTACTAATTGTTCAAAAGGCATATTTAAACGAATAAAGTATTTTACAGGTAAAATATTTACCATTGCACCTGTGTCAATTTTAAACAACATCTTAACTGCACCTATTGTTAAGTCTACCCACCAAGCCTTATCGTTTACAAGAACCCTTTTACAATTTGTATTACCTGTCCCTTCATTCAGGGTGCCTATAAAAACTACATTTTCTTGATTATAATTTTCCTGAGTTAAACTACTAATTTGTTTCTCGCTTCTACATACTGTTGCAAAGTGATTGTATTTTTTACACTTACCGCAAACCTTTTTTATGCCGGACATCTATTAATTGCGTGATTGAGCCCACACCGCTTACAATTTTTAATTTGCGACCTCCTACCTTGCGATTGTGATCTGGCTCGTCCACGGAAAGGTGATGTCGCGCTTCCTTTGTTGTCCTCGCCAAATCGCCGTTGTTGGCTTGACTGCTGTTTACCTGGACCAGACTGCCAGCCCCCCCCCCCATGGAGCTTTGTTTGGGTGAAATCCTGTCAATTTGAGAATTTACCTGATTATTTGCGACGAATTTTTCCATTCTTGCCGCCTGCGATTTAGACTGCTCAATTATAGAACACAATTGGATTGCTTTTTCCAAATCCGCTTCATCTTCTTGCAGTAATCGGTGCCTTATTTCTTGACTATTTGTTCCACAAATTAGCATAAGTTTTATAAGATCATCATTTAATTTGTCAAATTTACAACTTGCCGCTTGTCGTCTAAGATCAATGATGAATTGTTCCATTGTCATTTCACTTGATTGCTTGGATGTAAAAACTTGTATCGCAAAATGTTAGATTCTTTCTAGGCGAGAAGTGGTTATCGAATTTTTCAATTACTGGCTCTAATTTGTCCTTTTCATCCTCTTCGAATTTAAACGTCGCGTAAATTTTCTGGATTTCAGGACCTGCAAAATGTAGCAACTGAGCGATTTGAATTTTTTCTTCTTTTTTATTGGCTTCCGTCGCTATTAAATATATGTTAAAGCTATTTTTCCATTGTGCTCATTGTTC
Organism: Platerodrilus igneus; assembly: GCA_036346225.1. Taxonomy (NCBI): domain Eukaryota; kingdom Metazoa; phylum Arthropoda; class Insecta; order Coleoptera; family Lycidae; genus Platerodrilus; species Platerodrilus igneus. The sequence continues at coordinate 2,712,907 of JARFIW010000813.1, read as the reverse complement.
TGCAGCTTGACCATTGTTCAATTCTAACCTGGGTAGTACGTTACTCGCCATTTTTCTTAGTAAATTGTTGCACGCATGTTAATTACTGTAATTATGCTTGCTGTTGTCGGTTTTGTCGCAGCGCCATGTTATATTTAGTATCGTTTATTGTCATAACTTATAATTTAGTACATGTGATTAGCTTACGTCTACACTTCATGATTAACTACTAAGAATTGTCAGCCGCCTGTATTAGACTCGCGCTCCCTACTTTTCTATGTACGAGTGCCTCTTATGGCAGCGGACCTTACTACTCACTATTACTACAACAGGTTTCATGAATAAACTGTAGGTATGCAACCCAAGTTGCACCTAACAAACTTCATAAGCGTCATAGAAACACAAACGTAAACTCCTCTTAATAATAGACTCGCCTATTAACAAACCTTAAAACCGAATAGACTTGTCGGAATTTCCGATTCTTAGAATACAAACATTAATTATAATTGTCAAGGAGGAGAGCTTTTGTTTGTTTTTGGATATATGTTGTCATGCAATAGCCAGAAGCAAGCAATAACTTCTGATCTTCTGAGTTTAACCTTTTATCACGGTACACCAAAGCCTTGAGGTTAAACCAGAGTGTTGTGCTTTATGCACTAACATGGATACTCCATGCCCTGCCTGCAAGGTGCACAAAATCCTACCACTAGGGCCTGGACTTGCACCCAAGAAGTTACTTCGTATAACCATTTCAGTATCAGCATCTACTGCTGCATGTGATCCACCGAGACAGGATGTCCGAGGCGTCCGTGACGTCCTCGTCTTCGCCATTTACTCTTACTGAAGCGGATAGAGCGGCCTGAAAGTGTGAATACCACACCCCGCACCAGTTCCGCCGCTTACTACAAAGAATCCGCCATCATTACGCCGTTCCACGCCTCATATCGCCAATAAAGGAACTCGCACAATACATGACATCTGTATTGATTGACCTGCCACATCTAGCATCTTATACAGACGTCGATTCAACGAAACTTCTACCTGCAGATCACAGGCGACACTGTATGTACCTACTCTTGCGCTAATCCATTTTAGCGTAGGCTTCTTTTTGAGCCGCATTTCTTCACAAAAACGTGCATAAAAGTTCAAAGTGAATCCAGTGCGTGAATTTCCTTTTTGGATACAAATATTACATTCATTCAAAGCACACTATAAATTTTCTAATGCTAAAAGATATTTGCATATCTAACGTTAATAAAAATTTGTTCACATTGAAAGCTCTACTTTCATGCATAAATTCAAGAACATTTGAATATTGCATATTCATATAGAATCTTATGTAATTGTTATTTTCAATTTCATGTTATTGTACGTATTTCTTACAGCCAATGTTTAATTCTAAATCTGTAAATAAATTGTACGTATTTGTTGTCTCTATGCATTAACGAAACAACAGGTGACCCCCACAAAACACAGAAATCGTGAACTGAATATCTACAAAACTTTTGAAATATTGCAGGGCTGAAGAAACTCCATAAGTAAGCGAAGGTATCTATATCTTTCAAAACGGGTTGCTATGGTACATAGTTTAGAACTCCCTGTATCAAGTGGAATTTGCAAGAATGTAGATGGCACATCTAGCAAAGAGAAATCTTGTGCACCAGCTAATTGACTAAAAAGCACATCTTGAGTGGGTATTTGGAAATTTTCACGTTTCATAAATATGTTTAATGTTCTAGGATCCATACACACTTTTATGTCACCATTTGGCTTTGCAACTACTACGATTGAATGTACCCAATCTATGGGTTTACTTACTTGTACTATAATGTTTTCAGTAACTTTTTATCATGCTTTTTTTTAATGGTATGGTATTTTCAGCTACAGTGATTTTATAGTTCCTGTTCACATAACCAATACCAGAAAATATAAATGAATGTTTTCGGCAGTTCCTATAGGTGTCGTAATACAACTTTTACTAACATTGTTATTATTATTAATTTTTAATTCTTCGATAGCACTAAGATCTAGTAATGCACAGGCATATGTTGAATCCCCAACATAGAATAAAAGATTTTTCTGTATTTGTTTAATATTACATTGCAACTTGATTTTTCCTAGAATCTCTATTTTATGCCCTGTATATGAGCACAGTACCGGAATTGTTCTGACTAACTAGTTATTATTGATACCTAAACTTACAAAATCATTTAGATTTAATATATTAACTTAACTCCTTGTATCTATTTTGAACGTTACAATAGAATTTCTTATTATTGCTTCAAGCTGGTCTACCCAATTAACAGTTCCATCGGTGATTCTCCAAACAACATGATTACTCGAACTTGATTCATTACCGTACAAACAATCTAAAATTTCAACATCATGCACATCCAGATTTTTACAGAATTTCCTGTATCGACCCTTCATTTTACATTTACTACAATATCAATTTGAAGCGGGACACTTACCTTCTAGATGTCTTAAACCACACTAGTGCATTTTTTACCTTGTTTATTACTAACATATTCTTGGTTAGTCAAAACCGCATATCTATCTCGAGCAGAATTGTTTTTTCAAACTGGAAATTCACAAGTAATGCTGCCTTTATGTTGTCTTCCACTACGTGTAAGTACACTAATAGAAGCTGTTTCCCGAATGATTTCCGTTTGAGTAATAACACTGCTTTCCATCCAATGGCAGATTTGAATCGCTTCATTAAGTTTCAAATTTTGTTGATCTCTTATGGCCAGAATAATTCGATTTCTTATTAGTACAACTTTTTCTATAAATTCACAGATAGACGACAACTGTCTTAATGCAGTTATAAACTGATCCACACTTTCATCAAGTGGTTGGTTTCTTTTGAAAAATTTAAAGTGCTCGTATACCAGGTATATAATGGGGTTTAAATATGCATCAAACTTTGATATAACCACACTTAATTTGGTCTTATTTTCTTTAGCAGTATAATCAAACGGATTAAAAATTTGAATTCCTTCATCTCCAAGGAGATTAAGTAGAAAAGCAATTTTAACATTATCTGCTTTTGTTGATTACTGTTTGCCAACAATAAAGTTCAAATTTTTGCTTCTATAGCTTCCAGCTATTAGTGCTATTGCATTTAAAACACATTTCATTTTGTGCTTTACTTTGTTCAGACATGCTGTTTTTTTTTACAAAAACAACAAAATGACTATTATGAACTGGATGTTTGATTGTTGTTTACATGCAAGTATTACAATACGTTTTTTGTGAGGTAATAATTTTGTTCCTACTACGCGTAATTACTAATACTAACTTCTATTGATTACATCACAAACTGTATTGAATACGAATGTTGTGTTGTCTACTTAACTAGACAATTCCCACACCCTGACTGTAATTTTAGCACATGTACATTATCGACTTTGCTGATTGCCACCATGTGATGGTTTATTGTTGCAAATAAAGGACTAGAAGACGTTAATAACAACTGCACTAACTTTATTAGTGTGCACTGTTGCAGTTTATATAATATAATTTATATAAATCACAAGTACTAATAATTACATACTTCAAAATCAGCAACCTGACAACAACATCTGTTCCATAATACGTATCTATATATGGTCAGTAGTGTTTGCACTACATTTCATGTATACAATGCATGACACTAATGCGCGAAGACGTGCTAACTTTTACAAAATCCAATAATTTAGCTATCATAACTGCAGCGCACAATTCTAATCTTGGTATTGATTGAACATGTATAGGTGCTATCTTACTTTTAGAACACATTTAAGAAAACAGTTGTAAAATACTTTACCGCTCCAAATGAATTAATGCAAGCGTTACTAAAACCAATCAAAATATTGTTTAATTCTAATGTAACCCCAACATGACAAGGAATTGTGAAATACCTTACAAGTACGAATTCCCTTTGAAACTGTTACCGTTGACTTGGAATATCGCCTTCCGGAATTTTATTACAATTTTACTTAAGGTTTCATAACTTTTTAATAAACAACATAATTAACAATGTTACAGGAGGATAGAAATCCTAACAGATCAAGTAATCAAGCTACCATTGATAATATATTCTTTTTAGTACTATTTCGAAATTAAGCTTGTGTACTAAAAGTATAATTGTCTAGTTATGGATTCCATTTAAGCCCTAAAGCCTTCAAACTAACGACATCGAAAATCAAAATAACTACTTTTGGCGAGCATTTCTTTTCACGAATTTTTTTAAGCAAATCTGCAGAGCCCTCAGTCCATTGTCTTAAATGAAATTATCCTGATTAGAATAATTTTATTAGTTGCAAATACAACACCTTTACATCCTCTATTGAACTCACTTTAGAAACTAAATCATCCACAAGAAATCACGCTGAACTATTTCCTCAGCCAATAGATAATTAGCAATTGCTGATTATTTCAATTGTCTCAGCGCTAAGAACAGGGAACTTTTGATCTCATAACTAACCATATTTAAAGATACTTCTTCCTGTTTGGAAAAGTGCCAGAGGATTTTTTTTTAAATCGTCTACGATCTGGATGCATACCAATTCTGAGATAGATTTGACAAATATTGGTCGTAAATGCAACTGGAAATATACAATAACAAGAATAAGTTAATCACATTGGACTGCAACTTGACCGGTTGTGTAACAAATAATTTAATGAGACATTAGAAGTGGTCTTACAACTTGCTTCAAATTTGCAACGAATTGGTGCAGAGACTGAATCTAATTTATACACAACGTGGTGAGGAACAGTAATTTGGGAAAGATGGTGGAGCCTCAACTAGGGACATAGATTCATTGTTCGAGTACTCTTTAAAAATGGTACTACATTTCTTCTTGAATTTGGGGGATTTATCGAATTTATTCTCTAGGGAATATAGTCGCTTCAAAGCAGTAACATGGGATTCTCCTAATGCAATGCACTAAATTTCAATGGTAGCAATACCACATATTACCCTGAAAGTTGTAGCTGAATGGTAGTTGAATAAATTTTTTCACATTTCAAATTATCATTATGTTCGAATATCTTTTGCGGAATATCTTCTAATTCTCAAAACCAACTAATTTATATAATGAAGGTTGAACTCTAGTGTGAAACATCTGAAGCTTAGTCGCATTTGCAGTAAGTATAAGAATTGCTCCCATGATTACATAACCTAACTTAGTGTCAATAGCAGTCGGCGAATGTACTGAACGAGAAACTTTTGAGTACCCAATAAGAAAGGAAGTAGGGATATACCAATTATTTCGTCAATTAGATTGGATATATTGAGCATATCATCGGCTAGGGACAAGTGGGAAAAATTGTCTAAAGATGTATCAGAATTTTATAATTGGCAGTTGATCTGTTATCTGCTTTACTTGTAAAACATCTAATGAATAACTAACCTTAGAATCGAAATGATAAACAACAACCATTGGCATTTCTGTAACAAAACTACTACCGTTACCAATGCCATTAGTGGACGAATTACATGAATGTACATTTAAATGCAGCATTTTTGCACATGTGGAAGTCAAAATATTAGCCATACTGGCAGAATTTAACAAAAATTTATCAAAAATATATGCAACTCTATTTGATAATATGGTGGCGGAACCCTGATTCACGATTGTACCAACAGTTGAACAAAATGCAGATGTACTTAACTGGGTTATAGAGGTTTGTATGATTTTTAATCCACGCTACAAATATACCACGAAATAACTTAATTAGGAGGACGATTTTATTACTCATAAAATTTGAGCGACCGAACACTTGCAGATATAACGAAACTGTAAACACGCAAATAACAACCCAGTAAAGTATTTAAATAAATAAATAAACATATCTTTATTGGTATACCTATAATATATACATCAATTGGAGAGAATTCAGCATTGCTGATTTTAAATTCTTCTTTAAAGTAAACAAAAAAAGAAGGAAAAAGAAGAACCACCAAGCTATTATTCCACAAATGCAGTTATCAGCTAAATAACATAACATATAATTAAATTGCCTTAAGACAATTTCTGTTCTTTTAATAAAATATCAAGCAGTTTAGTACGAAAACATTTATTTCTATCTAGAAGTGTGTGTGTGTGTGTGTGTGTGTGTGTGTGTGTGTGTGTGTGTGTGTGTATGTGTTGGACTGCTTTAGTCGCCTCATACGACAGACAGGTCTTAACATGGAACTATTCTAATCCGGACCCAAGGGGGTTGGGTACAAGAAGAGAATTAAAGAAAAGAGAACCAAACAGAAATGTGTGTGCATATTTAGAAATCAAAGAGAGTAAACAATAATTTATCATTAATATAGAACATTTAGATACAGAGTATCTATACAAGCTGTTTAGAACACAAAAATAATAAGTGAGACTACAAATTTGTTTAAGGTTTGGAATCTCAAACTAAATTTAATTTGTTGAAAGTATGAATAAATATTTTTCTTGTTGAAAAGGCACGAGCAATGCCCTCCATGCACTATTTTTTTTTGCAGTAGATCTCCTATAGATACCTTGAGGTGAGTAGTTTGATGGCAGCTGCAAGCTGATGTTTGAGTAAATAATTACTTTTAGAATGTATTTTTTATTATAACTTTTTGGAATATCTTTCTTTCGGGTTTTTACAACCTCTCTACGAAATTATCTCTTTGGTGATCGTTCATCTGGATGTATTGGCGTCTATATTTATTGTGTTGATTAATTTATTTTACCTATGAACCAGCTCAGCTCTCCGCGGAATTAAAATCCAACTTAGCCTAATATCGCCAAAAAAATTTCTTTCACTACTTAGCCATTATACATCTAATTCTAACATAGCTTATTATTTATTTTCTACAAGACATTCTTAAGCGTTCACTTAAAGTGCATGGTACCTTACTTTGTTAGCTTAGTTAACCCCAGATAACTTAACATTTTCACATCTTTCCGTCAAAGGTCTTATTTACAAGCAGAGAATGTGCCTTTAATAAACTTTATTAAATTATTTATATTGCCTGTGTATCTTTTCACTGTTTACCAGGGGTTGATCACCTCCATTCAGCTACTTTAAAAAGTTTATAAATTTAATGAAATCATGCTCATGATCTTGATTATCCCATATTTTATAAACCCTCTAAATCGTTATTTGATTGGGCATTGTGCCCCTTCTAAGTGTTTTATGGGCTTTTATGGCTTTCTCTGCTTATTACTACGATTGCGTTTAGGCAAACAATTATTTACATTTTGCAAAATTAGTCCGGGTGTTAAGGAATAGATTGGCAGGCAGGTCTTACTCTGGGACTATTGTCATCTGGACCCACACGGGGTTGGGTAAAAGGTGGGAATGAAAGAAAAGAGAACCAAACAAATGTGTGTGCAAGATGTGTGTGTGTGTGTGTGTTGTGTGTTGGACCACTTTAGTCGCCTCTTATAACAGGCAGGTCTTACCGTGAGACTATTCTAATCCGGACCCACACGGGGTTGGGGTCCAAAGAAAACACTAAAGAAAGGAGAACCAAACAGAAATGTGTGTGTATGTGTGTGTGTGTGTATGTGTCTGTGTATGCATGAAGTGTGAGTGTGTGTGTGTGTGTGGTGTGTGTGTGTGTGTTGGACCGCTTTAGTCGCCTATTATGACAGGCAGGTACTACCATGGGACTATTCTACTCTAGGACCTACACAGGGTGGAGTACAAAGAGTGTGCGGATGGAATGATAAGAAGAATACAAGGACTGATAAGAAAACCAATCAGAACAAGAAGATTATTTAGAAAACCAGAAAACGTAAAGTCCAAATATCAAGTCCTAAGGAAGGGCAAAGTCAGCATAGAAATGTGGGGACGCAGAGGACTAGTATTGGGGCTTAAGGCGTTTGCGTCGCCAGCAGGAACACGAAGCAAGATTAGGGGCATTGGGATGGTCTTGATGGGCAAGATTGAGATCTTTTACGTGCCAGATGCTCTTGGTACCGAAAGGATCGGTATGTTCGTAGGTTCAAGGAAAAACAACTTTACTGATGGGGAAAGGACCAAGGAATTTAGAAGCGAGTTTAGCATTGTAAGAACGTGAAGCGTCGAACAGAGCGAAATTACGGCGCCAACCGGAATCGCTTAATTAAAAGGATACGGTGTGATGACGGAGATTTTAATGGCTATGAGTGTTACGGTAGGCAGCGGAAAGTTTGTTGAGAACATGGGCATGGATAGTTTTGAAATGTTTCGGATAAGGGGAAAGATGTTGGGGATCAGGAATATACAGGTCGTTTATGTCAGACTATAGGTCGAAATAATCACTGGGGAGCATATGTTCACGACTAAACAGGGCAAAGAATGGAGTACAACCAAGGATTTCGTGTTTAGACGTTTAGAGAGCGTAAGAAACTTGTGGAAGAGGTACAACCCAATGATGCTGGTTTCACGAATATAGGAAGCTAGCATGGTCTTGAGAAAGCAGTTAACATGTTTAGCAGGATTGTGTTGTGGATGGTATCAGGCTGTGAAATAGATTTAGGAACTATAACGGGCACACAAGGAAGTGAACTGACGACTATGGAAATGCCCATCATTATCTGTGATAAGGTATTAGGGGACACCGAAATGTAGGAATACTTGTTCTTCAGGATATATTCCACATACTGAGGCAAATTCATACAGGACGTATTTGTTAAGTTTGTATACTTTGAGAATAACATTAAAAGAGTTTAGAGTAACGTTTCTAATTAGGTTAGTTGCGATTTAATGCAGAATCGTCCTATTGCAAAAAGTTACACATTTTTATTTTGAAAGGTGATGGGCTTTTGCTTTTTGAGTTTTTTTATCACTATAGATGTATTTTATAGCTAATTAAAACTACCCCATATGGGAAAGAAACATCCACTGACCGATTTCGACTTTTATAGAGCCTCGTCAGAGTAGACTAGTTTCTAACAACTTTAGAAGTAATCGATGCTATTATAATGGTATAAGTTGGAAGGAACCTTTGTACTATGACAAGAGTAAACAATGTCGCCATCAGTTGGCAAACTCCAACACTACTAAGCATGGAAGTGCAAAAGTTCATTTCAAACTAAATCATAGTTTCATAGATGGCTACACAAGTATGTTCTGCCTTTGAGATTTGCGGAATGTAGCAAAATATATTTCCACTAAATAACAAACCTCGTGATGTTTCTCTTTTTTTGCCGTAAAGGCAACTCATATTAATACAGACAAGATGTTTGTAATCCGCAATCTAAAAAATTTGTGTACAATAAAAGATTACTAAGATGTATCTGTAAATGAACTTATGGAATACTTGCTTAAAATTGAAAAGAAATATATGTTCCATTAGCCCTTTCATAGTTAATACATTTTATTTGAAACATTTTTTTTCTAAACCTTCATTTATATATTATTTTCTATGTCCAAGATAAATACATACATATATACATATATATATATATATATATATATATATATATATGTATAATGCTGTGATAAGGGGGTAGTTTAAGAGTATATTAAATCATAGGGGTCGTAGGATAAATGTAAGTATTATTAACGTTAAGAAAACCAAACAATTCCACCATTAAATAGGAGTAAATCGACTATTTTACATAAAGTCAATAGCGAGCACACTGTGTATAAATCATAACCAATTTAATTCACAAGAAAGAAGCTCATTCTGCAATAATCAGGCAATAATCAGATACTATTTAGCAAAAATAATAATGTGTACGTCGTATAATACGTTCTAAGTTAAATATACAAGTCCAGAATTGGAAACAAACGAGTAAAAATAAGGTTTTGATCGCATCGAGTTTCATCAAGATAAACACGTAATCGGCGAAGATAAACAAACTGGCATACTAGCTATTTAATAAGATCATTAAAATATCAACGCATATATAAGTAAACACGTTCAAATACGTCATTATTAGAAATATGAATACGTGACAAAAGACATTGTATTTCGATAAAATCCAACATATTTGGAGTAAAAAACAAAATGTATAACAGGCGGTCCGTGATGCGATAAGGTTTGAACCATAATCGACACAAACATGAAAGATGTGACAGAATGCAATGAAAATTTGTAATTTCTGAGAAATATACTGCACGAAGTTGAACGTCTACGCGTGAGATCAAGCATCTGAACAAAAATCAAAACAAGGAATATTTGGAAATACCGATTTCTGCAGAGATAGGCGTAAAGTACAACGCCTTGATCAACAAACACACGATGAACACCAATAAGAAAATTGATAGGTGGAGTCTATAAATACTATGGGGACCTTGTTAACGTTCAGTATCTCATCGACAAGGCACTAACCACGTCAATTGAAAGTTAAATATTAGGTAAAAGTGAACTTAATGAAAGCTAATAATTGTTATAATAGTGAAAATTAAAAGTGCAAAATTATAAGAAATAGCCGTTTTGATCTTCAAACGTAAGGTAAACTATTAATCGAATTTACTTCTAATATTTAAGAAATTTAGGGCTCTGAGTGTACCTCTGAATGTACCTATAAATATCCGTCGGAATATACTTCTAATATTAGTCTAAATAAATAGCTACAAACAGACTTCAAGGAAATTCTAAATACACGTACAAGGAAACGTAAAATAAACGTCAAGATACTCAAATTAAACCACAAGCAAAATCCAAGTCATTCCAAGAATCCGAGGGGAAAATTCAAGCAACAATTAATTAAGCATTCTAGAGGTCAACAATTGAAGAAACTACGCAAACGAGTCAAGCTGTAACAATCCATCGATATTTAGAAGCAGTTCCCAGAAACACGCAGGGAAAACACAGATTTTATTCATTATTAGTATAAGAGTGTTTTCAATTTTAACATTTAACATTTGCTATATCAAATACCTGTAAGGGTTATCAAAAATCATTTAAGAATTTGAAAAATAGAGAAAGGATCGTTTGAACGTCAAAAGGTACTTAAAAGTAATTACAGTGGTATTATTTTAACTGGCTTTCAGGGAACATAAATTTTAGTGGAATCAGATAAATATCTATATTTTATTCGGGGGCTAATTTTTGAATATTAAACAAATTAATAATTTATAGACATAAAAGTGTACATATTATCAATTATTATATTGTGTAATTTTGGATTGTTTCTTTTTCATTTTTATTAAAAGATAGGGGTTAAAAAATCTTTATTGTCGTGACATAGGGCACTCTGTGTCTAAGAGATTGAGCTAGCCGAGACAAACAAATTCAAGGAAATATAGGATTTAGAGAGGCAGAGGAAAGAGACCAAGTACGAACACAACAGTAAAGTTTTAAAAGGCTACGGCAACGTTAGGGGCTGTGACATAGTAGAGTTGTATAACGATATAATCGTGGGCGGAGATTACGACAAAATTAATACGACCAACTAGGGGCTATTCAGAGCAATAAAAAAGGACATCCAACGTAAGGGCAATTCATAGCAAACAAATATATATATATATATATAAATATATATATATATATATAATATATATATATATATATATATATAATATATATATATATATATATATATATATATATAAATATTATATATATATATATATATATATATATATATATATATATATATATTTATTGCTACATGCATTGACGTAGCCTAGAAAAAACAAAAAAAAGAAATGGACAGGGCTCAATCGGCGAGTGGGCGGGGTATTATAGCTACAACAAAAATTAAGGGAGGCCTGAAATAATGAAAGAAAAATTACACACACTTATTTATACTCAAAACACAACATATCAACAAAAGAAACCTATAATTAAACACAATATGTACACGCAATAAATAATTACACGCTAAATCTAAAAAAAAATCAGCCAAAAGAACAAACCATTTTTTTTAAATGGTGAGCTGCCGGTTTTAGGTTACTCCCTAGTTTGAGTTTCCACAAAAAATTTAATTAAGCGAAATTACCCTTCTAAAACCAACAGCTCTAAATCAGCATGGTAAATCTAAAACTAAGTATATACATATAATGGCAACAACATTTTCAAACGTGCCAGCAAGCCTTCAAATCATTTTCACTTTAATAAGTTGTACACTCTTAGTTAAAGCAAATAGTAATGCATTCATATAGTGTCAATAAATTTCAAACTAATTCACTAATTGTCTAAACGGATTAAATTTAAGAATGCATGAGCTTAAACCAAAAATCCCAACTGGAGAAAGAAAACACACCCTCGAAGTTGCTGACGTCGGAGTTGTCACTAGCTGGTCCACGGCAACGAGTAGGTGGGCCTACACCCAGAAAGAACGCACTTGGCTTCCCATTACAGCGAGGGACGACCTTAAGGCCACCGGAAGAAGTTAGAGCAATTACCAGTAAAAATTAATTTAATTTTGACAAAAAATACAATTTTCTAAAAGCCCTAAATACTTACCACGCCGTATTGCGTGCGCGAAATTTTCAAAACGAAAAGCGGAAACAACCAAACATTCCTACACGTGTCTCCGTTCTGTAGATTTGGAAAGTAAATAAAATCAATTGCGTTCAGCCAGCGAACAGAGTATCAAAGCAATATTTCTATTCAGAATTAACCTGGAAAAACACAGTTTATATTGGGATAATACGCAGCTTTAATTCCAGGAATTCTTCCGACGGAAAACACATAAGAAGCAATTATCGGATACTTGGAACACGTTATCGACTAACTGAGTATAGCGTAAACTTTACGTTAGGGAATTCTGGGAAGTACAATTTATTCTTAATTAGCGATACTATTTACCAAGTAAAATATACAGGATATTTATTTATCAAATAAAGTTTCGTTTTAGAAACAAAGTGGATTTTAGTTGAAAATTATTAGCCAGCGTATCTCTTTTTAATTACGAATCGACGCTTTTATTTAACCTCGGACATGGAATTTAGATAAACGCATAATTAATTAGCAAAGGATTTGAGTTGAAAATTACTGTAAATAAAATAACCAATTATTGCCGAAAATGAACGTAATTAATTCCCACCTCCCAGCAAAATTAAAAGGTCGGGCGTAGGGAAGCAAAATAGTGGGAGTGGGCAGGACCAACAAAAACCCAAAGAGAAAACTAAAAAAATTCGTTACCAGAATAAAGAAACAAAAAAAAGAACCACCCAACAAAACACACAAAAAACTTATCTGGCTCGAAGTTCATAGAATAGAAGAAAGAGAAAGAAAGGGAAAAAGGAATGAATGAAGTAAATATATGGGCGGGGTATTATAGGTACAACAAAAATTAAGGGAGACCTGAAATAAAGAAAGAAAAATTACACACACTCATTCATACTCCAAACACAACATATCAACAAAAGAAACCTATAATTAAACACAATATGTACAAATAATTACACAAAATGTAAAAAAAAATATCAACCAAAAGAACAAATCATTTTTTTTAAATGGTGAGCTGCCGGTTTTAGGTTACTCCCTAGTTTGAGTTTCCACAAAAAATGAAATTAAGCGAAATTACCCTTCTAAAACCAACAGCTCTAAATCAGCATGGTAAATCTAAAACTAAGTATATACATCTAATGGCAACAAAATTCTCAAACATGCCAGCAAGCCTTCAAATCATTTTCACTTTAATAAGTTGTACACTCTTAGTTATTTAAAGCAAATAGTAATACATTCATATAGTGTCCATAAATTTCAAACAAATTCACTAATTGTCGTCTAAACGGATTAAATTTAGGAAATCTCAACCGATATGGTCGCAATCGTAAATGATGGAGAAAGAAAACACTCACCCTTGAAGTTGCTGACGTCGGGATTGAGTCACTAGCTGGTCCACGGCAACGAGTAGGTGGGCCTACACCCAGAAAGAACGCATTTGGCCTCCCATTACAGCAAGCGACGACCATTCAGCGTGGCTTTAAGGCCACGGGAAGAAGCTAGAGCAATTACCAGTAAAAATTTATTTAATTTCGACGAAAAATACAATATTCTAAAAACCCTAAATACTTACCACGCCGTATTGCGTGCGCAAAATTTTCATAACGAAAAACTTATACAACCAAACATTCCTATACGTGTCTCCGTTGTGTAGATTGGATAAAATCAATTTCGTTCAGCCAGTGACCAGAGTTCAAAGTAATATTTAGAATTAACCTGGAAAAACACAGGTTATATTGGGATAATTTAAATGGTGAGCTGCCGGTTTTAGGTTACTCCCTAGATTGAGTTTCCGCAAAAAAAATTAAATGAAATTACCCCTCTAAAACCAACAGCTCTAAATCAGCATGGTAAATCTAAAACTAAGTATATACATCTAATGGCAACAACACTTTCAAATGTGCTATCAAACCTTCAAATCATTTTCACTTTAATAAGTTGTACACTCTTAGTTATTTAAAGCAAATAGTAATGTATTCATATAGTGTCAATAAATCTCAAACTAATTCACTAATTGTCGTCTAAACGGATTAAATTTAGGAAATCCCAACCGATATGGTCGCAATCGTAAATGATGGAGAAAGAAAACACTCACTCTCGAAGTTGCTGACGTCGGAGTTGAGTCACTAGCTGGTCCACGGCAACGAGTAGGTGGCCCTACACCCAGAAAGTACGCACTTGTCCTCCCATTACAGCAAGGGACGACCATTCATCGTGGCTTTAAGGCCACCGGAGGAAACTAGAGTAATTACCAGTAAAAATTAATTTAATTTTGACGAAAAATACTATATTCCAAAAACCCTAAATACCTACCCGGCCGTATTGCGTTCGCAAAATTTTCGTAACGAAAAACGGAAACAACCAAACATTCGTATACGTGTCTCCGTTGTGTAGATTGGAAATCAAATAAAATCAATTTCGTTCAGCCAGTGACCAGAGTTGAAAGTAATATTTCTATTCAGAATTAACCTGGAAAAACAGTTTATATTGGGATAATACGCAGCTTTAATTCGACGAATTCTTCCGACGGAAAACACATAAGAAGCAATTATCGGATACTTGAAACACGTTATCGACTAACTGAGTATAGCGTAAACTTTACGTTAGGGAATTCTGGGATGTAGAATATATTCTTAATTAGCGGAAGTATTTACCAAGTAAAATATACAGGATATTTAATTTATCCAATAAAGTTTCGTTTTAGAAGCAAAGTGGATTTTAGCTGAAAATTATTAGCCAGGGTATTTCTTTTAATTACTAATCGACGCTTTTATTTAACCGTGTACTTGGATAAACGCATAATTAATTATCAAAGGATTTGAGTTGAAAATTATTGTAAATAAAATAACCAATTATTGCCGAAAATGAATGTAACAAATCCATCCCAGCAAAATTAAAAGGTCGAGGTAGGGAAGCAAAATAATGGGCGTGGGCAGGACCAACAAAAAACCCAAAGAGAAAACTAAAAGAAAATTCGTTATCAGAATAATGAAACAAAAAAAAGAACCACCCAATAAAACACACAAAAAACTTTTATCTGGCTCGATGCTCCAAGAATAGAAGAAAGAGAAAGATGGGGAAAAAAGAAGGAATGAAGGAAAGACGGGTAATACACAATCTAGGAGGACTAAGGCGGAACGGCCTAGACACTGAAAAGTCGTCGGAGGACGGATATTTCTTGTGAAGAAACAGTACAGTCGTCAACTTCAACATATGTAAAGAAACGAGAAAGAAAACCCAACAGTGTCAACCAGAAGATGACCCAAAGGTCATGCCTCAAGCAAACAAAGGAACAACAAGGGAGAACGAGAGAAAGAGAAGAGGAACGCTGGGAAAAGGAACGATGTACTCTCAACTGTGGTAGTCGAAACCGAAGAAAAGAAAGGCTAACTAGTTCTTATGTCGACTTAAGTCATAGTTTCCGAGAAAGAAAGACGAACTAGAAAGCACCTACCACAGGAGTGGATGGACGAAACACAATCGGTAGAGGGACCGACAGCAAGGAAGACCAGCGAAAGGAAAAAGGAGAGGAATGTGGAATGGAAGGAACGAAAAAAAAAAGAAAAAAAAGGAAAAACCCAAAAAGAATAATACCAACAACAAGTACAAAACCCAAAAAAAACTAAGAATTGTAGAAAAGAAAATAAAACACAATTCCAGTGTAGTTATGTATGAGTAGGTGTGTACGTGTGCGTGTGTGTGTGTGTGTGTGGGTGTGAAAGAGGTGTGTATGTGTTGTGCGTGTATTCAGTGTGCGTCTATATGTTGGACCGCTGTAGTAGCCTCTTACGACAGGAAGGTCGTACCATGGGGCTATTTTATTCCCGGACCCACACAGGTGCAAGGAGTACAAGGAGAGAAAGGAAGAAAGAAAAACCAAGAAGAGAACGGAAGAAAGGAGAACCAAGTAGAACTGTGTGTTTATGAGGTGTGTGGGTGTATGTGTGTGTGTCTTGGGTAGAATCGTTTAAGAAAACGGGAACAACTCTTTGAGAAGCTATCTGCAAGTCACGAATTCGAAGTATGGGTTTTAATGGTTCAAAGTTATATCTGCCTAAGTAGGGTATGTTTTGCTAATAGGAGCAGGGTGATCTGGATGAGGGACCGAAGAGAACGTGGAGTGAGAAGCAGAAGAAATTAGGCAGCTAGAGGTGAGGGCAGAATTTGAAGAATTATTTGAAGAACGATTGGTAGTACGATCACAGTTGGAACAGTTGCGACAAGTAACTCCGTTATATCCGCAACCATAACAATGGAGTACTTGAGGACGAGTACAACGTGTTGAAACATGACCAGGTTTTTCGCAATTACAGCATACGACCTGGCGAGTAGAAGTAATACAAGGAGGAAGAACAGTAGAACGTACGGAAGAAGTATCGGATCTACTCGTAGGCGTCGGAGAAATCTTAACAACTCGGCCATGTGAAGCAAAAGTATTTTCCTCAGTAGTAGCAAACTTATAAGTGAATTTTGTGGGTTCAAAATGTTGAATCAGTAAATTAGACAACGACTTCCAGTCAGAAAACCTATGCCGAAAACCACGATACCAAAGTAACGCTCTCGACTCAACAAATCCACTGCAGACTCAAATAACTGCAATTCCGACACATGGTGAGTTCGTCGGAGTTTTTCGACCCGTCTCAAAAAATCATGTACGGTAAGAGTGTTCGGGACACCAGAAAATTTCAAGTTCCACTCCCACACAGCAAGACCTTGGTAGGAAGCCGAAAAAGAAGTCATTAATAGTAATAATAAAAAAGAAATTGGGAGAAAGTAATTAAATAAAGACTACCCGTAACTCGGTAGATGCTCAAAAGAAAAAAAAATTAATGCGAATACAGGGCAATCAAAAACAGATCCGACGGATAAACTTCAGGGACACCAATGGAAGCGAAACAACAAAATAGAAATTAGAATAGAGCTGTGGAATAAAAGAAAAATCGGAGGAAAAAACTAACTCTAGACTTGATGGGGAGAACAAAATGTACCGAGAGGAAAGGAAGAAAAAAGAAAAATCTTGGGCGTCAGCGTTTTCAATGGACTAGTATTATTGGCGAAAACACAAGTCCAATAATCTGAAATTAACCCACTAATAATATTAAGCGTAAGGGACGAAACATAAGTAATATCAGGCCGAGAAAATGCGGGTCATGTAGGAACTTAGGCACTAACAATAATAAACAAAAAATCGGAGCAAAAATTAACTAAATCGAACTCGGAGCCAAAACTAACTAAAATAAAATCGGAGCCAAAGCTACTTGAAACAAAATCGCAGCACAAGAATATTAACGAAAACCAAATCGCAGAAGAAATTAATTACACAAAATCGCTTTGGGCGCCAGAAATTTATGCTACGTGCATTGACGTAGCCTATAAAAAAACAAAAAAAAATGGACCGGGGTCAATCGGCGAGTGGGCGGGGTATTATACCTACAACAAAAATTAAAAGAGGCCTGAAATAAAGAAAGAAAAATTATACACACTCATTCATACTCAAAACACAACATATCAACAAAAGAAACTTATAATTAAACACAATATGCACACGCAATAAATAATTACACACTAAATAAAAAAAAATATCAACCAAAAGAACAAATCATTTTTTTTAAATGGTGAGCTGCCGGTTTTACGTTACTCCCTAGATTGAGTTTTCACAAAAAAAAAGAAATTAAGCGAAATTACCCCTCTAAAACCAACAGCTCTAAATCAGCATGGCAAATCTAAAACTAAGTATATGCATCTAATGGCCACAACATTTTCAAATGTGCCAGTAACACTTTAAATCATTTTCACTTTAATAAGTTGTACACTCTTAGTTATTTAAAGCAAATGGTAATGCATTCATATAATGTCAATAAATCTCAAACTAATTCACTAATTGTCGTCTAAACGGATTAAATTTAGGAAATCCCAACCGATATGGTGGCAATCATAAATGATGGAGAAAGAAAACACTCACTCTCGAAGTTGCTGACGTCGGAGTTGAGTCACTAGCTGGTCCACGGCAACGAGCAGGTGGTCATACACCCAGAAAGTAGCACTTGTCCTCCCATTACAGCAAGGGACGACCATTCATCATGGCTTTAAGGCCACCGGAGGAAACTAGAGTAATTACCAGTAAAAATTAATTTAATTTTGACGAAAAATACTATATTCTAAAAACCCTAAATACTCACCACGCCGTATTGCGTGCGCGAAATTTTCATAACGAAAAACGGAAACAACCAAACATTTCTATACGTGTCTCCGCTGAGTAGATTGGAAAGCAAATAAAATCAATTTTGTTTAGCCAGTGACCAGAGTTCAAAGTAATATTTCAATTCAGAATTATCCTGGAAAAGCAGTTTATATTGGGATAATACGCAGCTTTAATTCGAGGAATTCTTCCGACGGAAAACACATAAGAAGCAATTATCGGATACTTGGAACACGTTATCGACTAACTGAGTATAGCGTAAACTTTACGTTAGGGAATTCTGGGAAGTAGAATTTATTCTTAATTAGCGATACTATTTACCAAGTAAAATATACAGGATATTTAATTTATCGAATAAAGTTTCGTTTTAGAAGCAAAGTGGATTTTAGTTGAGAATTATTAGTCAGCGTATTTCTTTTTAATTACGAATCGACGCTTTTATTTAACCGCGGACATGGACCTTAGATAAACGCATAATTAATTAGCATAGGATTTGAGTTAAAAATTATTGTAAATAAAATAACCAATTATTGCCGAAAATGAACGTAACAAATCCCCCAACAAAATTAAATGATCGAGGTAGGGAAGCAAAATAATGGGCGTGGGCAGGACCAACAAAAAACCCCAAAGAGAAAACTAAAAGAAAATTCGTTACCAGAATAAATAAACAAAAAACAAGAACCACCCAACAAAACACACAAAAAAACTTTTATCTGGCTCGAAGCTCCAAGAATAGAAGAAAGAGAAAGAATGGGGAAAAAAGGAAGGAATGAAGGAAAAACGGGTAATACACAATCTAGGAGGACTAAGATGGAACGGCCTGGACATGTTGTAACAAATATATATTCTGTAGCACTAATTTTGGAAGAATCACATCTGTGCAATTTTAGTCTGTGATATTTGATTCTTGTATTTGATACTGTTATATCTGAAAGAAACAATTCCACAATGGAACAGGAAATCATGACCGTTTAATTGGCTTAAATGCTTTACTCAGAAATATTTAATAATAATATACATTCAGAAAACATATTTAAAAGGGAACTAGTCGTTTGTGTTGCATAATCTGCAGGCGGATTATATCATTTCAGTCGTTAAAATTAGGATAGCGCTTGCGTGAATACGGTCACGAGGTGATGCGCTAAGCAGATGAGCCCTTCCTTACTTGTTCGGAATGAATAACCAAGTCAGCGATTGTAATTGAGAATGTAGTCCAGACTGTATCATATACAGATGGGCTCCCAAGTTCTTCATAAGTGGGGCCTCAGAATAGGCGTGATGTGGTAGTTTAAAAATGGTTCGGGTCGGTATTTGTTAACGCGCATGAAGTAACTAGAAATACATATAAAGAGATTGGGACAATGTTCGTTTATTAAGAAATTAAAGCTTTTGTTCGAGGTTTTGTTGCAACCAATTAGTAAGCAGATTCCAGAAAATGTGCATCGCTGTTCGATAACTAGGGGCAACAGCTTCATTAAAAACAGGTATCAAACCTTTCTTTTGTTATGTTTGTGAGACCTTGAATGTGCTCACATAAATTGTAGTCGAAAATTGTTTAATTATACTAAATTTTGTGCATGAAGAACAACGTGGAATATAATTGTTAAGAAATACTATTAAAATAATTTTGCAAGATACGCGGAGCATTCACATGTTAAAATATTGAGATTCTAAAGTCCATTTTCTGTTTTTTAAAAAGTTCATTACAGATGTCAAATTTTAATAAGGTCATTATACTTGAATAAGTTGAAATGTTATTTATCCAAGTTAGCTGCACGTGATTTACATTCTTTTAAGAAATAAATTAAACTTATGTGAAACATATGTAAACCAATAAACAGATCTGAGTATTTGGTATCAGAGATTTTGTTATAAAATATTATTAAAATTAAGGTCTTGTTATGTCAAGACAGATTTATAAAGAATTCAATTTTATTATTTCATTTATGTAATCATATTTGAAAAAAAAAACGAAAAGAGAGAAACTATATTAAATTTCATTTTTGGACTCAAGTTTTTTATTCCATGCACAATTAATTTTAATAAGAATATTTTAAAGAAAATAAGTTTTTTTGAACAATGAAATTAGATGAAAGCTGAAGTAATTTAAAAAACACAGTTATGCTACAACTGATTTGTTCTAGGTATTCATTTTTGATTCAAAAATTTTTGGTGTGGTAATTTCAACATTATCCACCCGTAATTATTAGTATGCTTTTTTATTAAAAAGCACAAACAGTGTCTTTTTAATAGAGAATTTGTTGTGTACCTTTTCTTCCAGGGTCATCGAGATCGAAGAGGTTGTAAGTATGTTCCATAGGTTTCCAGACGTGTTAGTTCATTAAGTTGTAAGTTTTTATGGTGCTTATATCCCATGAGTTTCTGTATCTTCTCATAGGAGTATTGAATTTCTTGTGTTATCATCCATATAGATACAGTGGCGCTCAATCCCCCTTTTTCTTTATATATTAGCTTATTGTAGAGTTTAGACCATCCCCACGCCCTTTCTCATTGCTCACCCTTGGGGTAATTCCCAGACTTAGCCGCGAACAAGTAAAGCTTCACTTGTATCCAACGAGTGGAAGCAAAAAATGTTACAATGTTACGTGTCGAAATCAGCACTGGACATTCTTCACTAAGTTTTAATATGTAAGAATTTCGCGCCATAAATTTAAAAAGACTTGTGTGCGTATTTCCGTCACTTCAGATAGCGCGTTGCGCAAGATTTCGCGCCGACGCGTGTGGGGGAAGAAGGAAGTGGGGAATTTCCGAAAGACGCGTAAGGACTTGGCTACAAAACGCGAAGAAGAGTAGTTGGTCTAGTATCTTATCGTATCTCTTTGTTATGTAGATCCTTTTTTTCTCTTATCTTTGATTATCGTTCCTTATAAACCCGTTCCCGTCGTTCCCGCTACATAGGAAGAAGACCAGCGAATTTGGATGCAACCTGGCTTAGGAGATCCACGACCCGAGAAATATTAGCGAACCCACGGAGCCCTGCAGCCGCTAGCATGAAGTAATCCTGAAGAAAGCCGCCGCTATCATGGAGTGATCCTGAAGGAAGCTTTACCTATTCACGTGAGTACCCCGTGGGGGTTTTTATATAATTTATATGATTGGAAAATGTGTTGCAATAATTTGCATATTGTGTGACGTCATCGAAATTTGCGCATCGATATTCACATTATGTAATATCGTTACCAACTGTCTTTTGTGGCGCATGTACCACGTTTACGGGACTGTAATAATGACGCCTTCAACGTGGTTAGGTTGTGGAAAAAAATTTTTCTTTTGTTTTTATGGCTTATAATGTATTAATTAACAATATCTATAGTTTTTTGATTTAAAAAAATATAATTATCATCATTTGAATATCTATTAACTCGTAAAAGTTTAGGGTGGCAGCTCTGTAGTTACTGTAGAATTATCTAAAATGACATGACAGCTGTTATGATAATTTAACATAAACCGCCATATTGACTTGATTTTCATGGATATTTTTTTAATAATGTATTGTTAGTTGAATTGATTCTCTGTAACTTTAAAAGTAGTGTGCTTTCTAACCCGAATTGTCTTAAATGAGTGCTTGGTTTGTTTTGAAATGGAATTAAAAGTGTTTTTTAGGAGTGGTTATTATAAAAAAAAAACCCTACTTTCGTATTTGAAGTGGATACAAATTCGCATGTAAGTACATTTAAATATAAATAATTAATTAATTCATGCCTTATTCATTTCCCTTATGGAAATTGTTTAGTTAATAATATGTTAAACATTATTATATGCCTGTTTTTTTGGGCTCAATTTTTAAAAGTGTTTTAAATCATGTACAAACATTATCTTGTTTTGATACCGTTTTAAAAGTGTTTCCTTAGTAATTTAAATAGTTGTAACCTACAAATGCCTTTTTAAAGAAGATTTTGCCTTCAAATACACTTAACGTAACCAATTGAGGTTTGGTATACCTTTTATCTTGTGAAATATTATAGTATCTTAAATTTCGTATATTTTTTGTCTCAAATACTACCTTAAAATGAGTATTATTTATCTCAAGTCTTTGGAGCTGATTTACGAAATCGAATGTAGAAATATTAAACCCGCATCTACCCAAAATGGTAGACGATTGCAACTTAAAGCTATACTAGCGCAAGAAGCTAAAGGGCCACCTATTTCGAAAGTAATCGTTTCTGATTTACCTCAAAATATGTCTGAAATTAAACAATCCCTTGAAGATATAACTAATATAATAAACAAAATTGATTCCGGCCCAAGCGAAATCGAATTAAAGCGTGTTGTTTCCCGCATTGTTCACCTTAAGCAGCGGATAGACTTGTTGTGTTTATTTGACAATGAACAAGCGAACCAAGCTAAACAAACTTTTTATCGGATATTTTGTTACTTAAAGGAATAGTTCTTGATAGACTTAATCCAAATGCAGACACAGATATATCTGTATCTTTATCGAATCTCGTAATTTCTCAAGCTCCACCATTGGGGAAATCCATACCTGTTTATAAATGGGGTTTAACTTTTCAGGATTTTGACTCACAATTTCTTTAATGTCTTTTCTTGATAGAATCAACGATTTCAGAATTTCACGCAACTGTACGGATCAAGATTTATTTGTTTCAGCGGGTGAATTATTCTCTGGTTCTGCCTTAATCTGGTATCATAACATTAGAGATAAGATTTTACCTGGGAGGAATTAGTTACGTGTTTAAAACGGGACTTCTTATCGCACGGTTATATTACCGACCTTTGGAATAAGATACGAAATCGAACCCAAGGACCTGACGAAAATGTAATTTCCTTTATTACCTCAATAGAAGCTCTATATAGTAGACTTGATAATAAACCATCAGAATTTGAAATTATCGATCAGTTGCGTAGAAATTTAAATCCATATTTTTCCGAACGTCTAGCGTTACAACATATTTCTTCTTTACCTCAATTCAAAGATTTATGTCGTTCGTTCCAAGAAGTAAAGTTGCGGGTGGATAAATGCCGTCCTCCTCCAGAAAAACAATCTGGCCTTTTAGAACCAGATTTAGCTTGTCCAGTTCAATCTTCTCGTAAAGTATCTACCCTTAATATTCCTTTTACCTCAACAAATAACTCACTTACCTGTTGGAATTGTAAGAAAAGTGGACATAACTACAACGTTTGCACATACCCCTAGAATATTTTTTGCTATGGCTGTGGTCGCGCTAATATCTATAAATCTAACTGTACGAATTGTAATTCTAACGTATCGGAAAACTTTCGTCGAGATATTCCTATCCGGGACGTAAATATCTCAATGAATCAAAATCGTCCTCAACACCAACCATTCAACGGACCCAGACGTCAAAAAATTTAAAGCATAAAACTACCTCTAACGCTTTACCTTTATTGAATATATCTAACAATAATATCGCTACTTTGAATTTACAAAATGCCTTGCCTTCATTAAAAGAATTATGTTATACTACCCCGGCAGAATGGTCCAATTGGCTACAAACCGTTAATTCCTTTTACCATAAAAAGTCGGCTGCCTTACAACTTGTTAAAAAACCCTTCGATAATCGCCCTCATTTACCCATCTCGATTGGTTCTTTAAATGTAATAGCTTTACTGGACACAGGTTCCTCATGCTCCCTCATAAACAAGGAAGGTCTACAACAATTATCTAAACAAAATATTAAAATTCAAATTGCTCCCGAAAAAACTTCCATAAATTTAGCTGACGATAATCAAATATATGTAACGGGTTCCCTTAAATTAAAAATTCAAGTAGAATCACTTGAACGTGACGTTCCATTTTTGATTGTACCTACATTAGCTTATCCATTCCTACTAGGTGTAGATTTTTGTAAACTGTTTAATTTATCACTTTAGTTCCAAGATTTTTCTTGGCAAACTTCCCTTAAAACAAATTCCTGTGCATCTGCAGGAATATCTAATAAAATTTCTCTTACCGATTCCCAAAATGTAATTCTTAACTCTACAATCGACAAATTTCGTAAACTTAATATCTCTGAACTTGGTTGCGTTACTACTGCAACACATGTTATCTCTACAGGTGATGCCCTCCCTTTCAAGCAACGTCAATATCCGTTATCGCCTGCATTACAAAAGCATTTGCATTCCGAAATAGATAAAATGTTAGAATCTGGTGTTATCTCTCCCTCAAATTCACCATGGATGTCTCTCGTATTATTAGTTCGTAAGAAAAATGCCGAATGGCGTGTTTGTTTTGATTGCAGAAAGCTGAATTCTGTAACTGTCTCTGACGCTTACCCTCTACCTAGAACTGACTCAAAAGCCGGCTTCAAAACGCAAAATTTATCTCATCTATCGATCTTAGACAAGCTTTTTATCAGATACCCCTCGACTTACCTTTCCGCCCTAAAACTGCTTTTTGTGTTCCAGGTCGAGGTCTTTTCGAATATAATTTTTTGCCATTTGGTCTCTGTAACGCACCACAAACCTTACAACGTACTATGGATCAAACATTAGGTCCTATCTTACATCAGGAAGGTGCCTTTGTATTTCTAGATGATATTTTAGTTACCTCAAGTTCCTTTGACAAAAATATCGCCACATTAAATGAAGTTGCAGAACGCCTAAATGCAGCAGGTTTTAAGATAAACTGGGAGAAATGTCAATTTTGTTGTTCGTCCCTTACATTTCTTGGTTTTATTATCGATGGAACTGGTCTACGAGCAGATCCTGCTAAAGTCGACGCTATTACTAAATTCAAAACACCAAAAACTGTTACCGAAATAAAACGTTTAATTGGAATGATTAGTTATTATCGCATCTTTTTACCCAATCTTTCAACTATATCTACACCCATTACCGCTTTAATTAAAAATAAAAAGAAGTCCCAAACTATCGAGTGGAATTTAGAATCTCAACAGGCTTTCGAACAAATTAAAACGTTAATCACTTCAGCACCTATCTGAATCTCACCCAATTTCGATGAAAAATTTTATATACAAACTGATGCCTCACTTACTGGTTTAGGTGTAATGTTGTTCCAGGTGAGCAATGGTCTAGAACATCCGATCGCTTATGCAAGTCGTGCCTTAACTTCTGCTGAACAAAAATACTCAGCTACCGAACGAGAATTGTCGGGCGTTATCTTTGGCATCGAAAAATTTAGAGGATATGTTGAAGGTACACATTTTACCGTAATTACTGATTGTGCAGCTCTAACATGGCTAAATAACTTAAAACAACCCGCAGGTCGTATGGCAAGATGGAACTTGCGTATCTCTCAATTTACCTTTGACGTTAGGCATAGGCCTGGCAAATTAAATATCGTACCTGATGCCTTATCTCGTGATGTCGTCTCTCTTAACCTTCCAAATCTAATTCCTGATACTTGGTATCTTAATATGATTAAAAAAGTTTCTGAAAATCCCGATAAATTTCCTACCTTTCGTGTAACCAACAATAGATTATATAAATTTGTATCTTCTTCACCTCACAAAATATCTAACATCCCTGAATGGAAACTTGTCGTCCTTACCGCTAACAGCAGTGAAGTGCTTAAATTATGTCATGATGATCCCATGGCTGCTCATCTTGGTGTTACAAAAACTCTCGCTAAAATATCTGAATTATATTATTGGCCCACACTAAAACAATCTGTTTGTCGTTATATTAGAAACTGTAAAATTTGTGGTTCTCATAAGAGCTCACAAGAGGCTCGTTCTGGCTTAATGGGTAACTTTAAACGTGTATCTTACCCCTTTCAATTAATATCACTTGATTTATTAGGACCTCTTCCCCGATCAAAAAAAGGTAACCAATATCTTTTAGTTGTCACCGATTGGTTTTCTAAATTTGTTATGGTGCAACCCTTACGTAAAGCTACATCCGCTGCTATAATTAAATTTCTAGAGCAAAATGTATTTCTGATCTTCGGTGTTCCTCAGATTATTCTTTGTGATAATGGGGCACAATTTATCTCTAAAGATTTTCAAAATTTCGTTAAGAGTTACAAAGTACAAAAAATTTGGTTTAACGCAAAATACCATCCTGAAGTAAACCCCACCGAAAGAGTAAATAGAGTTTTAATTACCGCTATCTCTTCCTATATTGATTCAGACCATACTACATGGGATGAAAATATTTGTACAATTGCTCAAGCTTTGCGTACATCTAAACACGAAGCAACCCAATTCACTCCGTCATTTCTTGTTTTTGGAAGATATACCCCAATTGATGGGAGTTATTATGGTTTAGTTCCTGACGATACTAACGTAATTGAATTTGACGATAAAGTACGTTGGGACAAAGACCAACAATCATTACCTTCTATCTTTAACGACGTTAGGAAAAATTTGTTAAAAGCTTACGAAAAGAGTAAGGACCACTATAACTTACGTAAACGAAATATTTCCTTCGCCTTGGGCGAACAAGTTTGGAAAAAGAATTATGTCCTATCGGATGCATCTAAGAAATTTTCTTCAAAATTAGCCCCTAAATTCATTCTTTGTAAGGTCACCCGTGTCGTTAGTCCACTTATCTACGAACTTCAAGACGCTGAAGGAAAACGCCAAGGCAGGTGGCATATTAAAGACCTTAAACTTTTCTCTGCTGACCCAAATGCTAGTTAAGTTTTTTACGTTCCATTCCCCTAACGATTTACCTAATATTTTTTATTCTCACCATCAATTAGTTAACTTTAATTACTTATTCCCTCTCTTATACAGTATATACCTTTTACACGTTTAACTTATTTACCTTAATTTAGCTATCTTTTTCCTTTTGGTTGACTTATCCTTGAACTTACAGTTACTTATATATCGCTTTATTCTCTAGATTCCCCAGTATAACTCTGTCGCTTCATTTAATTAATCCTCGAACTTTTCCTACAACATATTATTTGGTTTTTAGTATTTATCTTACATCGTTTAATTGTGTGGTAATTGTCATAACTTTGATTGTAATAACTCATTGAATTTTTATGATTGGTTTGAGCTGATGTTAGAGTGGATGCGTTCTTCTTTGGGCTCACATAGGAGACGCGGCCTATGCCATTGTAAGAACTAGTTCATATTCGCAGTTGCAAAAAAAAGTAGGACTTTCTATTCCATGTGTTTTTCCTCTGAATTATTACAGTCGCCCACATTATACTATATCATTATGTTTCTTTTCCTACTAAATCACCATAACTTATAAACATTTTTTTTCATTGTTTTTTATTGAACTTCGTGGTGAGGTGCTATCGCTTTTTATGGATATCTTATTAAATTCTCGGTTGCTTTAGCATATTAGGACAGTGTGTCTGTATTTAATTGCTTATAGTTAGGCATCTTTGTGTGTTTAGGGTGTTACCGTTTTAAAAAATTACCTTGAAACAGTAGTGTTTTTGTGTGAATGTATCTGTAGTGATACTTTTAAGTTGTTGTGTCCACTTTTGTCTGATTTTCTTATCGTAGTGGATGCACTCGTTAGGAAAATGATTGTACTAGTTCTCTTAAGAGTCTAGTGAATTTTTTAACTTATGATATACCTTAACTCGTCGGATTAATATCGCAGGTGGTCCTTCAGACCGATCTGTGTTTTAACAGGGACAATTCTCTACCTTCTCTCGGACGCTTGTCCAAAAACTCTACTTTTTCGTATCCTGCTGTCTCCGTTTCTGCCTTATCTTTCTTTCGGTAGACCTGTTCTTGTCCCGGAACACCCGTCTACCACATAAGAGTGATTTTTGCCTCACTCCGGGCTACTGACTACATTGGCTGGTTGAGTAGTGCTTTGCTATCCACCTTTTCTGTCTCTTTAGCTCAATGCGAGCCCTTCCTCTATTTTTTTTTCTATCTGGAAGTGCCTCTTATGCATTCCAAATACCTATCTCCCTCTTTCTACCATTCCTATTTCTACTGCTTTTCATTTCCGTTAGTCACCGTGTGGTTGCACGGGGGGTTTTCACAGACACCTGGACCACGTCTCTGGGAATCTTTCGTGAGGTCATGCGGTGCCGCTGTCAGCGCACATGGTCGCTAACAGTGAAGGTATGTATGAGTGTGTGAATGTGTGAGTGAATGACTATATCTATGTATTGATATATCATGTGAATATCGGGTGATTATATCACCGATATCAATTAACGCCGGGTGCAGGGATGCACCCAAATGCCTTTGCCGGTCCCTCGTACTGTTTACTGCAAACGGGCCTGCTTCATAGGTTGCTCTTTTTAGGGGGTACGAGAAGTTCCCATTTAACGACTCCACAGAGCCACTCTATCGTTATCTTATTTATTATCTTTGATAATAACTTAGTTTAATATCGTTATCTTACCTATTACCTTTAATAATAACTTTACTTTAATATCGTTATCTTACCTAATATATTTAATAATAACTATAGTTTAATATCGCGATATCTTACCTATTATCTTTAATAATAACTAAAGCTTAATATCGTTATCTTACCTATTACCTTTGATAATAACTTAAGCTCAATATCGTTATCTTATCTATTATCTTCGATAACAACTTGAGATCTTGTTTTATCTTTTTATCTTCCTAACGTTTGGTATTTATGACCAGACGTGGGAATTATTTTTCTTGAAGATTAAGTGAAAAAGCTAACCTGATGGTAGAAATGTAATTTGTTAGGTTAGCAATGTAAGGATTTAGTAAGGTTGTACTTTTGGTAAATTTGTTGATTCACAATCATGTCATGGACAAGTTTTGATGTGTATTGTTTATTAAACCAGAGTACCAGTAACTAAAAATTTGCTAGAGTGTAGAGTAACTCACTCTGTTGAACATTTTTAAATTTGGGCACTTTTTTTGCCAACAAAGAAACAGTCCAGATGCAACCCTCATGTGCTTCTGCACTTAAGAAACTGCAATGTCAGTTTTAATTTAGTATATAGGTTAGGCGACTTGTCGCATTTGTTTTAGTTTAAGTAGTGTTTCATGCTCCCCGACAAATTTGTGCTGTCGATTATAACTGCGCCACATTAAAGACTCGTGTGTGCACTTTTCCGTTTCCTGGTAATCCGGAAGGCGTGTTATCGGTCGAAAAAACCAGATGGCGCCTCAAATAAACATTTTGTAGGATTTAAGTTAGGATTTATGTAGGGTGGTTAGGATTTAGATTTTAAGATGTTACTGTGCTAACAGTCATTTTCTTTTGTTTTAGTTTTTTCTTTTATGGCTTTGTCGCGATTGTTACGTGCCGAAATCGGCACTAGACATTCTTAACTAAGTTTTAATATGTGAGAATTTCGCGCCATAAATTTAAAAAGACGTGCGCGTATTTCCGTCACTTCAGATAGCGCGTTGCGCGAGATTTCGCGCCGGCGTGTGTGGGGCAAGAAGGAAGTGGGGAATTTCCGAAAGCCGCGTAAGGACTTGGCTCCGAAACGCGAAGAAGAGTAGTTGGTCTGGTATCTTATCGTATATTTTTGTTATGTAGATCCCTTTTTTCTCTTATCTTTGATTATCATTCCTTATAAACCCGTTCCCGTCGTTCTCGCTACATAGGAAGAAGACCAGCGAATTTGGATGCAACCTGGCTTAGGAGATCCACGACCCGAAAAATATTAGCGAATCCACGGAGCCCCGCAGCCGCTAGCATGGAGTAATCCTGAAGAAAGCCGCTGCTATCATGGAGTGATCCTGAAGGAAGCTTTACCTATTCACGTGAGTACCCCGTGGGGGTCTTTATATAATTTATATAATTGGAAAATGTGTTGCAATAATTTACATATTGTGTGACGTCATCGAAATTTGCGCGTCGATATTCACATTATGTAATATCGTTACCAACTGTCTTTTGTGGCGCATGTACCACGTTTACGGGACTGTAATAGACACTGAAAAGTCGTCGGAGGACGGATATTTCTTGTGAAGACACAGTACAGTCTTCAACCTCAACAGAAGTAAAAGACCGAGAAAGAAAACCCAACAGTGTCAGCCAGAAGAGGACCCAAAGGTCAAACCGCAAGCACACAAAGGAACAACAAGGAAGAACGAGAGGAAGAGAGGAGGAACGCTGGGAAAAGGAACGATGTACTCTCAACTGTGGTAGTCGAATCCGAAAAACCGAAGAAAACAAAGGCTAACTAGTTCTTAAGTCGACCAAGTCGTAGTTTCCGAAGGAAGAAAGACGAACTAGAAAGCACCTACCACAGGAGCGGATGGACGAAATACAATCGGTATAGGGACCGACAGCAAGGAAGACCAGCAAAAGGAAAAAGGAGAGGAATGTGGAATGGAAGGAACGAAAAAAAGGAAAAACGCAAAAAGAATAAGACCAACACCAAGTACAAAACCCAAAAGAAAAACTAAGAATTGTAGAAAAGAAAATAAAACAGAATCCCAGTGTAGTTATGTATGAGTAGGTGTGTGCGTGTGCATGCGTGTGTGTGTATGTGTGTGTGTGTGTGTGTGGTAGGTGTGTAAGAAGTGTGTGTGTATGTGTTGTGCATGTATACAGTGCGCGTGTATGTGTTGGACCGTTGTAGTCGCCTCTTACGACAGGCAGGTCGTACCGTGGGGCTATTCTATTCCCGGACCCACACGAGTGAAAGAAAAAACAAGAAAAGAACAAAAGAAAGGAGAACCAAACAGAAATGTGTGGATGTATGAAGTGCGTGCGTATGGAGTGTGTGTATGTGTGTATGAAGTGTGTATGGGTTAGACCGCTGTAGTTGCTTCTTACGACAGGCATCACCGTTACGGGTTCACTAACTTCAACAGGGCCTTTGCAGACTGAATTGGAAGTTTTCGTCAGTTCAGCGACATGTGTGCTTGCAGACACGACAGGGATTTCTTGGGTAGAATCGTTTAAGAAAACGGGAACAAACTCTTGAGAAGCTACCTGCAAGTTACGAATTCGAAGTATGGGTTTTAATGGTGGTGGAGGCACAGTCTGGGGCGAGAGTGAATAAGTAGGGCGAGAAGAAGGAGGAGTAGAATAGAATGTATAACTATAAACGGAGGAAATTTTGTTCGAAGTTATATTTGCCGAAGGAGGGTATGTTTTGCCAGTTGGAGCAGGGTGACCTGGAAGAGGGATAGAAGGGAACATGGAGTGTAAAGCATAGGAAATTAGGCAGCTAGAGGTGAGGGCAGAATTTGAAGGATTATTTGAAGAACGATTGGTAGTAGAATGACAGTTCGGACAGTTGCGGCGAGAAACTCCCTTATATCCACAACCATAACAATAAAGTACTTGAGGACGAGTACAACGTGTCGAAACATGACCAGGTTTTTCGCAATTACAGCATACGGCCTGACAAGTAGACGTAGAACAAGGAGGAAGAACAGTAGAACGTACGGAAGAAGTATCGGATCTACTCGTAGGCGTCGGAGAAATCTTAACAACTCGGCCATGTGAAGCAAATGTATTTTCCTCAGTTGTAGCAAAGTTATAAGTAAATTTCGGGGGTTCAAAATGTTGAATCAGTAAATTAAACAACGACTTCTAGTCAGAAAACCTATGCCGAAAACCACGATACCAAAGTAACGCTCTCGACTCCAACAAATCCACTGCACACTCAAATAACTGCAATTCCGACACATGGTTAGTTCATCGAGTTTTCGACCCGTCTCAAAAATCATGTACGGTAAGAGTGTTCGGGACACCAGAAAATTTCAAGTTCCACTCCCACACAGGAAGACCTTGGTAGGAAGCCGAAAAAGAAGTCATTTTTATTAATAATAAAAAAGAAATTGGGAGAAAGTAACTAGATAAAGACTACCCATAACTCGATGGAAGTTCAAAAGAAAAAAAAATTAATGCGAATACAGGACAATCTAAAACAGATCCGACGGATAAACTTTAGGGACACCAATGGAAGCGAAACAACAAAATAGAAATTAGAATAGAGCTGTAGAATAAAAGAAAAATCGAAGGAAAAACTAACTCTGGACTTGATGGGGAGAACAAAATGTACCGAGGGGGAAGGAAGAAAAAAGAAAAATCTTGGGCGTCAGCGTTTTCAATGGACTAGTATTATTGGCGAAAACACAAGTCCAATAATCTGAAATTAACCCACTAATAATATTAAGCGTAAGGGACGAAACATAAGTAATATCAGGCCGAGAAAATGCGGGTCATGTAGGAACTTAGGCACTAACAATAATAAACAAAAAATCGGAGCAAAAATTAACTAAATCGAACTCGGAGCCAAAACTAACTAAAATAAAATCGGAGCCAAAGCTACTTGAAACAAAATCGCAGCACAAGAATATTAACGAAAACCAAATCGCAGAAGAAATTAATTACACAAAATCGCGGTACGCTTTGGGCGCCAGAAATTTATGCTAGGTGCATTGACGTAGCCTATAAAAAAACAAAAAAAAATGGACCAGGGTCAATCGGCAAGTGGGCGGGGTATTATACCTACAACAAAAATTAAAGGAGGCCTGAAATAAAGATAGAAAAATTACACACACTCTTTCATACTCAAAACACAACACATCAATAAAATAAACTTACACAATATGCACACGCAATTAATAATTACACAATAAAACTAAAAAAAAAAATCAACCAAAAGAACAAATTATTTTTTTAAATGGTGAGCTGCCGGTTTTAGGTTACTCCCTAGATTGTGTTTCCACAAAAAAATTTAATGAAATTACCCCTCTAAAACCAACAGTTCTAAATCAGCATGGTAAATCTAAAACTAAATATATACATCTAATGGCAACAACATTTTCAAACGTGCTATCAAACCTTCAAATCATTTTCACTTTAATAAGTTGTACACTCTTAGTTATTTAAAGCAAATAGTAATGCATTCATATAGTGTCAATAAATCTCAAACTAATTCACTAATTGTCGTCTAAACGGATTATATTTAGGAAATCCCAACCGATATGGTCGCAATCGTAAATGATGGAGAAAGAAAAACACTCACTGTCGCAGTTGCTGACGTCGGAGTTGAGTCACTAGCTGGTCCACGGCAACGAGTAGGTGGTCCTACACCCAGAAAGTACGCACTTGGCCTCCCATTACAGCAAGGGACGACCATTCATCGTGGCTTTAAGGCCACCGGAGGAAACTAGAGTAATTACCAGTAAAAATTAATTTAATTTTGACGAAAAATACTATATTGTAAAAACCCTAAATACCTACCAGGCCGTATTGCGTTCGCGAAATTTTAATAACGAAAAACGGAAACAACCAAACATTCGTATACGTGTCTCCGTTGTGTAGATTGGAAATCAAATAAAATCAATTTCGTTCAGCCAGTGACCAGAGTTGAAAGTAATATTTCTATTCAGAATTAACCTGGAAAAACAGTTTATATTGGGATAATACGCAGCTTTAATTCGACGAATTCTTCCGACGGAAAACACATAGAAGCAATTATCGGATACTTGGAACACGTTATCGACTGAGTATAGCGTAAACTTACGTTAGGGAATTCTGGGAAGTAGAATTTATTCTTAATTAGCGGAAGTATTTACCAAGTAAAATATACAGGATATTTAATTTATCAAATAAAGCTTCGTTTTAGAAGCAAAGTGGATTTTAGTTAAAAATTATTAGCCAGCGTATTTCTTTTTAATTACGAATCGACGCTTTTATTTAACCGCGGACTTGGATAAACGCATAATTAATTAGCAAAGGATTTGAGTTGAAAATTATTGTAAATAAAATAACCAATTATTGCCGAAAATGAACGTAACAAATCCCCTCCCAGCAAAATTAAAAGGTCGAGGTAGAGAAGCAAAATAATGGGAGTGGGTAGGAACAACAAAAAACCCAAAAAAAACCAACAGTGTCAGCCAGAAGAGGACCCAAAGGTCAAACCGCAAGCACACAAAGGAACAACAAGGAAGAACGAGAGGAAGAGAGGAGGAACGCTGGGAAAAGGAACGATGTACTCTCAACTGTGGTAGTCGAATCCGAAAAACCGAAGAAAACAAAGGCTAACTAGTTCTTAAGTCGACCAAGTCGTAGTTTCCGAAGGAAGAAAGACAAACTAGAAAGCACCTACCACAGGAGCGGATGGACGAAATACAATCGGTATAGGGACCGACAGCAAGGAAGACCAGCAAAAGGAAAAAGGAGAGGAATGTGGAATGGAAGGAACGAAAAAAAGGAAAAACGCAAAAAGAATAAGACCAACACCAAGTACAAAACCCAAAAGAAAAACTAAGAATTGTAGAAAAGAAAATAAAACAGAATCCCAGTGTAGTTATGTATGAGTAGGTGTGTGCGTGTGCATGCGTGTGTGTATGTGTGTGTGTGTGTGGTAGGTGTGTAAGAAGTGTGTGTGTATGTGTTGTGCATGTATACAGTGCGCGTGTATGTGTTGGACCGTTGTAGTCGCCTCTTACGACAGGCAGGTCGTACCGTGGGGCTATTCTATTCCCGGACCCACACGAGTGAAAGAAAAAACAAGAAAAGAACAAAAGAAAGGAGAACCAAACAGAAATGTGTGGATGTATGAAGTGCGTGCGTATGGAGTGTGTGTATGTGTGTATGAAGTGTGTATGTGTTAGACCGCTGTAGTTGCTTCTTACGACAGGCATCACCGTTACGGGTTCACTAACTTCAACAGGGCCTTTGCAGACTGAATTGGAAGTTTTCGTCAGTTCAGCGACATGTGTGCTTGCAGACACGACAGGGATTTCTTGGGTAGAATCGTTTAAGAAAACGGGAACAAACTCTTGAGAAGCTACCTGCAAGTTACGAATTCGAAGTATGGGTTTTAATGGTGGTGGAGGCACAGTCTGGGGCGAGAGTGAATAAGTAGGGCGAGAAGAAGGAGGAGTATAATAGAATGTATAACTATAAACGGAGGAAATTTTGTTCGAAGTTATATTTGCCGAAGGAGGGTATGTTTTGCCAGTTGGAGCAGGGTGACCTGGAAGAGGGATAGAAGGGAACATGGAGTGTAAAGCATAGGAAATTAGGCAGCTAGAGGTGAGGGCAGAATTTGAAGGATTATTTGAAGAACGATTGGTAGTAGAATGACAGTTCGGACAGTTGCGGCGAGAAACTCCTTATATCCACAACCATAACAATAAAGTACTTGAGGACGAGTACAACGTGTCGAAACATGACCAGGTTTTTCGCAATTACAGCATACGGCCTGACAAGTAGACGTAGAACAAGGAGGAAGAACAGTAGAACGTACGGAAGAAGTATCGGATCTACTCGTAGGCGTCGGAGAAATCTTAACAACTCGGCCATGTGAAGCAAATGTATTTTCCTCAGTTGTAGCAAAGTTATAAGTAAATTTCGGGGGTTCAAAATGTTGAATCAGTAAATTAAACAACGACTTCTAGTCAGAAAACCTATGCCGAAAACCACGATACCAAAGTAACGCTCTCGACTCCAACAAATCCACTGCACACTCAAATAACTGCAATTCCGACACATGGTTAGTTCATCGAGTTTTTCGACCCGTCTCAAAAAATCATGTACGGTAAGAGTGTTCGGGACACCAGAAAATTTCAAGTTCCACTCCCACACAGGAAGACCTTGGTAGGAAGCCGAAAAAGAAGTCATTTTTATTAATAATAAAAAAGAAATTGGGAGAAAGTAACTAGATAAAGACTACCCATAACTCGATGGAAGTTCAAAAGAAAAAAAAATTAATGCGAATACAGGACAATCTAAAACAGATCCGACGGATAAACTTTAGGGACACCAATGGAAGCGAAACAACAAAATAGAAATTAGAATAGAGCTGTAGAATAAAAGAAAAATCGAAGGAAAAACTAACTCTGGACTTGATGGGGAGAACAAAATGTACCGAGGGGGAAGGAAGAAAAAAAGAAAAATCTTGGGCGTCAGCGTTTTCAATGGACTAGTATTATTGGCGAAAACACAAGTCCAATAATCTGAAATTAACCCACTAATAATATTAAGCGTAAGGACGAAACATAAGTAATATCAGGCCGAGAAAATGCGGGTCATGTAGGAACTTAGGCACTAACAATAATAAACAAAAAATCGGAGCAAAAATTAACTAAATCGAACTCGGAGCCAAAACTAACTAAAATAAAATCGGAGCCAAAGCTACTTGAAACAAAATCGCAGCACAAGAATATTAACGAAAACCAAATCGCAGAAGAAATTAATTACACAAAATCGCGGTACGCTTTGGGCGCCAGAAATTTATGCTAGGTGCATTGACGTAGCCTATAAAAACAAAAAAATGGACCAGGGTCAATCGGCAAGTGGGCGGGTATTATACCTACAACAAAAATTAAAGGAGGCCTGAAATAAAGATAGAAAAATTACACACACTCTTTCATACTCAAAACACAACACATCAATAAAATAAACTTACACAATATGCACACGCAATTAATAATTACACAATAAAACTAAAAAAAAAAATCAACCAAAAGAACAAATTATTTTTTTAAATGGTGAGCTGCCGGTTTTAGGTTACTCCCTAGATTGTGTTTCCACAAAAAAATTTAATGAAATTACCCCTCTAAAACCAACAGTTCTAAATCAGCATGGTAAATCTAAAACTAAATATATACATCTAATGGCAACAACATTTTCAAACGTGCTATCAAACCTTCAAATCATTTTCACTTTAATAAGTTGTACACTCTTAGTTATTTAAAGCAAATAGTAATGCATTCATATAGTGTCAATAAATCTCAAACTAATTCACTAATTGTCGTCTAAACGGATTATATTTAGGAAATCCCAACCGATATGGTCGCAATCGTAAATGATGGAGAAAGAAAAACACTCACTGTCGCAGTTGCTGACGTCGGAGTTGAGTCACTAGCTGGTCCACGGCAACGAGTAGGTGGTCCTACACCCAGAAAGTACGCACTTGGCCTCCCATTACAGCAAGGGACGACCATTCATCGTGGCTTTAAGGCCACCGGAGGAAACTAGAGTAATTACCAGTAAAATTAATTTAATTTTGACGAAAAATACTATATTGTAAAAACCCTAAATACCTACCAGGCCGTATTGCGTTCGCGAAATTTTAATAACGAAAAACGGAAACAACCAAACATTCGTATACGTGTCTCCGTTGTGTAGATTGGAAATCAAATAAAATCAATTTCGTTCAGCCAGTGACCAGAGTTGAAAGTAATATTTCTATTCAGAATTAACCTGGAAAAACAGTTTATATTGGGATAATACGCAGCTTTAATTCGACGAATTCTTCCGACGGAAAACACATAGAAGCAATTATCGGATACTTGGAACACGTTATCGACTGAGTATAGCGTAAACTTACGTTAGGGAATTCTGGGAAGTAGAATTTATTCTTAATTAGCGGAAGTATTTACCAAGTAAAATATACAGGATATTTAATTTATCAAATAAAGCTTCGTTTTAGAAGCAAAGTGGATTTTAGTTAAAAATTATTAGCCAGCGTATTTCTTTTTAATTACGAATCGACGCTTTTATTTAACCGCGGACTTGGATAAACGCATAATTAATTAGCAAAGGATTTGAGTTGAAAATTATTGTAAATAAAATAACCAATTATTGCCGAAAATGAACGTAACAAATCCCCCCCCTCCCAGCAAAATTAAAAGGTCGAGGTAGAGAAGCAAAATAATGGGAGTGGGTAGGAACAACAAAAAACCCAAAGACAAAACTAAAAGAAATTTCGTTACTAGAATAAAGAAACAAAAAAAAAGAACCACCCAACAAAACACAAAAATACTTTTATCTGACTCGAAGCTCCAAGAATAGAAGAAAGAGAAAGAATGGGGAAAAGAGGAAGGAATGAAGGAAAGACGGGTAATACACAATCTAGGACGACTAAGATGGAATGGCCTGGACACTGAAAAGTCGTAGGAGGACGGATATTTCTTGTGAAGACACAGTACAGCCTTCAACCTCAACAGAAGTAAAGGAACGAGGAAGAAAACCCAACAGTGCCAGCCAGAAGAGGACCCATAGGACAAGCCTCAAGCAAACAAAGGAACAAGGGAGAACGAGAGGAAGAGAGCAGGAACGCTGAGAAAAGGAACGATGTACTCTCAACTGTGGTAGTCGAAACCGAAGAACTGAAGAAAAGAAAGGCTAACTAGTTCTTAAGTCGACCAAGTCGTAGTTTCCGAAGGAAGAAAGACGAACTAGAAAGCACCTACCACAGGAGCGGATGGACGAAATACAATCGGTATAGGGACCGACAGCAAGGAAGACCAGCGAAAGGAAAAAGGAGAGGAATGTGGATTGGAAGGAACGAAAAAAAGGAAATACCCAAAAAGAATAAGACCAACACCATGTACAAATCCCAAATGAAAACTAAGAATTGTAGAAAAAAAAATAAAACAGAATCCCAGTGTAGTCATGTATGAGTAGGTGTGTGCGTGTGTGTGTGTGTGTGTGTGTGTTGTGTGCGTGTGTGTGTGGGTGTGAAAGAAGTGTGTGTGTGTAAACAGTGTGCGTGAATATGTTGAAATGCTGTAGTCACCTTTTACGACAGGCAGGTCGTACCGTGGGGCTATTCTATTCCCGGACCTACACGAGTGAAAGAAAAAACAAGAAAAGAAATAAAGAAAAGAGAACCAAACAGAAATGTGTGGATGTATGAAGTGCATGCCGTTATGGTGTGTGAGTATGTGTCTATGAAGTGTGTAGGTGTATGTGTTGGACAGCTGTAGTTGCTTCTTACGACAGGCATCGCCGCTACGGGTTCACTAACTTCAACAGGGCCTTCGCAGACTGAATTGGAAGTTTTCGTCAGTTCAGCGACATGTGTGCTTGCAGACACGATAGGGATTTCTTGGGTAGAATCGTTTAAGAAAACGGGAACAAACTCTTGAGAAGCTACCTGCAAGTCACGAATTCGAAGTATGGGTTTTAATGGTGGTGGAGGCACAGTCTGGGGCAAGAGTGAATAAGTAGGGCGAGAAGAAGGGGGAGTAGAATAGAATGTATAACTATAAACGGAGGAAATTTTGTTCGAAGTTATATTTGCCGAAGAAGGGTTTGTTTTGCCAGTAGGAGCAGGTTGACCTGAATGAGGGATAGAAGAGAACGTGGAGTGAGGAGCACAGGAAATTAGGCAGCTAGAAGTGAGGGCAGAATTTGAGGGATTATTTGAAGAACGATTGGTAGTAGAATGACAGTTCAGACAGTTGCGGCGAGAAACTCCCTTATATACACAACCATAACAATGAAGTACTTGAGGACGAGTACAACGTGTCGAAACATGACCAGGTTTTTCGCAATTAAAGCATACGACCCGACAAGTAGACGTAGAACAAGGAGAAGGAACAGTAGAACGTACGGAAGAAGTATCGGTTCTACTCGTAGGCGTTGGAGAAATCTTAACAACTCGGCCATGTGAAGCAAATGTATTTTCCTCAGTTGTAGCAAAGTTATAAGTAAATTTCGGGGGTTCAAAATGTTGAATCAGTAAATTAAACAACGACTTCCAGTCAGAAAACCTATGCCGAAAACCACGATACCAAAGTAACGCTCTCGACTCCAACAAATCCACTGCACACTCAAATAACTGCAATTCCGACACATGGTTAGTTCATCGGAGTTTTTCGACCCGTCTCAAAAAATCATGTACGGTAAGAGTGTTCAGGACACCAGAAATTTTCAAGTTCCACTCCAACACAGGAAGACCTTGGTAGGAAGCCGAAAAAGAAGTCATTTTTATTAATAATAAAAAAGAAATTGAGAGAAAGTAACTAGATAAAGACTACTTGTAATTCGATGGAAGCTCAAAAGAAAAAAATTAATGCGAATACAGGACAATCAAAAACAGATCCGACGGATAAACTTCAGGGACACCAATGGAAGCGAAACAACAAAATAGAAATTAGAATAGAGCTGTGGAATAAAAGAAAAATCGGAGGAAAAAACTAACTCTAGACTTGATGGGGAGAACAAAATGTACCGAGAGGAAAGGAAGAAAAAAGAAAAATCTTGGGCGTCAGCGTTTTCAATGGACTAGTATTATTGGCGAAAACACAAGTCCAATAATCTGAAATTAACCCACTAATAATATTAAGCGTAAGGGACGAAACATAAGTAATATTAGGCCGAGAAAATGCGGGTCATGTAGGAACTTAGGCACTAACAATAATAAACAAAAAATCGGAGCAAAAATCAACTAAATCGAACTCGGGGCCAAAACTAACTAAAATAAAATGGGAACCAAAGTTACATGAAACAAAATCGCAGCACAAGAAAATTAACAAAAACCAAATGGCAGAAGAAATTAATTAAACAAAATCGCGGGACACGTTGGGCGCCAGAAATTTATGCTACGTGCATTGAAGTAGCCTAGAAAAAAACCATAAAGAAATGAAATGGACCGGGCTCAATCGGCGAGTGGGCGGGGTGTTATACTTACAACAAAAATTAAGGGAGGCGTGAAATAAAGAAGGAAAAATTACACACACTCATTCATACTCAAAACACAACACATCAATAAAAGAAACTTACACAATATGCACACGCAATAAATAATTACACAATAAAACTAAAAAAAAAAAAAAAAAAAAAAAATATCAACCAAAAGAACAAATTATTTTTTTAAATGGTGAGCTGCCGGTTTTAGGTTACTCCCTAGATTGAGTTTCCGCAAAAAAAATTAAATGAAATTACCCCTCTAAACCATTTCGAATGGACCTGCACCTTGCCGAAGTTCTAAATTACTAGAACAGGTGAAATGGCTTGCGTGTTCTAATGAGCTAAAGAGCCAAACTACAGGTCCAACCAAAGTAGTAGGGTCGTTAGTGAGGAACCAGGCTAAGACAGGTCCCCGAAAGAGGGCAGCGGCTCTTTCGGTACTTAGATTGGCAGAGACCATAGGGGTCGGTATGGCAGTCTAAGACACACTACCGCGATGTGGAAGGCAACGGGAAACCACCACATTAATCTCCCAAGTACACAGCGTACTTAAATTGATACAAACATGATGGCATTCTCTGGGGTAAAAGATTCCGGAGTTAAAATAGTCCCCATTCGGATCTCCG
Organism: Platerodrilus igneus; assembly: GCA_036346225.1. NCBI lineage: Eukaryota > Metazoa > Arthropoda > Insecta > Coleoptera > Lycidae > Platerodrilus > Platerodrilus igneus. The sequence goes on along the minus strand of JARFIW010000813.1, from coordinate 2,671,473 downwards.
GGAGGGACTACTTCGGAGGATGCGATCGGAAAGTTAAAAATAAGAGTAGGGAACATTCTGCGAGTCGGAGCGTGGAATGTTAGAAGTATGAAGCAAGTAGGTAAGCTAGAGAACCTAAAAATCGAAATGAATAGGTTATCACTAGACATAGTAGGGATCAGCGAAGTTCGGTGGCCAGAGGCAGGGGATTTTTGGAATGGAGACTTCAGGGTAATTCATACAGGAGCAGAGGAAGGAAATTTGGGTGTGGGGATAGTTATGCGGAAAAAGATAGGATACTGTGTAGAAAATTACTTACAAAAGAACGAAAGAGTACTCATGGTTAGATTAGAATCTAAACCGGTAAACACAGTAATAATACAAGTATACATGCCCACCTCTAGCTACAGTGATGAAGAGGTAGAAGCCATCTACAAAGATATCGAAGACATATTAAGATACGTAAAAGGACATGAAAATTTAATAATTACGGGGGATTTTAATGCCGTGGTAGGTGAGGGTAGGGAAGGAGCGGTAGTAGGTTTATTTGGTTTAGGCACGAGAAACGACAGGGGAAATAGGCTGGTAGAATTTTGCGACAAGAACAATTTAATCATCACAAACACATTATTTCAACATCATGCTAGAAGACGATATACGTGGAAGATGCCAGGAGATATAGGAAGATATCAAATAGATTACATTCTTGTTAGACAACGGTTTAGGAATCAAGTAAAAGACTGTAGAAGCTACCCAGAAGCAGATATAGATACGGACCACAACATCGTAATTATGAAGGCCGCACTTAAATTTAAAAATCTGAAAAAGGAACGGAAAAAGGCACTTGGACTTAGAGAAACTAAAAGATAAAGATATTCAAGTAAGATTCGAAAAAAAGTCAAATGAATTGCTGAATGATATCGGGAAAATATCTGAAACTAAGGAAGTAGAAATAGAATGGAATAAAATTAAATCCAGCCTAGACATGGCGGCCAGAGATATTCTGGGGTATACACAAAAGAAAATAAGAAACCATGGATAACAAAGGATATCGTGAATTTAATAGAAGAAAGACGAAAATACAAAAATAAATCAGACGAAACAGGAAAACAAAGATACAAAGCCATAAAATGGGAAATTATTCGAAAATGCAGGAAAGCTAAAGAACAATGGATTGATGAAAAGTGCAAAGAGGTACAAACTAAGATGGAAATAGGAAAGACAGACGAAGCATACAAATTAATTAGAATGAATTTTAGGGATATAAAACCGTATAGTAAAAATATAAGGGACGCACAAGGAAACGTCATTATAGAAAACGTAGAGAAAGTGAGTAGATGGCAAGAATATATAGAGAATTTATATGCAGGAGAGGAACTAACTGCATTAGAACAGGAATCAGACATTGAAAATGATGACTTGGGATATCCTATACTTCGAGACGAGTTTGAATTAGCATTAAAGAGTCTGAAAAATGGTAAGGCGCCGGGTACAGATAAGGTGCAAGCAGAAACTCTAAAGGCCGCTGGACAAGCAGTAACAGAACGTCTCTTCCAACTTGTAAGCTATATGTATGAGACAGGCGAGATACCCAAAGATTTCAAACGTAGCATCATAGTAACTATACCAAAAAGAAAGGCGCGGATAGATGTGAAAATTTTCGAACAATAAGTTTGACAGCACACGTGTCAAAAATATTAACTAGAATTGTGCAAAGACGAATGGAAAACGAGCTGAAGAAATACTAGGAGAAGACCAATTTGGGTTTAGGCGAAACAGGGGAACGCGGGAGGCTATTTTAGCTCTGAGAGTGATAATGGAGAAAACAATAGAAAAGGGGAAAGCATGTATATAGGGTTTGTAGATCTGGAAAAAGCATTCGACAATGTAAATTGGAAAAAATGTTTGAAATACTCAAAAGATTGGAATGAGTTATAGGGATAGACGAATAGTACATAGCTTATACAAAGAGCAAACAGCAGTAATAGAATTAGAGCAGGAACGTAGAGAAGTAAACATTAGGAAAGGGGTGAGACAGGGATGTGCCTATCCCCATTGATCTTTAACTTGTACATAGAAGAGGCAATGAATACTGTCAAATGCAGGAAGACATTTGGAATTACTATGCAGGGACAAAAATTGATATGCTTAGATTTGCAGATGATATAGCGGTATTAGCGTCTAGCAAGGAAGAGTTAGAAGCTGCTCTTAATGAAATGGAAACGGTTCTGACAGAGAGATATGGTATGCAAATTAACAAAACTAAAACTAAAGTTCTAGTTTGCAAAGGTGGGGAAAATAAATCAAAAACAAGAATACAAGTATCTAACACGAACTTACAAGAGGTTAAGGATTTCTGCTACCTAGGAAGCCAAATAACGCAAGATGGGAAAAGCACAAAGATATAAAACAAAGATTAGCACAAGGTCGTGCTACATTTAACAAGAAAAGCAACTACTGTGCTCAAAGACCACAAACATAGAAACAAGGAAAAGATTGCTTAAAACATATGTGTGGAGCACAGCACTGTACGGCTGTGAAGCCTGGACAATAGGAGAAGCGGACAAGAAAAAGGTAGAAGCCTTTGAAATGTGGTGCTACAGGCGTATGATGAAGATATCATGGACAGACAAAGTTAAGAACGAAGAGGTACTAAAATGGTAGGGAAGAAAGAAATATGTGGAAAACGGTAAAAATAGGAGAGATAGGATGATAGGCCACATACTACGGCATGAGGGAATAGTGCGGAATATATTAGAAGCAGAGATAGGAAAAAAGAGAAGAAGAGGCAGACCTAGATTAGACTACTGCACACAGATAGTAAAAGATGTAGGCTGTAGAGGTTTCAGGGAGATGTGTAGGCTAGCCCAGAATAGAAATCAATGGAGGTACGCATCCAACCAATCCCAAGATGGGTAAACTAATGACGAAAAGATAACTGTGCTTAAACATCATGATTATTATAAGTAACTACAAGAATTGGTTGGGCAATATTCTCGAATAATGTTAAGTGTGTGAAAGGATTTACTGGAAAACCATTATATCGGCAAATGTCTAAGTGTTGGGGATCTTGGTAGCCACAGGTTGCTTAACCTCCTTCACTGAATCTCGGTAAAATAGGGTATAAAATTAGAAAACAATAGAAAGGAACGAGCTGAATACACATGCTGTGTGAGAATTTTAGGGAACTAGGTAGGCTAGCTCAGAATATAAATAAGTGCAGGTGCGTGTCCAACCAGTTTTGAGACGTAAAACCTAATGACGAAAAAATAAGCGCAGATAAATCTGATGATTAGTATAAACAACTAGTTGTTGGTTGCGAAATACCTGCAACTAATGTTGACTGTGCGAAAAGATAAATTGGAAAATATATTAAATCGCCAAATGGTTAAGTGTTGGGGAACTTGGCAGCCACAGGCTGCTTACCTCCTTCACAACCATTGAAGGTAGGAGAAATAGGGCATGTAACTGTAAAACAATAGAAAGTGATCGAACTGCATCTAACAAGAAAGAACGGCGCCTATGAGGAAAGACAACAAACATAGAATAAGAAGAAAATTGTTGAAATCATATGTGTGGAGCACAGCACAGTATGCCTAGGAAATACGGGCAGTCTGAAACGCAGACAGAAAAACGGTAGCAGCCTTTTGAAATGCTGTGCTTCAGATGTATGAGGACGATAGCATGGACAGACAAAGATAATAACAAATAAGTTACAGAAATAGTAGGGGAACAAGGATATCTGGGGAAAAAGAGAAATAGTAGGGCGGAATACGTTATAAGGCATTTTTGGGGAATAGTATGTGATATATTACAAGCAGAGATAGGAAAAAGAGGTAGATGTAGACCTAGATCAGACAGTTATAGATGCAAACTGTGCATATTTCAGGGAAATCTGTAGGTTAGTTCAGAATAGGGAACAATGATGATACGCGTCTAACCAGTTCTAGGACTGAAGACCTAATGATGATGACCCCTCTAAAACCAACAGCTCTAAATCAGCATGGTAAATCTAAAACTAAGTATATACATCTAATGGCAACAACACTTTTAAATGTGCTATCAAACCTTCAAATCATTTTCACTTTAATAAGTTGTACACTCTTAGTTATTTAAATCAAATAGTAATGTATTCATATAGTGTCAATAAATCTCAAAATAATTCACTAATTGTCGTCTAAACGGATTAAATTTAGGAAATCCCAACCGATATGGTCGCAATCGTAAATGATGGAGAAAGAAAACACTCACTCTCGAAGTTGCTGACGTCGGAGTTGAGTCACTAGCTGGTCCACGGCAACGAGTAGGTGGCCCTACACCCAGAAAGTACGCACTTGTCCTCCCATTACAGCAAGGGACGACCATTCATCGTGGCTTTAAGGCCACCGGAGGAAACTAGAGTAATTACCAGTAAAAATTAATTTAATTTTGACGAAAAATACTATATTCCAAAAACCCTAAATACCTACCCGGCCGTATTGCGTTCGCGAAATTTTCGTAACGAAAAACGGAAACAACCAAACATTCGTATACGTGTCTCCGTTGTGTAGATTGGAAATCAAATAAAATCAATTTCGTTCAGCCAGTGACCAGAGTTGAAAGTAATATTTCCATTCAGAATTAACCTGGAAAAACAGTTTATATTGGGATAATACGCAGCTTTAATTCGACGAATTCTTCCGACGGAAAACACATAAGAAGCAATTATCGGATACTTAGAACACGTTATCGACTAACTGAGTATAGCATAAACTTACGTTAGGGAATTCTGGGAAGTAGAATTTATTCTTAATTAGCGGAAGTATTTACCAAGTAAAATATACAGGATATTTAATTTATCAAATAAAGTTTTGTTTTAGAAGCAAAGTGGATTTTAGTTGAAAATTATTAGCCAGCGTATTTCTTTTTAATTACGAATCGACGCTTTTATTTAACCGCGGACTTGGATAAACGCATAATTAATTAGCAAAGGATTTGAGTTGAAAATTATTGTAAATAAAATAACCAATTATTGCCGAAAATGGACGTAACAAATCCCCCTCCCAGCAAAATTAAAAGGTCGAGGTAGGGAAGCAAAATAATGGGAGTGGGCAGGAACAACAAAAAACCTAAAGACAAAACTAAAAGAAATTTCGTTACTAGAATAAACAAACAAAAAAAGAACCACCCAACAAAACACACAAAAATACTTTTATCTGGCTCGAAGCTCCAAGAATAGAAGAAAGAGAAAGAATGGGGAAAAAAGATAGGAATGAAGGAAAGACGGCTAATACACTAAGATGGAACGGCCTGGACACTGAAAAGTCGTCAAATGACAGATATTTCTTGTGAAGGAGCAGTACAGTCTTCAACCTCAACAGAAGTAAAGGGACGAGGAAGAAAACCCAACAGTGCCAGCCAGAAGAGGACCCAAAGGTCAAGCCTCAAGCAAACAAAGGAACAACAAGGGAGAACGAGAGGAAGAGAGGAGGAATGCTGGGAAAAGGAACGTTGTACTCTCAACTGTGGTAGTCGAAACCGAAGAACCGAAGACAAGAAAGGCTAACTAGTTCTTAAGTCGACTAAGTCATAGTTTCCGAAGGAAGAAAGACGAACTAGAAAGCACCTTCCACAGGAGCGGATGGACGAAACACAATCGGTATAGGGACCGACAGCAAGGAAGACCAGCGAAAAGAAAAAGAGAGAAATGTGGAATGGAAGGAACGAAAAAAAGGAAAAAAGGAAAAACCCGAAAAGAATAACACCAACACCAAGTACAGAACCTAAAAAAAAACTAGGAATTGTAGAAAAGAAGATAAAACAGAATCCCAATGTAGTTATGTATGAGTAGGTGTGTGCATTATTTGCATGCGTGTGTGTGTAAGTGTGTGTGGGTGTGTAAGAAGTGTGTGTGTATGTGTTGTGCATGTATTCAGTGTGCGTGTATGTGTTAGACCGCTGTAGTCGCCTCGTACGACAGACATGACTAGCCAGGCATGAGTAGGTGTGTGCGAAAACATTCCAAGGTCGTTAGTAACACATTTAACCCTAAACAAAAATCGCAAGAGATTCTCCTGAATTTCTAACAACAAATTGTAATTTTCATTGAAGATAATTACTTTTCTTCATTACACTTCCCTAAAACTAAGCGATCAATCATTATCACAAAACTACTACTCAAATTTCAACTTACATAAACTTTCTCAAAATGTGTAAAAATCTTGTTTACCAAATATTTCAAAATACTTTTAACTTAATCAATTCTTCCAGATACATGTAATTTAATGAAGTTCCTCAAAATACCTGTATTTCAATGAATTTTCTCAAAATACTTACAATTCAACTAATTGTCTCAAAATCCAATTATATAACAAACACCAAACTCTGTAACAGTATATGCAATCATGCCCATGTTAATATTGTAGTAACCCAAAAATGTTGACCATAACAAACTTCTACACTGAATTAAAGTACTATATATTTTTTAATTTTTTAGCTACATGCTAACTTATCATAAATTTGAAATTACTATGACTCAAATCTAACTTCAGATTCTATCAATATCAAAAACAAGTTAATCATCTGGCACATTACTTCTCAGTTGTATTGCAATATATGGCTTTAGGTTCTTGATATGCCACTTTCCAGGTTTGAAACCATCAACATTTTGTAAATCATAAAAAGACTTGAAATTTTCTTATTGACACTTAATATAAATTTTCATGCAAGCTTTGTAGCAAATTTGTCAGAAGTACTAGATAATACCTTATTAGCTCTCCAAACCTTTTTACCAACTTCAAAAGAATCACTATGCCATCTCAAATTGTATTGTTGACAAGAGTGTTTGTAAGCTAAATGTAATTTTGTTCAAACATCCTTAAAAATATCAAAAAGACCTTGTCTGTCTGGCGCATATAACGGTCGGCTGTTAGGAATGATTTCAATATCATCATTTAGCACTAACCCAGCACCATAAAATCTACCAGTGACAGGAACATGGTGAACAAACACTGAAAGGTTTGGGGTATAATCAGCAGACTGATGTTTACAGAATTGATAGAATATTGAATTTTAGTTAACTCGATATCGCAAGAATCATATTTTTCAACATATAGTCGAATTGCTGTACCTATTGTTTTATTGATTCGCTCAACAAAGTTGCGTTGGTGAGAGTAGACGGCAGTGTTCCATATATTTTTGACCTGAGCTGTGCTCATTCAATGACCACAACAACCTGTATTGAATATCACGACAGTTCTCAGCACTGTACCATGAAAATGAAGCCATAGAAAACTATAATATAAATGCTTTCTTGAAATGTTTTGTACATGTCTGGATTTCGATCGGAACACAATACCCAAAATTTGTTACGTGCTGTATAACATTAGAAATATCCTAACTACAGACAGTAAATATATAAAAGAAAAACTGAAACCTTCATTATTTAATCTCAAATGGGTGAAGAGTGGTTTTAAAACAATTTTAGACTCTCTTGAAGATGACACCTGGATTTCAGAAGAACAAATACAAAACAAACTCTGTAATTTAACATAAAGAGCTAGAAATGACCATATAATACATAACAAAAGAACAAAAACAGCTATTAAGGAATGCCAAAGTGCTGTTAGAAACATCTTACATTACACCAATAATTACAAAATGTATTTACCGAAACCAAAAAAGCATCAAGTAACCATAACAAAATTGAAAATATTACAAAGACTGGTAATAGCAACATTACTAGACTGTTTTAAGCATTTGGTGGGAAGTTAGATAGACAATAAAGTACGCTGAGCAACATTTTTTGCAGTGCTGTATTTAGGCCACGAATCAACTATAGCATGTCACTTCGCTATTATTATAAACATATCATCAAAGACCTTAGCACACATCAGACAAGTGCAGACTATATAAACAACAAATAGAAGCAATATATCATATTACAAGTGCACATCCAATACTAACAAATGTGGAATATACATCAGATGACACAACAATACTGTAAAAATAATTCACCGACAGTTAGTCCTGCTTCACAAAATGTGCGAAAAGCACTAAATATAGACTATTCTTCAATAAAAATAGTGCATCTGGTGAAATAACTACACACCTAATATACCGAAGGAGACAGGAAAAAATTTTTAAAAAATACATTACCTTTGCTTAGGAAATCAAAAGCATGTGGTGGTACCAAGACAAAGTAGAAATAATACCAATTATAATATCAAGTACAATAGTCATAGCAAACAACCTACATCAATGCATTAAAATGCTGTAATTACACCCCAATACTTACAGCCTTACATGTGATTTTCCAGTGCTCCACCCGAAGGTACTACATTGACAAGGAAGTGAGTTCTTTTTACTTGAAAATTTTGAATTTTGCCAAACCCTTGCTGTTCCAAGCAAGGTAGGAATTTTTAACGTGCGTGACAACACTTACACACGGGCCCTCCATTTTACCTCTCATCCGACTGAGGGCGTATTTTTGTGAAAAATGCTCACCTAACATTTTTCAAGTGGACCGTGTCGGGATTCGAACCCGGCACCTTGGGCATACATACTTACATCCACAGAAATCAGTCATACTCAACAAATATTGAATCACCCGAAAAATTTTAAACACATAATAATTAAAAAGATAAAAGGAAGGCACGAGGCGGTAGCCCACTTACTTATCTACAAAAACCCGATAGAAAAATCCATATATAATGAGAAATAACAATAATAATATTAGCTGCAATGATTTACATATTCTAATTATTTGTTCAATGTAGATAGACTGAAATGATTTTTTACTTCAGCAATAAAGGCATGAAGATGTTGGTTGGATCTGACTGGAAAAATTATTTTGACTTAATTGTAGTTCAAGCTAGGAAACCAAAATTTTTTACTGATAAAAGCCGTCCTATTCGAGTGTATGATGAACATAGTGGAAATCATATTTGGGACAGGGTTACTAAACTAGAAAAAGGAGTAATTTATTATGAGGTATTGTTGTTAGTTCAATTTGTGTATTAAAAGAAGTAATAATTTATTTTATAGGGGACTGTACATCAACTACAAGATATGACAGGTTGGCGAGGTCGTCAGGTGTTATATTTTGGAGATCATCCTTATAGTGATTTAGCTGATGTTACTCTTGAGCATGGGTGGAGGACTGGTGCTATAATAAATGAACTAACGGTAAGATTTTGTTTTTTTTAAAATGCGATGAACAAATGGGTACTATTATTATAAATTTTTGGGCTAAGTATCAAAATATGTAAGCATTATCTATGTATTCGTGATGGTACTTCCGAATTTATTAAATTAATTCTTGTTAGAAGTAACATTACCAAGTTAACCTATCAGCATTTTTAACCGATTAATAATTTGACATTATTTATTTGATGAAATATTTGTAGAAAATGTAATATTGCTATTCTCTATGTTAAATAGCAAAAGAGTTTATTATTTTAGAAATTACCAGTAAGAAATTTGTTGACGTTGAAACTGGATATGTAGTGACATTGTGTATTTAGACAGTGTTGTAAATGCTCAAAAAGGTGATAAAATTTGTGTAACTTATATTCGACAGTATATTTGACATAGGGCGTTATGAAAGCACTTGTATGCACAGCAATTTGTCTGGGTTTTGGTTTTTCAAAGAATTTGCTTAGAAGTACAATTTGCAATAAATTGAGAATATGTATTACTTATTTCAATATCCAGTAGTCTACATAAGTCTCCTAACTTTAGGGTTTTGATATTTGCTATAGGAATTGTGCTTATAAAAATACTATTTTCTGTCTACTAATCCAGCTTAGTGCACGTCGTCAGGTAGAGTGAGGAGCTTCTCATCTTGGTTCTTCACCATGGTCATTTTGCAGGGTGGTATATTTTAATTTCTTCGTCTATTGATTGATTTTACCTAATCACAGTGAGCTGTTTGTTCGCCTGCTATCCCATCTCCACTTGGCTCACTGAAAATATAACAATCTACTTGTGGCCAATACAAGACAATTTTGAGAGAGTGGTATAGTGTGTTTCGGCTTCTACTAGTTCAAGCGCTCATGACGCAATAAAGCTCTAAGGAAAGACAATATCTATTTTTGTTCTTACTAGACACAGAAGTATTATATTGTTTCAGAGTGTTACAAAGTTTATTAATTATTATAGCCTCTATTAAATTAAGTGAAATCGTGATTCTATTTATCAACATTTCTCCAAACCTTATCACTTGCAGAACTCATTTAGGAATTACCTTTGTTTCAGCATTTTCACACGAACTGTATTATTTCTTATGCATTTTTGAAATAAAATATGTACATATAGAACTGAAAATTGCATGATTGACTACAAACTATAATTTTAACAGACATTCTATTTTATCGAAATAAGTGAAATTTTTATATTATATTAACATACTTGGAAAAAGTATAAAAATATAAAAGATATGAAAATTATTTGGCAACACTATAAGAGAGTAACCTACTTGTATTCAATCTATTGTATCATGCCAATACAGCACTATAAAGTTTAACAAGAAGGATTTAACAACAATTTATATGAATCTGGCCAAAGCTTGCTTGACTAAAAATAGACCGATATTTTGTTGTGTTGCAGAGTTATCAGGGATACACTGCTTTAACTTGTTGTCCAAAAAGTAACCTATTCTGTGTAAGATGATTTACACAATTTTTTCGTTGCCTTTTTAATGAATTGGAGTCAATGATTTGCACCTAATCAAAATTACATCAATTTATACTAACAGCCAACCAATTGATTTTATTAACAACTCTGATGTACTAAAAACAATGTAAAATTATGTACTGCTTGTAAATGAATGGATAGGTTTACTTATAAATTCGGGGTAGCTCAGACAATTTATTTAGGACATAACAGACTACATGAGAATCCATTTACAATCTTCTGTGATAGAAACTAGCACAGCTGAATTTACTATTTTCAAAATTTTGTTCTTTGTATGTGAATTATTTACCAAACAATTAATTCAGTGATTCTTGCTTTCCTAAAGAAATTTATATATCTTCTAACTTAATATTATTTTATTTGACTACATTTGCCACAAAGGTCACATATCGCTTAAAATAATTCTTAGTCACTTTTAATTTTCCATCAATTATTGTTTATAAATTGTTAAAGCCAAGGAAATAACTTGTTATTTAGTAAAACTATAGTTAAGGTTTTGCTCAATATTTGTAATTAATTCATGCTCTATAATAAATGCTTGGCAGCCACAGGCTGCTTAACTTCCCTTCACATTCCTTGCATGTGATTTTTCCAATGCTACATCCGAAGGTACTACATTGGCCAGGAAGCGAGCTTTTTTACCTGAAAAATTTTGAATTTTGCCGAACCCTTGCTGTTCCAAGCAAGGTAGGGATCTTTAACGTGTGTGACAACACTCACACACGTGACCTCCATTTTACCTCTCATCCAAATGAGGGTGTATTTTTGTGAAAAATGCTCGTCTAACATTTTTCAAGCGGACCGTGTCGGGATTTAAACCCAGGACCTTGGGCGTAGTAGTCACACACATACCAACTACGCCACGGAGCCGCCTCCCCCCCTCACATACCACTGAATCTCGGTGAAATAGAGCATATAATTAGAAAACAATAGAAGGGAATCGAGTTGTATGTAGGCTGTTGTGAGAATTTCAGGGAACTGTGTAGGCTAGCTCAGAACATACATAAGCTGAGGTACAAGTCCAACCAGTCTTAAGACTTAAAACCTAATGACGAAAAAATAAGTGCTTTAAAATCTGATGATTATTGTAAACAATTACAGGTGTGGTTGTGAAATATTTTCAACTAATGTTGATTGTGCGAAGGGATAAATTGGAAAAACTATTAATTTGACAAAGGTTCAAGTGCTGGGGGAAATGGCAGCCAAAGGCTGCTTACCCCCGTACACATACCACTGAATATCGGGGAAATAGGGTATATAATTGTAAAACAATAGAAGGTGACCGAACTGCATCAAACAAGAAAGAACAGCAGCTATGTTCAAAGACAACGAACATAGATACAAGGAGAAAACTGTTCAAAGCATATGTGTGGAGCACAGCACATTACGTCTATGAAATAGGGACAGTAGGAAAATGAGACAGAAGCCTTCTGAAATGTTGTGCTTCAGATGTATGTGGATGGTAGCATGGACAGACAAAGTCAATAACAAATAGGTTGTAGAAATAGTAAGGGAATAGAGCTATCTGTGGAAAACGAAAAAATAGAAGAAATAGAAGGACAGGATATGTTCTAAGGCATTTCTGGGGAATAGTACGGGATATATTACAAGCAGAGATAGGCAAAGAGAGGTTGAGGTAGACCGAGATCAGACTTTCGCACGCAGATAGTGATAGATGCATCATTGTTAGGTCTTCAGTCCTGGAACTGGTTAGACGCGTACTCTCATTGTTTTCTATTTCAAACTAACCTCCACATTTCCAAGAAATTTGCACAGTCCGCATGTATCACTATCTGATCTAGGTCTACATCTACCTCCTTTTTCCTATCTCTGCTTGTAATATATCCCATACTATTTCCCAAAATGCCTTAGAACGTATTCTGTCCTTCTATTTCTCCTATTTTTTTCCAACAGATATCCTTGTTCCCCTGCTATTTTTATAACCTATTTGTTATTAACTTTATCTGTTCATGCTATCGTCCTCATACATCTGAAGCACAACATTCCAAAAGGCTACTACCGTTTTTCTGCCTGCTTTTCTCAATGCCTGTATTTCATAGACATACTGTGCTGTGCTCCACACATATGCCTTTAACAATTTTCTTCTTATTTCTATGTTTGTTGTCTTTCATCATAGACGCTGTTCTTTCTTGTTAGATGCAGTTCAGTCCCCTTCTATTGTTTAACAATTATATACCCTTATTTCTCTGACATTCAGTGGTTGTGAAGGGGAGTAAGCAGCCTGTAGCTGCCAAGTTCTCCCAGCACTTGAACATTTGCCGATTTAATATTTTTTCCAATATATTTTTTCGCACAGTCAACATTAGTTGCAAATATTTCACAACCAACACCTGTAGTTTATAATAATCATCAGATTTATTTGTACTTATTTTTTCGTCATTGGGTTTTCCGTTTCAAAACTGGTTGGACACGTACCTGCACTTATTTATATTCTGAGCTAGCTTACACAGTTCCCTGAAATTCTCACACAGCCTATATACAGCTTGGTTCCCCTTCTATTGTTTTATAATTTTATGCCCTATTTCACTAAGATACAGTGAAGGAGGTTAAGCAGCCTGTGGCTGCCAACATCCCCCAACACTTAGACATTGCCGAATTAATAGTTTTCCAGTAGATCCGTTCACACAATTAACATTATTCAAGAATATTGCCCAACCAATACTTGTAGTTGCTTATAATAATCATCATGTTTAAGTACAGTTACTTTTTTCGTCATTAGTTTATCCATCTTGGGACTGGTTGGATGCATACCACTATTGATTTCTATTCTGAGCTAGCCTACACATTTCCCTGAAATTCCTACAGCCTACATCTTTCACTATCTGTGTGCGGTAGTCTATCCTAGGTCTACCTCGACTTCTCTTTTTTCCTATCTCTGCTTCTAAAGTATTTTTAGTACATCTTTGTTCCTAACTTTGTCTGTCCATGATATCTTCATCATACGTCTGTAGCACCACATTCCAAAGGATTATACCTTTCTCTTGTCCGCTTCTCCTACTGTCCAGGCTTCAGAGCCGTACAGTGCTGTGCTCCACACATGTTTTATGCAATCTTTTCCTTGTTTCTATGTTTGTTGTCTTTGAACACAGTAGTTGCTTTTTCTTGTTAAGTGTAGCACGACCTTGTGCTAATCTTTGTTTTGTATCTTTTGTGCTCTTTCCATCTTGCATTGTAACAAGTTTATTTTCCAGCAATATCTTGACTAATATTTAAGTTAATAATTTTATAAAAAGTCAATTCAAATATAATATCTCTACACAATCTACGTGAAAATTATTACAGTTGTTAAATCCAATATAAGCTTTCGAACTGCGAGCATAAATTATAAGTTAAGCGGTGACAGAAAATGCCATTTGTGAGAGTCACTATAAGGGCCCCTCCTTTGATAATTATAAAAATCGTAACTGTTGTCAGGCGGTAGTATACGTCGAATAGAACACTTTCACCTGAGCTGTTGTTTGAGGTCATTCGTTCTTTGTATAGAAGAAGGCGTTGCACACCTGGTGTTGGAAACGCAGGAAGATAAAAATTGATTTCAAGATGAAATCGTCTTCGTTAAAGCACACTATATGTCGACACTTGGCAGATTATAGTTGCACAAGAGGGGGCGTGAATTAAAATGGTTGGCTTTATCATAGCAGTAAGTATTACCGTGCTTTAGGGCCTTTGTTAATTTAAAATTTTCAGTGCAGCTTACATTAAATGCAAATGATAGTAAATACAACTTATATTAATGGCAACTTATAGGATTTGTAAAACTTATATGTAATTTTATTTGATGTGGTAATTAATCCAACGTGGTTCATTTATTCGATGTAGAAGCACGTGATGTTCGTTTGATATTCTGTATCAGAGTTAATTGGATTGTGTGGTGTTGGAGAATTCTAACCTGTTTATTGTTGAAATAAGAAGATTCCAATTTATCAATTATTATTCTGGGTATGGTCCAAATACATTGCAAGTATTCTTCCGATGGATTAACATCTGGTATGTAATTAGAGTTTAAGTAGGTCAAGCTGTGACCTTTGGCATGACAAACAAGTAAGTTTTGTTTGTTCACGTGGAAATTTCCTAGTTCACTATGTGAATGACAAACAAGTTAGTTTTAACATTGGTGAAAGGAATCTATGAAACTTCAATTTTATCTTTTTATTAGTACAATAAAAAAATGGTAGATGGCAGTATACAGGTAGAAAAGGTTAACTTTCAGGATTAACAAAAATTGAAGCTATTGTTTGAATATCAAATTATATAAGTTTAGATAACTAAATTGTTTCATTTTGCTTTTTAATAATTATTAATCGGAATATTTTAGCATACGATTTAATGTAAAATCTAAGTAGTACTACCAAGGCCAAATGAAGTTTGTAGTATAAATTTAATCAATCATAAAGCTCAAATTTAAACATTTACAAGAATACAATCTTGCTAGATTTATATAATGTAAAATATTCCGGAAATGGTCCAAATAGATCGCAAGTATTCTTCTGATGGTTAAACATCTGGTAAGTAATTAGTAATTGGTGCTTTTTAAGTACGTCAAGTTGTAACCTTTGGAATGATAAACAAGTAAGTTTTTATTTGTTCAACGTGGAAATTTCCTAGTTCGTTATGTAATTGACCTCTGGATAACTTTGTCATTTGTGAAAAAAAACCTGATAAACTTCACTTTTATTTTTCATTAGTACAAACGAAAAGATGATAGAGGGCAGTATAAATGTAAATTAAGGGTTAACTTTCAGGACTAACAAAAATTGAAGCTATCATTTGAATACAAAATTATCTAAGTTCAGATAACTCAAATGTTTCATTTTGCTCTACAATAGTTATTAATTGAAATATTTTAATATACAATTCATATGTGAAGTCTCTAAGTAGTACTACCGAAGGCTAATAAAAATCTGTAGTATACCTTTAGTCATGCTTAATGATCAAGTTTAAACAATTACAAGAATAATCATTGCTAGATTTTTATAATGTAAAAATAACAACACTATCTAATTTTTGCGAGATACAGATGTTGAGACTATTACCGAGTATATAAGTACATATTTTTCGTAATCATAATTTAGTCAATTTTTAAAGTAAATTTGCTAAGATAATGTTTTGTAAATAATTTTAAACTGCAACTTAAAGGAATAGAAATTCATTTTGGTCAAGACTATGATTATTAGTTGGAATGAATGAGGTTTGATTCTTATTAATTATGAATTTTTTGAAATGAATGCACAAACTGTGCTAGCCTTGGTTTAATCTGTTTACAGGTGTAGCAGTGCATCTTTAACGATCAATATCGAGCCATAAGGTAAGCATCTATAAGGATTATGTTCTCGTAATATTTTTTGTATAGCGATATTTGAGTATAGGTTTCCGCATTCCCCTTATACAAAAGACTCAAGTAGGGTCTTCTTAGTATACAAAAATTCGGTGGCGCCATATTCACTATATTTTTGGTCGCAGTACAACCCCGGCCCAAAGCTCATGTTCTACCCAGAGTAAATCGCTCAACTAGCCGCTTAGCCTTTGGAGGTTTCCTCATCTACGAGCCATATTCCATCAAAACTAACCTTGGGCTCTTTACATCATCAGGAAATCCTTGTTATCTATCCTTGTGCCTTTCAGCTGGCAATATAGGAGTAAAGAAAATAACCCCTTAGTAAGGCAAAACGTTATAGCGTTATTTGGCTTCCTAGGTAGCAGAAATCCTTAACCTCTTGTAAGTTCTTGCTACCTATTTGTACTCTTGTTTTTGATTTATTTTCCCCTCCTTTGCATACTAGTTCTTTAGTTTTATTTTTGTTAATTTAAATACCGTATCTCTCTGTTAGAACCGTTTCCATTTCATTAAGAGCAGCTTCTAACTCTTCCTTGCTAGATGCTAATACCGCTATACCATTTGCAAATCTAAGCATATCAATTTTTTGTCCCTGCAAAGTAATTCCAAATGTCTTCCTGTATTTGACACTATTCATTGCCTCTTCAATGTACAAGTTACAAATTAATGGGGATAGGGCACATCCCTGTCTCATCGCTTTCCTAATGTTTACTTCTCTACGTTCCTGCTCTAATTCTATTACTGTTGTTTGCTCTTTGTATAAGCTATGTACTATTCGTCTATCGTGATAGATGCAGACTGCAAATTTCAGGAAAATGTGTAGGTTGGTTCAGACTAGGAAACAATGAGGGTACGTGTCCAACCAGTTCTAGGACTGAAGACCTAATGATGATGATGAATAAATGCTTGTGGATGGAATAAGGACTTATGACTGTCTTAATTGATTTTTCATGCTACTGGTTTTGGATGGTTGCGATCCTCCTCAGATCGAATATCAATTTCTAGTTTTAAGATATCTTGAAGTATTTTTTGGGGTTTTGATTGTTGGTGTTTTCACATAGGATTAAACCACCGCAGTGGTGTAAGCAGGGAAATCCAGGGGAGGGATCATGGCGCTCGAGCCTGAGACTTTGAGGGTCCTAAATTCATATAATATTAGGACATTAAAATTGCAAAGAAACACTATAATCATTGTACCTTGTACCCATTTTCAAAGTTGATTGATTGATTTCTTTTGCTTATCAATTTAACTCACGGGGGGGGGGGTTAAAGGTGTTAATGGAAAAGAACACTTATTGCAAATCAAATAACATTAATACCAAGACCAACAATGCGATTTTAATTTTAAGATATTCATTTAAAGTTTGTTTATAGCTAGTTAATTAAATATGATTAAGCCTGATTCTGAAAGCAAAATTTACAAAAGATGTCATCTGGTTATTAATTCTTTGAAAGAGACAATAGTTGCTAAATATGCATTATTCACTGACTTGGAGTTGGCTAATGTAGACATAGATTTTCAAAAGACTACGGCTGAGTTTAATAAATTCTTTTTGGTATTTATATATGTTAACCTTGAAGGACTTGACTGACTGATCTACACTAAAAACTTTTACCATGATACAGATGGTGATTAAGCTGGTTGTTGGCTAATGATCTCACCGAAAGTCTGGTTTTGATTAATTTCTCTGTAGTTGCTTCATCACTCGAATTGCAATATCTATCTGAGCATTAATATTCTGGATTGTTCTTGTTTATTCAAAATTACAAGGTCTAGATTGATTTTGTTGTCTAAAATCAGTATTATAATTTTCTTGGATCGTATTAATGGTTCTAATTGGTTCCCTGTTCCAGTTTTTAGTCTCCCTTCGTGATCCCCAAAAAATATTATTTCCTTGGGTTCTAAGATTCCTAATTTCCAAAATAATTATGGTTGTTATTTTGGTAACATGCCCTTCGTATATCATAATTTATTAGTATCTTTGAATAGTTTATCTCAGCAGTTCTCCATCAATCTGACTATCGCAGTTATACAAAATTATTATACCACTTTTTCTTCCTCAATCTGACCATGGCTGCCATCAAAAATTATCATACCACTTTAAATATTCTTACACTACATCATGACACTAATATTCTGAGGTACTTATTTCTGTTTCCAAGTGTTCCTGCCAAATATTTAACAATTTATTTATTTTTTGAAGTAGGATCCAGTTGTTTAACTGCACAAACTTTTTAATAATGCTATCTGTGCCAGGTTTGAACCATGTCACATTAGAAACTAATGAAGTCGACACTTTGCTAACTGGTATACGGGAATCATAAGAACAAGTCATAGAACACTACTACTGAACATACAGACACATGTTCAATTAAGCCGAGAGGTGTCTTGTGGAAAAAGTAGTGTAGGCAAGGAAGTTACTTCTAGACTACCAGTTTTTTTACCACAAGACACATTTTGCTTGATTGGGCTAGTGATTTTCCTTGCATACACTACTTTACTACAAGACACCTATCGACTACGTTTGTCACAACAATCTAAAAACAGACGATGGCTACTACTTTTCCCCCATTTGGAAAATAAGCCTATGTTCACAAAAGCAGAACTGTGATGTTCACTGATCCGCTACGGCGCTCCTTTTTATTCATGATCACTCATGCATCAAGTTTTCGCCCTATATAAACTACCACTTTTGCTACTTTCACTAGTTAGTTTGCCACAAGACACCTTCTGGCTTAAATGGGCTGGTGAGTCTGCTAGTTTAGAAGTAACTTTACATACTCTTTACACTTGTCTATTTATATTATCATTCTTATTTTTATTATTATTTTTATTATTTATTTTCTTTTCTTGTTCTGATGCCCCTTACAAAAGTGGGCAAAACGTCAACCTTAGTTTATAAAATGACCCGACCCAACCTGGAACCATAAATATTTATGTGACAACACAGTTCATCTACGAATATATCACATTTTTTAAGACTCCAGCATTCCGTATAGTTGTGTTGCAATTCTTGTAGTGCAATTACAGCAACAGTATGTCTGCATCTTTACTAAGCTCATAAGTTGGAGATTCTGGCAGTAGCTATATGGTATTTATCAAATTAAGAATCTTTGTTTAAACTAAGAGGATACCAGTTACATTAAAATTTTAAAAGTACGCCTGAGTACAGCAGTCTTGTCATTTCCCATTTTATAGTACCCCATTAAGACAATGTAAACCTATAATTTCCTTAAATATTAATACAATAATAGCAGCACAGTAAGACAATCATTACGACATGACTAACAGGGCAAACATGATCTTTTATAGTGATAATATGGAAATAGAATTTATAAATTGTAAATGTGCCCATTTTTAATGCTAGCTGCAAAAAATATATAAACTTTTAAGTTTATCATAGAAGTTGCAAATTTCTCGAATATTTTTTATCGGATTATTAATAACTAGGTTCAGATTGTAAGCAGCTTAGTTTTACATACAAAGCCAGTGATTCAATATTTTTTATGCGCCATTTTTTTGTGTTTTAAATTCTTGTCACCAAAAAGTCAGGAGGGTTAACAGTAGCATTTGTGAAGGGTTTTAGAGCAAGATGACCAAGATCTTAGAATTTTCAATTCAATTTTTGTAATTTTTGACTATCCACTAACATTTCTCTGAAAAAGGCCAACCGGTTGACCCAGCTGGTGCTTCAAAATAAAATGCTTATCTTTAGTACTGAGTGTAAGCATGTTACATGTGAAATTGTGTCTAATGGCTTGAATGAAATTTACTTGAACACGGAGACATAACAGTAATAATGCATCAGTTAGCTTGCAGTGGCAAGAGATGAATTCTAGGAAAACAAATGCAAAGCTTTCATGGGTTACAAACTTTAACACTTACACCTACCCGAAAAAGTCTCTGAACCTTCAGACCAATAAAGCTGCTGGGTGTCAACCCCCCTGAAATTTGGTCTCAATAAACGACTAAATGGTTATTTCTGCCATGCAGGTTGCTGAAACCATATGTAAATCTTGTTTTCCTACTTACAGATTTAAACTAAGCACAAATAGTGATAAAACTTCATGCTGTTCATATATCTTATATTAAAACACGAATATTTCAATATTGAACAAACACAACCAACACAATTATACCAAACTCTACCCTAATTAGTCAAATTGCATGTATCTAAAAGAAAAGAAACATCTTAAATTTTTTCAAATATAATTATTCAACAAATTTGACTGGCATATATAAATTTCTTCAAATACAATTGTAGTGCTTATTTCTATTACGCTACGCTCTAACTAAGCATACATCAATGTAAAAGTTTGTATCCTAATAAAGTATTTGTAACTATTGGAACATACGTCAACAGAACATGAAGTAGATAGAAAGCTCAAATTCTGTCACTTATAGCGTTTGGTTCAAATACAAGGTTCAACCAACTCTTTTAGTGCAGGACAAACTTGGATGCCAGTAATAGATATATCCAACTTCTGTTGAATGAAAGTATTCACTACAGAGATTTTCAAATATAGGTGGCACTTTTATCAAATCTGTGAGTACTTTCACGTTTGTGGCTTGTTTCTACAAATCTGATTTCAATTTACCATTACTTCAATTACTGTAAACAGGTTCGTCCGTCGGACGATCATGCTTGTCACTCAACTCAAGCTATAGGCTTGTATGTAAAGATTTGAATGAATCTGAATGCTCCTTCCATTATGCTGATACAATTTTTCTAAATGCACCAGCCCCACATTGGGTGTCAGTGATGCGGTTTTTTTTCTTTAATGGGCGCCAGTGTTACGTTTTTCTTATTATTATATATATCTGACTCTAGACGTTGGGTGTCAGCAAAACGAAGTCTTCCGACGTAACTAGGGGTCTATTCCTTGGGTAGAGCTATGAGAAATGGGGGGGTAAGTCGAAATCTGTTGGTGGGTCATACTCAAACTAAAACAAATAGGCGCCACCAAGTCCGGACTGATTCACGTTAATGGCATGGCATATTTCTAAGGGCGGACGTGGAGACCCAAAGAAAGAAAGATCGCCTTCGAAGACAAAAACCTGTCTTAACAGAATAAGACGCTGTTTCTGTAAGAAAGTATAATAATTAGATTAATAGAAAATTGGAACACTGTGTCCCGCAAACATACCTAAAGAAATATTAAAAAGATATTTTCTATATAAGGTTGGCATCAAAATTCAACTCTTAAAGATATTAATTTCCTGTGGTTAGGTTTGATCACATTTGATCAAAATAAAAAACTTTAAGCTTGGACTAATAATTTACTAAAAAGATTCTCTTTTTTTTTTTAAATAAAATGCATCATCATCATTAGGTCTTCAGTCCTAGAACTGGTTAGACGCGTACCATCATTGTTCCCTATTCTGAACTAACCTACAGATTTCCCTGAAATATGCACAGTTTGCATCTATAACTGTCTGATCTAGGTCTACATCTACCTCTTTTTCCCTATCTCTGCTTGTAATATATCACATACTATTCCCCAAAAATGCCTTAGAACGTATTCCGCCCTACTATTTCTCTTTTTCCCCAGATATCCTTGTTCCCATACTATTTCTGTAACTTATTTGTGAAAAATAAAATGCAATGCAACAAAATTGAATAACTACTTGAATTACTTCGTAAATTTAAAGTAAGGTTTATCAACCTTATTCATGATCAAATATATTACAGCAAGGTGTAACTTATTACACAAAGATATTCTAACCCGTCAGATCTGTTCAGGTCGATTACATTACAAAAGTTACTATACAAATTTTCCTCTTTAAGTTAAAAGTACTAGTTTTAGTTTATAATGAAAATGATCACAAAAATATTCTTGTTTTCAAAAGTGGTAGTAACGCAGTGCTAAGCATTTGCTTTCAAGGATACGTGTGTCAGCAGCATATTCCAGACAAACAAGTGACGTCAGTAACACCTGTTGTTGTAACTAACAGTTTATACTGAAGCAACGTGTTGTTTCTTACAAAATCAAATGAGTGAATTTTAAGTTTGACACTGGGAAATCCAGCTTAGCAATAGTTGAAGCAAATATCATATTCGTACTTCTACACATCTGAACAAAATAGCGTGTTTCTAAAGTGAAACACAAAAGAATTTCTTAGAACTACTACGAACCAAACAAAACTGCATTCCTAGCCTTGATTAGGTACTTGTTTTACCATGCGAAATTTACTGCCTATATTCTACCAAAGTAGCATCCTTACTCTGTGTAACAAACGATCCTCTTTAAATTAGATCAACTTTCCATCTTCCAAGTACACCGTACACGTCGTAAAATGAAGTGGTTTTCTTAAAGTCGATTAAAGTTTTCAAAATTCTAAGTGCATCGTAGATTGTAGTGATGTTTCTCGTCGCCTAATCTCTCGTCGCCTAATCTCTCGTCGCGCTAAACAAATTTTCCCAAATTAAATAAGATAATAATGTTTATACTTTACCAACCGCTATTCAGAAAATGTGCTCACTCATTAAAATTGATACGCAGATTACTGGTCATCGTTCTTTCATACATCTTGTTACTTCTTCTACGTATGGCCGAGTGATTATCATACTCGTTTGGACGATCGGAGGATCCAAGGGGGAGGTTGTCACACCTAAACGCGCCTGCGACTGGCTGTGGAATACACCGACGTCCAACCACAAATAGACTAACAAATCAAGATGCTGTTTTAATGTATTATTTTACTTGTTAAATGTATCACGACACTATTTAATAAAAGTGTTTTATTATTTTCGCACTTTTAATGAAGGGATTTATCAACCCAAAAATAAAATTGTTACAATGCTATGGCAGAATTTATAAACTATATTATTTTAGGGAATTATCCAATTTGCTTTATTCACAGTTTGTACCATTTGAACTGAACTTGTGCTTGAAGTCAAGTGTTTTACGATGCAAGGGAATATTATGTACTCCCACAGTTGCTATTTAACACTAACATCTGCCTCACCCAGTGTCACCAATATGCCTTAAATTTTATGATGTTTTATGGTTTCTATCTACTTAAGTAATTAGCATGTTCAAAGGATGACCATTTAAGAAAAAATGTTTTGGTGTTTTTCTAATTTGATATTTAACATCTGAAGTCTTCTTTACTGCTGGTTGTAAAAGAATGTATTTACTTTTCCTGATTATTTCAGTATTTTACTTTAATAATATAATTGAATAGTCCCTTTATAAACTGTAAACTACTCAAGCTTCTATAGAATATTATGGGTTTTCTCGTGCTAAGCTCATTTTGACTAACCTAAAATAATAAATGCATTTCTATATCCAAATGTATGCTTAATTAATGCATAAGCATTAAAAGCATTTCCTAATAATTGGCAAAATCTGCCCGATATTTTTGGTGATATTTTTTAAATTGATCACTTCAAGTTACTCTACAGAGCCAACATTGTGTTGTTGGATATTTAAAGGTTCCTGTTAATAGATGGTTATTTACCGAGCTTGTGTTTCTGATTCTGTTTCAGGCTGAACTTGGGCAGTTATATTTTTCATTTTCCAAGTCCACCATATCCATTTCTGCAGGTTCCTGGAACATGGAAGTTCAATTCAAAACACTACTAGAACATGAAGGGAGTTTTAATTTTCCCTTTCATCAATTTGTAAAAATACTCGATCACTTTTGGTAATTTACTTAATTGTAATTTTCACTCTTCCAACTTTTTGTTTTTGTGCTTCACTAAAAGTTTATTCATTTGATCTTTTAATAGCTATATATTTCTTAATTTAGAAGTAACTGTATTATAAATTAAAATGTATGTACCTTAAAACTAAAAACTATTGTTAAACAGGATGCACTTTTTAGCTTCTATATACATATTACACCACACCAAATCAGCTTTTAAACTTTATTTATTCACATTGATTAATTTCTCTGTTATCATTAATATCTGTGAAATTTATATTTTCTTCTCCTTATCTGAATGAGTCATGAGTGACTGGTCCAGATATAATCCTACAATTAGAGTATTCAGGTAGCCAGTAGATCACAAAGGGATGTGTTTGTTTAGGTTGTTCTTATGGCCATACTAAAATTATGTCTAATTCAACAACAAGGCTCATTGTAGTTCCTAGAACAATATCACTTTGTCTTTATTGCTGTAACCCAAAAACTGAGTTCAAAAAGAAGCATATGCAAAAGTGTTATGATATATTTAATATGCACAATAACATAATTGTTCTTATACATAAATGACCACACTGCACAGTTATGAATATTATCACATTTAAAACAACATAATCTTATATACATTGCGTCCTTTCTCAAAGTCAAACATAAGCAATTAACTAAAAATGTATTTTGAATTCTTATGCTTTTGGTAAGTAAAGCTACAATAAAATATTGCATAAATTTTAAGTGATAAAGGCTTCAATTTATTATTTATTAGAAATGCAAAAAACGGCAGTATGTAAAAACGAATTATAGAAAATATTGAAATAAACCCGAATTTTGAGATAAATAATATCCCAGTCGTAGTCTGTTGAAAATCTATGTTTACTTTAGCCAACTTCCAGTCAGTAATTAATGCACATTCAGCAACTATTGTCTCTCTCAAAGAATTAATAACCAGATGGCATCTTTTGTAAATTTTGCTATTAGAATCAAGCTTAATCGTATTTAATTAACTAGCTATAAACAAACTTTAAATTAATATAAAATTATAATCGCATTGTTAGTCTTGTTATTAATGTTATTTGATTTGCAATAAGTGTTCCTTTCTGTTGATATCATTACCCCCTCTTGTGAGTTAATTTGATAAGCAAAAATCAATAAAAAGTTTAAATTCCTATGTTCAACTTTGAGAATGGGTACAAGGTACAATGATTATATTGTTTTTTTGCAGTTTTGACAAGTCCTAATGTTATATGACTTGAGGGCCCTCAAAGTCGCAGGCTCAATCGCCATGACCCCCTCTCCCTGGATTTCCCTGCTTACACCTATGCAGTGGATTAATCCTATGACAAAACACCAACAATCAAAACCCTAAAAAAAATACTTCAAGATATCTTAACGCTAGAAATTGATATTCAATCTGAGGAGGATCACAACCACCCAAAACCAGTAGCATGAAAAATCAATTAAGAGAGTCATAAGTTGTTATTCCATGCAAAAGCGTATATTATAGAGCATGAATTAATTTCAAATATTGAGCAAAACCTTAAAATACTGTTAATTCTACTTTAGTTTTACTAAATAACAAGTTATTTCTTTGGCTTTAACAGTTTATAAATAAATAATTGGTGTAAAATTTAAAGTGACTAAGAATTAGTTTAAGCGATATGTGACTTTTGTGGCAAGTGTAGTCAAATAAAATGATATTAAGTTACAAGATAAATAAATTTCATTAAGAAAGTAAGAATTACTGAAAAATTGGTTGGTAAATAATTCACATACAAAGAATTGAAATTTTGGAAATAGTAAATTCGGCTGTTCTTGTTTCTACCACAGAAAATTGTAAATGCATTGTTATCCACATGTAGTCTGTTCTGCCGTACTTAAGTTTCTTCAACATTTTAGTAGAAGTTTAATCTGCTGTTGGACCTTAACATTTAGATATTCTACAAGAGTTTGACCTTAGTACATGATATTAAGTTACTAAATTTTTCATAACTTTTTCGTTGTGCTTGTAGTATAGGTATGTAAAGGCCGAAGGTCCCCTGATTGTCTTCTGCTTAATAAAAGAGTTCCACAAAATGTAGCTTCCATTTATACAATAAAAACATCTTTATTTTTGTTATTAGTTAATGGTTTGTTGGCTGTATTATTTGCTTGTATATTTAAATGATCCTTAAGCAACTTTAGATCACTTGCTAAGGAAATTAAAATGTTTTTATTCCATTTTTGATATACAAGTTATTGACAGTCGATTTAAATATCAAATATTCAATTACACTCTAACAAATAAATGACAACTTTTAAATTAGCTTCAGCTTACCAGAATTCCATTGTTAAATAAACCTGTTTTCTTTCTAGAACATACAGTATCGTTATGTTGCAACACTGCTTTAACTACAATGTTATAATCAAAGCAAATGTATGCGACCTGTAGATTACTTACTGTAAAAAACAACTATCTCAGTGGATTTTAAACATGTAAGTCATAATATTTAAATTAAATAAGACAAATAGGTTTTTTATGTATGGTTTCCAGGTTTTACCTCTATAAGAATTTTACTCTTCACTCATTTTTTGAGAAGTGAGATTGATAAAATGTTATTTCTACGAGTCTTCATGTAGCTTGTACCAAACAAGTGTGTCATTCCTAACTTCCAGCGATATATTAGGTGTTTCTGAAATAGGTTCACAAATTTCTACAATAAATATTACTCATCAAAATAAGCACAGAAATTTTTATAAACATGCCTTAAACTGTATGACTATGAATTTATAACCCCTTTAAAGTTGAGCAAGGAAATTTATTTTCATTTTCTAATCACGACCAAAGAGAAGTTAGTATAATTTTGGCTATTTGCTATTATATACAATATAATATAGGCTAATTCCTTTGTTTTAAATATCAGGAACCTCTAATAGGGGTTGTGATATTTTATTGCATAATGTTTTAAGGTATAGGTTTGTATAAATTCTAATGGTAAAATTGGAATCTATGGAAACTTTTATGTAAAAAAAGTGCTCTAGTAAATTGAGATGAAACATTTATACTATCTTGATTAAAAATTTATCTTTAATTTCAACATCAATTTTCCATTGTGAAGCAAAAGTTTCATAACGCTATATCAGAACTGTTAAGTTTTACACAGATTTCGTATAAATTAAGATTAAATGTAGTTCAGTTGATTCGCTTTATTGTTAGTTTATTTAGATTAATTGTAGAAATGGCAAATTCTTGCCGAAATAACCGATATGCATTCTATATATGAACAAGTGTTAGGCAATGCAGTTAAGGCAAGGCGATAGATAGATTTTGGATCCTGGAAGCGTCTTTTTAAAAGTTTTATCCAAGAACTACAATTATCAAAATTAATTTTATTATTTCAATTCCCAACAGACTTGTTTTATTCATAAACTACTTGAACACTTATATTCTTAAGTATAAGTTAAACTGAATTAAATTAATACAAGTTACTAATTTTAATGATTAATAATTGGTGGTGTGTAGCTTGAATTCTAACAATGTGAAGGTTATGAGATTCAAAGACTAACTGAATGAATGAGCTTATTACATTCAACATGAAGCCTCCGGTCACACATCGTTCTCTGGGAAATTGCAGATATTGCTTTTCTACTGTTTCTTGATAAATCATACAGTGTCTTTATTTCTAAGTAATTATAAATAAGTCTTCTTGGTCGAAGTTAATTGTTCCTTATCCTATTGTATCAACTTGCGTCTGTGTTACAGAGCAGTCATCTCATATTCTATTTCTAGTATGAACTCTGTTGACATTATTATATTACATTCCTTTATACAATATATCATGTTATATATCTAAGACATAATTATAAAGTTTAATTTTAAATACATATTAATATAGGGGATATGTAACTCGTTTCCATGCCAAAACTTATCCATATAGAAGACTACCAGGTCAGAAAATATTTTAAAATAGTCATCAATGCTTACGGGAGAGTGGTTCTTTGAAGGCTCTGACAAATGATTGGGAAAGCATAGACTTGTAAGAACATTGGCGACTGTAGAGTGAGTTCTTACAACAGTAGAAAAAAAATTTTAAATCGGCGTGAAACGAATAAGGCAAATGCTTAATTTAAGTTTCCTATTGTGTGGCTAATCTATTGTGAACAACTTCACCCTTTTCATATTCAGCAGATGCAAACTGTGTTTGAAGCTAATTATGCACTACGCCTCTGGTTTTGCTATCAGATTTTACAATAACTTAGATTAATCCCAAATTTTATATCAAGGATTTTGTCTACAAATGAATCAGGCTCTACTAGATATGGTTTCGTTAATTTTCATTGTAGGAGACATATTAATTAGGCGGTTTGTGTTGCCCAGTTATTTAAATGTAACAAATATAATATTTTCTGGATTAATAATTTGCCAGAATTTGTAGATGAGGTACTCCTAAATGAATGACAGCACGTGTAGTTAATGCAAATAGGTGCCCCCATCATACTTCAAGCACAATGGAAACAATTCTTAAACCAACCTTACAAATACTGTTGGATTGGTCAAGAGGGGGATTGTTTTCTGGCCTAAGATTACCTGATATTAACTTGTGAGGACATCTTAGGGCAAAATCTATATAACCTGTTACAGGAGGGTTCAAATCGACAAAAAACTATCTTAAAATACAAGGAGAGAAAAAAATTAGCTAAAATTTTTGTTTACTCACTTACCTTGGAAGGCTTCGAATTCTAAGGTCTCTGCCGATAAGGCACCATACCGCCGATTATCCTGGTAAACCTTCCCTGCAATGTTCATCTCTACTCAAAAGGTGGTTGTTTCCAGTAGGTTCATTTGCTTCATGTTTTCCTAAAGTCCCATCACTTAATAATTTATCCCCCTTCCTTTCACTTTTACTGTTTTCCTTTTTAATTAAAAACTCTCTCTCCCTACTTGAAAGATACTAGTTAATTTGAGTCAAGTTTGAATAGCAATCCAAAAATTAGAACGGAGGACCTCCTAAAGTATGAGTCCCCTAATACCCGCTACTGATTTTACGTTAACCGAAGTTTCTAGATCTCTTCTTACAAGTACTGAGCTTTTGCCTCTCTTGTTCTGTAAATAAAACTCAGCAAACCAACCCCACTTAACTTGTATTTAAACATGGAATATTTGAAATATTGATATAGTATCAGTTCATCATCACAGGCCCTATAAAAAATAACCCAATTTTCTATGTTTTTTCTTACAACGAATCCTTATGACTTGGTCAGGTGTGCAGTTACACCACTACTGAAAACTTCTTAAATTGATAAAATTAACATGGTTACACCAATTATATTTTCTACTTCAACCAAATGATTAATTCATGAAGCAATATTCTATGTTGATCCTTTCCTAATGTCATATGCTATTACACAAGCACATTAGAATAATATAAAAATATATAATAGACAGTTAATCACCACCATTGGAACCCTTACTTCAAATTAGTGACTTACAGGTAGCAAGTCAAGAGTTTATTTCTGCTTTCTTGAATGATTCAACTCAAGGGATTCTTGTTGTATCTGCGATCGCAGATGTAGCTGAAGTGACAATAACTTCTAATACTGTCTGAGAAGGTCCTGTTGAAATTAATGAACCTGTATCTTTAATGCCTGTTACTGTTGTTAAAATTTTACCTGTTCTTGTTTCTATATCTGCTGTTGTTGAGAAAGCAGTTCCTATTTTAGCAGAAGTTTTGCCTACTCCTACTCCTTTGTCTGACGTTGATGAAGCATTACTTGCTTTTACTCCTTTTTCTAATGTTGACGAAGTTCAACTTGATGCTGCTCCTTTGATAGTTCTTCCTGATACACTTCTTTATCTAATATTGATGAAGGTATTCTTGCTTCTACTTCTTTATCTACTATTGATAAAATTCTACTTGCTTCTGTAACTTCATCTAACGTTGACGAAATTCTGCTTGATTCTACTTCTTTATCTAAAGTTGATGAAGATATACTTTCTCCTACTTCTTTATCAAAGGTTGATGAAATTCTACCAGATGTTCCTTTAAGTAATGTTACGAGATGTATTTCCTACAACTTTTTACTTACTATATTATTATTTCGATATTTCTTGTACATATTTAGGGTTGGAACATATTGTAAATATGCTTATATTTAGATAGTAAAATTTTATTCTGGTTATTTTTTAGGTTTAGGTTACACTGTATTATATGTAAATTGACGCTTTATGTACATCACATTGTAATGAACGATCACGCAAATATGTATTTTCGACGCTTGTAAATATTCTTTTGGAACTGTACGTTTTTCTACATGTGGGTAATATAAATTTCTTTGTTACTGAGGTTTCTAATTCTTTTCTTTCTAGGTCACCTATCCCATTCTCTGACGTCTTTGAGCTTGCCTAAACTCTGATTCTTTTGGAGTTCGATTCTGTCTCTGTGTTTTGTTGCGCTATTCGGTGTAGGTGATTCTTTCTACTACTTACTGTGCTGCGTTTTTTCTTGTTCGCACGGAATACTGTAAAACATAACAGCAGCTTGTAACATTGTCAAATGTTACTATTAGATTTAGGCAGCTCAGGTCACAAAGCAAATTACGCACTGAGTACTCACATCTCCGTTTATTGAAACCAAATTTCATATATATTACATACCTCAAGTAACAATTTAGTTGTCATTTAGAACACTCTTAGTATTTCTATTATGTTTATTTGAATAATTGGTTTGGTTATAATGTAAACAACTATCTATATTTGTATGTGATATACCATGCGATAGTGTAGTGCAGTCATCTACCATCACCATTTACAAACTAGTTTGGATCGTTTAATAAAACGCCGCTAGAACTAATTATCCGCATTGACTCGTCCAACAGGTACCTACCCTTTATCAAATAAAGGCGGTTAAAGATTATTTTTTAAGAAAACAGGATGGATCATCTAGAGACCTGCGACTTGAGAATAGGGATTGCAAAAGTGTTGGCAGAGATTTCACGGACAGCTCGTAATTAATCGACAAGCGCATTAAAATATTATTAAAGTAGCATCCAAGTTTGTTTGGTATTGAAATCGCCTGGAATGCAGACACGTGTTTTACTAATTTGGCTTTGAAGAATTGGTAAAGTAGTTACATCTTTTAGAAATATCGTTAATTGTCAATGCTGTATAATTGATCCAGCTTACCATCTTATTTGAATTAATTAAATTAAACAATGTTCTTGTTAAGTACGAAGAAAATGTTAGGATGCGCCCACAGGTCAAAGTCTAAGTACATAACAGACATCCGTTTCCAGTTGGTGATACAGGTGGTATTATTTTAAACTGCACTTCCAAGGTTGGTACTATTTATATCTAATTTGACAGCAGTGTTGTTAGCCCTGTTTTGTTTACACTTCCTTTAAGGCTATTATGAAATCTAGCAAAGCAGAATTTTTGTTTGGAATTTAATTTGAACTTAAAAGTCAGATTTAGGGTTGATATATGCATTGATTTTTTATATGATAAGATAATGTAGATCAATACAAGTAAATAGAGCTCTACTATTAGTATTACAAAGATTTGCTTGACATAATATCTAACAAGCAACCCGATAAATGTCGCCCTCTGATTATGCAGAAAGAGGACGACATTTATATTAAAACGTGAAATTATATATCAACTTAATTATCAAATTCAATTTATGCTGGAGCTTAAGTTGATCTATTATTTATATAATTGATTTTGTTTATAAATTTAAATATACTTTTGCTTCTGTTGTCATCTAGTTTTAGAAGATTATGAAACTTTTTTATAATTATGAAGTATTAAGATCTGTACATTCAGATTGTGAGTAGAAAACAGATCCAGTTTTTACGTAAGCTTTTTTATTGTAATTTTAAGAGCCAAGCACTAAGGTTTAGGTTTTTTATCCTTTGAGATATAAAATAATAAAAATAATTACATTTTTTTTAAATATCAACAAAACAAAATTTATTATAAAATAGCCGTCTATTACATTGTTAATTTGTAACAGAAATGTTTTTACCTTGCATTATATGATCTAACAAAATTTTCATTTCTTTTTATTAAAAGAAAAGTTTTTACAGTTACTAAAACTTAATTTTTAGTGTTGGTATCAATTTCTTTTGGGTTCTACATTTTCCTTTAATTTCTAATTGTAGTAGTGCTCTTTTAAACATCTTTGATAACAATCCCCATACCCGCTCCACTGCTATCTACTGCTTAGAGTAAAGTCTAGAGTTTAACTGTGAGGCACGCAAATTTTCCCAAAAGGGAAAATTGTAAGAGGCTAACAGCTTGCAATTTCATTATTTATCATATGACATGTCATTTCCATTTTAACTAAAACCGTGGACTCAATTTTTATGTCTCTTTTCTTCAGACAATGTCTAGACATATTTCCTTTCACCATTAATAATTAATACTGGGTCCCTACATTTCTGTCATATTTAAATATATATTTAGAGACAATCTTTCCTAAATGTATTATAAGAAAATATTATTACGGCTTTCAAAAACTGGTTATAAAAGTTATTCTGTGCAATTATGTGAACTATATTTCCATTAAAAATAAAATAAATTTGAAATATTAACGCTAACATTAAATACTGCCAAAGTTTTTAATATACACGATGCGTTCTTGCTGAAAAATCTAGAATATTAATCTTAAATTATTAACTGTACTCCATTCACTTTAACTTTAGATGATGTTAAATGTAGTAATGAAGTCTTGACAACCGTATACAAATAAATACCTACAATTGTGCTTGAAGGATACTGTCATTTAACACAATAAAGGTTGGCAGTTTTGTACGGTGTTACCACCAATTCCTCTTACAAATCGAAACATTTGTCATTCAACATCTGCCAATGGGACTGTTCGTATATCTTTCATTAAATATATTAGAATATAATTGAACATTGGCAATGTAGCATTTTATCCAGTTATGATGGCATCCTAAAGTTAAATAGGATGAACTATACAATCATAGTACTTTACTTTTTATCTAAAATAACAAATGTGTTACACATCCTAGTTGCTAGCATAGAGGAGTGAAAGGATAGACTCGAAGTCACATGCTTGGAGATACGACAAACTCCAGGGATTTTGCTAGAGTTCTCAAGTCATTCAAAGGTTGAGCTAGGAAGTACATTGTAATGAGAGGAGAGACAATTTAAATGTTTTCTGTACAATGTAGATAATCTAATTTTTCATATATTTTAAGTGTTATTTATTTCATTTTTTGGTTATTAAAAGCTTTTCAAAATGGTACTATTTATTTCAAATTTGAATTGTTGATAACTACAATAACTTTTTTTGATAAAAGAAATTCAACTTGATAAAATTTAAATTTGTTTTCCAATGACAAATTGATGTTGAAATTAAAAGATAAGGTTTTAATCAAGGTGCATAAATATTTCATCTCAGTGACGGGAGATATCATTTTCGGTGAAGAGCACCTTTTTTGCATAAAAGTTTCAGTAGACTCCATTTCACCACAAAATCTTACACATAAAAAGTTACGGGATAAAACATGTCCTCTCTCTCATAATTGAGATGCTCCTGATACTAAAAATAAATGAATAAACCTATCTTATTTGGCACAACGTGATAAGTGTGTAGCCAACATTTGATTAAGAAAATTAACAAAGTTTCACCTAATCTTTAGGATAAGCAAGATTTCTACACAGATATATACTTTGGATCTTTTGAGACATGTAATCATTTGGGATCTGGGCATATGGTGAACTGCTTCTTTGTAGATATGCTTAGGTTGATAAGGCTAACATCAATAATGATATTGCTTATAGTCATGGATAGACCTGTGATCTTAATATTTGTTTACTAATTTTGAAATAATTGAATTTAAAAATATATTATTGACGTATTTATTTGTCGGGTTTGGACACTAATACAAGATGCTGTTAGATTTTGGTATTACATTACTGTTTTATGCTGGTCTTAGAGATATTTGCTTTTTTAATAGCCAAAATCTGCTTTTAGCATGAAATAGAAACACTTAATTTAACAGAATTTAAACAAAATGCTAACTGGTTACAAATGCTGACTGGTTTAATAGAGGAACACCAAGATTGTGAGAATTCAGAAGAAGAAGCAGTATTGCGTAAATGGATGCAAGAAAGAGATATATTAAGGTGGGTGACAGCTCCTAACTTCTAACTATATGTATATATTTATTGTTTCAGGAATAAGATCAAGGTAGTGTTTAATGAACAGTTTGGTAGTGTGTTTCGTACCTTCCATAATCCAACATATTTTTCACGAAGATTGTTCAGATTTGCAGATATTTATACATCAAATATAACTAATCTACATAAGTATTCCGTTAACCATACATTTTATCCTAGACGAGGCGTGATGCCACATGAATATACATCTTATTTTGTATAAACATTTAAATTGAATATAACTAACAATGTAAACAGCTGAACCATATTTCTTTTATAATGTAATTGAAAAAATGGAAAGTCTACACTGAAACAAAATACCTGTTTTTCAAAAAATTACTTTCAATAGTAATACAATCGTCTAATAAATAAGTAATTACAGTACATATTATAAAAATATAGAATTTCTTCTAACATTGTTTTTTTTTTTATTTTCATTTAGGAGCAAGTTAGTCTTAAAGTTTCATGAAATACCATTGTTGTCTTGATTGGAAGGTTGTGGCATTTATATAATAAAATTTTGAAGTTAATGATTATTCAAACATTTTATTTAAAAACAAGTCAAATGTCAAATTGATATTTTATCAAAAATCTTTATTTGATCACTAAGAATTAGACTAACAACATGGATCGACATAAACATATAAACTATAATTTTTTAATGTGTACTATAAAACGAACTCACGCCAACTTGAAACCTCCTATCTATTTCCATTTAGTACAGAACTTCTTTCTTATGTACACACTTAAAAACAGATAACAACATTTAAAACTAGAAATGGAATTGACTGATTAATAAAATTTATTCTTCATAATTACAAAAAGGTGCAAGTATTGTTACTTAAGCTTCATGCATTGTTTTTCTTGTTTAAGGAGCAATCTTCCCACAAAATTATAACCATTTAAAAAAAAAGGCTTTTTTGTAATTATTTTTCCTGACACTAGCTTTGGTATTATTGTTCCATTTCTACCATGTGTGACACCAAAGTGCACATTTTTATGTTCATGCACACATGCATGGAGGCACCTATGCACATACCACACACGGAGTTTTAAAATGCAAGTTTATATTTATGAAAATTAGTTTTTTACAGAATCGATTACAATAGAATACAATGATGAATAGTACAAAATATTCATATCAAACGACAAAGTTACTTGCTATATCTGTAGAAAAATAGAACGGAAATGGACCATTTCCACCGACATTACAAAGAAAAAATACTTAGTAGATATTCTAACTCTTGTAAATGTCGTTGAGCATAATTTTGGTCTTCCAAAGAAAAGTTGCTTTAAAAACTCACTTTTGTAAAAAAAATAATTAAGAAAACTAATACCACGGTAAATACATCAGACGAATTACCAACAACTGCACGTTTTATGACTAAACAATGACTGTATAAGACTATTCAAACTTTTTTACCAAAAAATTCACAGACAATACAAAATATCATATTCATTAATAATAATTAAGGAAGTTTTGGTTGTTTGTAAATGCGTCAATTACAGAAAAATTTATGAATCGTCAGAAATACGAATAGACAACACACCACAGCTGTATAACAATTTACCAAAGTTAGTTGACCATGAAACACAAACATTGGATGTAGTGCTAGTACCGGAATAACTTTTCCATTGCTTTGCAGCAATTAAATACCAATAAAGCATCTGAAGTTGACAGATTGACTGTTGATTTTACCTACAATTTTGAATTTGTCTATAAAATCTATCTATCACAATATATTTTTACTGCATTACAAACTCAAAAACTACCTATAGTATAGCAAAGGCAGTTTCAACTGGTAGGAATAAAGGAGGAATGTCTTACAGATTTTTCAAATTGGTATACATCAATTCTAGGCAGCAATTATAAAACTTACCAGATGTGTCACCAAAAGAATAATGATGGCAATGAGTATGTTAATAAACCCCGACCAATACTTATTGCTGGTACACAAAATATTGTTTGATATCTTGCACTTATATTGATATGTATAAATATATGCAAATACACACAAACTTCTATGGCAGTCCTTCATTTGGATCAACAATTATATATTTATTTAAGATACTCAGAACCATTGATTTTGGTGATAATCTTGTTATCAACATTAAAATCCTTTACGTAAATGTGATCACTATTCTTCAGAACATTATCAATGGGAATTGATTTAGAGTCATATGGAGATTTGCAAAAGACCAACTTGCCCATCGAAGATACCTCAAAACAGTTGGATACTGTGAAATCTGCTTGTATGCTCGTATGCTGTGCTGTAAGATAGCAGGAAATGCTATGCATTTAGTAATCGAGTATTCATATACAATATATTTATGGAAGATTGTCACGTGACTGCTGAAGAAAATTATGCACTAAGCATATATTTACCAGACAATTCTAGTGGACTGAAGGAGCAATCGAAATTCGATAATCTAACAAACTAATAATGCTTGCAAAAATGATTTATTTAATGTATATTGTAAAATATAAAAATAGAAGCAAAACCCAAATTATATGTAACGTTTGACACAACTAATAAAATCGGGGATCAAAAGAATTTGTCTACACCAACCAAAAAAAACATTTAAATTTTTTGTGTTGGATTGACAACAACATACTACACTAGAGACATTTTGAATCAACAAGAATCGCTTCAAAAGTGCTCGTCCATAATTAATTTTAATTGCTATTTATATAATTTAAATATGTATTTAGAAACACTATTTTGATAGACTGTATACTTTGTTACAGTTTTAATAAATAATTTTTGTTCATAATGAAGAAGTGATTGATTAGATAGTATATAGCTTCTAACCAATGAACTAAGCAATTTATTATTGAGATATTCTAATTTGGATTTAAAAAATATAATTTCAGATTATTTGTGATTGTTAAACATTTGGAAAGTCAAAGTAAATAATGACCAGTGAAATGGAAATACTTTTGACGCTGTATTTGCCTTTGAGCCAATTTTATGATTTCACGACATTGTTGGAATTCTGTGAAGTAGATATAGACCAACTTGATGAGCTGCAAAAACAGCAAAACCAGTCATTTGTTGTTACAATTTGTCAACTAACACAATTGATATCGATTTCATTTTTGGTTACAAAACGGATTACACGGCTATTAATCTTCTTTGGGAATTAAACCACTCATAGTTTTTAAAATCATCTTTATTTACGTTTCGATCCATGACCTAGAAGTTAGACTTTTAACCTTTAAAAATTTTTGCTTAGTGTACTCAAACCAAATATTTTGAACATCAATACATCAAAGTCACCTTCAATTTATGTCATAAATGTCAAACTTGAAGTTTCTATTATTTTGACAACAATCCTAGGTCATGGATCGAAACATAAATAAAGATGATTTTAAAAACTATGAGTGGTTTAATTCCCAAAGAAGATTAAAAAGAATGCTAAACAAACCACAACAAACATACAGAGAGTATTTACGGCTATTAAGTAGTACTTTCTCCTGATTGACATTTTTCACTTAACTTCTAAGTATTTGAACCTTGTCTATAGCTTGGTTAAGCATGAGTGTCTATAAATTGTTGCTATTATATTATATGACGAGTTATTTTAGTAATTTTTCTTATGTATTGGTGCATATGAGTTTAGCTGTTTGCACCTGTTTGAATTGGTTACTATTTTTTTTATAACTGCACATATCACATCAATAATTCTTATGTTTTGTCTCTTTGCTCCTATTTTAATATTGTATAATGCTCGGTGCTTTAAATTTTTTGTTTGATCATTAGATATTGTTAATAGCTGTAGTTTATGATAACTAACAAATAAAGTTTATGAGAGCTGAGTTTAAAAACATAAGTCATTTGTGATTTATAACAAATAAACCGAGCACTATTTAAAAGACCTGTTAATTTTAATAAAAGTTCATATTAATATTTTAAAATTTTGGACATATTTCTGTCTGTAAATTCTAGTGAAAAATGTACATATGTGATTTTGTTGCTCGACTTCTGGCATTGTACTGATTAGAAGGCAATCAATTTTTTTCAAACATGCTTTCTGCAAATTTTTGGAGGGGTATTTGACATACATTAATCCACTCTTATAATAGTGTGTCATGTATAACTGACCATGTATTATATAAAACCAAACTACCAAATCATATCTCTATGTAATGAACAAAATAGGCAGGTGAAAGGGTTTGAATATACTCTGGCATAGTTCAAGTAACGCAACTATGATTTTGTCCCCCTATCTACGAATTTGGCCTAAGTTTTTTCGTATTTTCTAATAATAATACCTATAGAGAAGAATTAAATACTTTGTACATTAATAAAATGCTTTATTATACAACCAAATTATATACCTACCAAATTTGTATATGTTGAAGTTGAATTATGGTTTGCTGACTACGATAATTAATTTCAATTTCTTACTTTGGGTCTATTTGTATTGCCCACCTTAACCCGATACTATGGAGGTGTACTTATGCCACTGCACAGCTTGTTATAGTGTGTAAGCAATTAAAGACATAAAATCTCTTCTGAGGTAAAAAGGACACTACAGTTCAAGATAGAACAACAAGAAAACGAAGAAATAGTCAAGAAACCCATGACGCTAGAGTATCTAGAGTTAGACGACCTCAACCACGCCATGAAATTAATGGAAAGTTACAAAGAACATTTAAGTGAACTCAAAACGCCAAAGTTACACTATGACAATATAAACGTTTGGACAATTGTGTTAATCATTCTAATAATTTTTCTAATTATTTATGTATTTTACAAAATGTATCTTAGATATAAGAATAAAGGAAACAGTTTTACATTTAAGGAAACAAAGAGAAAAAAAGAAACAATAAGTGTACCCTTAGAAACAATGAACTTTAAATAATGAAATTGAATAACGAATTTTATGTATTTAAAAAATTAAGTAAAACCTTAATTTTTCATTTACGGTGGGAGGAGTTATGTATCCCCCAATTTACCTATATATATTAAATAATAGAATCTAATAGGAATTATTAGAAATTGTTAAATAAATCATAAGTCAATTGCAACAATGTAATACAAGGATAAACCAGACAGGTTATTAACAGTTATGAGAACAGATATGCAACTTTGTATCCGAGACGACAGTGATACTGCAGGTAGCAGGTTACAGACGGTTAAGATATGTAATTACCTAGAAATAAGATTAAAATAATGTAGCAAAGTGTAAAATTAAGAGTAAAGCAGACGAGATCTGCAAGTTCTCACAGCCATATGAGGGGGTAGGATTATTATAAAAAGCCCGGGAGCTCAAGGCCCGGCAGTCAATCTTCGAACTCCATACTTCGTTGTTCAAGCTACTCAAGTGAGTCAGTCTGAGTACTACAGCTTTTGCATTGTTGTTTACCTAGACTACTCGCCCTAGTTCAATTAATTAATTAATTTCGATTTAAAGTTATTTTATACAGTTATTCAAAATTCCATGATAATTTCTGTTTAAGATAAATAAATTATTAAGAAGTTTGGAAACGTTTTATAAAAACATCGCTCCAAAGACCCAAACCTTAACTTGTGTACAGTATTTTTATCTGTTCTTTGAGTTGCACTTCCAAAAAGAAATAATGTAACCCTAACTGAAATTAATCAAGTGGTAACTTACTCTAGCTTATAATTTACTAAACAAGGTGTTGATGTTACCATTAATTTAAATACAGTAGAAAGTGCTCTAACTCGAGCTTCAGTTTATATTACTTGTGACTAGAGAACTAATTACGTAATCACTTGTGCACTGAGGTAAGAAAGTAAATTTTTAGCACAGTCTGTAATTTATTGTGTCATAACCACGAGTACGAAGACGGAAGCGTTTACGTGGTTATTAACCAACAAAAAGTAGCTTTCATAGCAGCATTAAGAAAAAGAAAACAAAATAATTTGTACCTTAAGAAGTGTAGTTGTCTGCCTCTGGTAATATCGAAACGGATCTGAAAGTGTGTATGACACTTGCCGTCGGACTGGATACTATATGAAACAATTTAACT
Organism: Platerodrilus igneus; assembly: GCA_036346225.1. Classification (NCBI taxonomy): domain Eukaryota; kingdom Metazoa; phylum Arthropoda; class Insecta; order Coleoptera; family Lycidae; genus Platerodrilus; species Platerodrilus igneus. The sequence goes on along the minus strand of JARFIW010000813.1, from coordinate 2,631,647 downwards.
AGACTGTAACACTAAGTAAAACAAGGCATCTTAATTTGCACCGCGGCGCTATATTGTTCCTTTACGGTAAAGGATGCTGTATAAAATCATAGCTTTCAATGTTCAGTCTGTATTTATATGGAGAAAACAACCTGCTTCCGTTTCCAAAAACAATTTCCATCATAAAATGTCAATTATTCTGCAAACCGCATCTGTAGTCTTTTCAATAAAACAGCTGGGAAGCATTTATAGAGCACGGCTTGCAAACAAGGCCCAATTAAAGATAACATAACGACTTCCATGAATATTGCTCGTAAATGTGCACATCTGCGAGATAACAGAATACCGCCTTGATAAAATTTCTCCGTAATAGTCCAGATAACGAATTGTTAAAAGGTTTTATCTTATGATGCAGGTTGAGACGTATTTTATGATGCGGGAAGTTTTAGTCTTTCAAAGAAAACCATAAAAGTACTTAATGCAGGTGTTTAACTTATTTCAGGGAATTTATAATCGCGGGCCTTTTTAATCTTTTCAAAAATAAAGCAAACTGTTACAGAATAAAGTATTATCCGATATACTGAACACTATGAGGTTTTATAAAAGGCTTAAATAAGTACTCATTCAATTGAAAGAAAGTCAAGCTTGCTAAATCACTTAATGATTGGAAAGTTTGAAATTTTATAGGGCATCTTTAAATAGTTAAAAGTTAAATATTTATATACAACATGCAGAAATCAATCGATTTTGAAACTTTAATGTAACAAATTATTCCCTAGCAAAATTAGAAGGTCAAGGTAGGAAGCAGAAGCAACGGTGCAGGCAGTACACTAATAAGACAAACCAAAAGAAAATTCGTTTCAGGAAACCCAAAAAAAAAGCAAAAAAAATTAATTTATATCTGGCTCAAAGAGCCAATATACACCAATAGAATGAACTAAAAGAGAATTCGCTTAAGAAAACTACAAGAAAACCCAAAAACCAACAAAAGAATTTTTATCCGGTTTGAAGTACTAATATACACTAATAGGATGAATAAAAAAAAATTCGTTATAAAAAACTATAAGAGAAACTCAAAAACCAACAAAAGAATTTTTATTTGGCTTGAAGAATCAGTACACCGGACCCAGTAAAGAAGTATAAAGGAAATATAAAAAGGAAAGGTATAAGGTAGCAATCACCAAACACAGATGGAATGGCATAACTGCAAAAGTCGCCGGAAAACTGATATCTCTAAGAAAGGAGTAGTAAAATTTTCAACCTTAAGAAAAAAATTTGTTTCTCGCGAAAAATCTAAAAGTAGAAAAAGTAACTAGGAGGAGAGCCAACAGTACAAGCCAAAACGATACAATAACTATCAAGCCTCAAAGTATGCAAAGGAACAACGAGAATGGATAGAAAAATTTAGTTACTTCAAGCTGTGCTAATGAAGAATCGTATCAAACAAACAAACAAAGAAAAGAATCGCTAACTAAGCCGAAAAGTAGACTAAGTCGCAGTTTCCAAAGAAAAGAAGAAGGTCTAGAAAGCACATACCACAGGAAGTGGATCAAAGAATTTAATCAAGTTCGTATGGGAACCAACAGTAAGAAATCCAGCAGAAGGGAAAGGGAAGTGGATCAAAAGGAACGGAGAAGAAAATTAAAAATACAATAAAGCATTCTAAGAAACAGCACCAGAACCGAAAGAAGACAAAACTAACGAAAAGAAAGAACAACCAAAAATATCTTAGTATGAAATGTGTGTGTGTGCGTTGTGTGTGTGTGCATGTGTATGTGAAGCCGCTTTAGTCACCTCTTACGACAGGCACGTCGTATCGTGGGATTATTCTAATCTGGTCCAACACGGGGTGCAGTGTGTCAGTGTGTGGACGGAACGATAAGAAAAAAACAAGACTAATGAAGTGAAGCAATAATAAGAAAAGCGCGTTCCAAAGGAAGCAAAAATCGATGTAAGAATCTGGGGCGAAAGGTTCGGGATAGGGTTTTGGATGTTTACGCCGCCAGCAGGAAGACGAAGCGAGGTTAGAGGCAGTAGGGTGGTCATAATGAGCAGGTTTGAGGTCTATGACGTGCCAAATGGTCTTGGCACCGGAACAATCAGTAAAATCGTAAGTCCATGGAGAAACAATTTTACTGATTGGTAAAGAACCAAGGAATTTAGGAGCGAGCATAGCATTGATATGAAGCGTGGACACAGGGCGACAGTGAAAGTTATAGCGGTTATGGGTGTTACGGTAGGCCGCCAAAAGTTTCTTGAGAACATGGGAGCGAATATTTTTGAAGTGTTCAGGATCATGGGAAGGATGTTCGGGATCAGGAATATACATGCCGTTTATCTCGGATTGTTGTCCAAAATAATCGCTGGAGAGGATATGATCACGATCAAACATGGCAAAGAAAGGAGTATAACCCAGGATCTCGTGTTTGGAAGTTCGGATGGCGCAGTAAATTTGTGGAAAGGTGACATCTCAGTGACTCTGGTTGTCACGGACATAAGAAGCAAGCATGTTCTTGAGTGAGCAATTAACACGTTCAGCAGGATTGGCTCGGGGATGGTAACTGGTGGTGTCAGGATTTTGGAATGATAACGGGCACCGAAGGAAGTGAACTGCCGACTACGGATCTGCACACCGTTATCTGTAATAAGGTATTGGGGAACATCCAATTGTAGGAAGACTTGGTTTTCGAAGATATTGGATATGGAAATTGTAGTGGCGCTACGCATAGGAAAGAATAGAGAAAACTTAATAACGTAGTCAGCCACTACAAGGGTATAAGAACAAGCGCGGATGAAACGAGAAAGAGGACCTACTATGTCTCAGGAAATTACCTGCCAGGGATAGGACGGTTTGGCTCTAGGGACGAAGGGGCCAAAAGGAGGTAACTGATCGACTTTGTATACAGCACAAACCGGGTAACATCGAATGTAACCAGCGACGTGTCTACTCCTTGTTACACCTATCTGTAAGGGCGTAAAATTATACCAGTTACCTCGGGACTGCTGCACTGGCTGCAAACTCCGTCTCCCCAAGTATGGCAGAATCTAAACAAAACACTAAATTTTGCTTACTAAAAACGCATAGCCTAAGCTATAATAACTTAAGAGCATGAGACATCTATGGCTTCCTCAGGGGTGGGCTGACCTGTATAGCTTAACACAGTAGTGTACCATTTAATGCACTAAGTCACATCACACCAGTTCAATAAATAAAATAATTGAAGGGCAAAAAAAATATTTCTAATGTTGCAGTAATATATGTACAATAAAACGGTATGTAAAAAAACAATGATTTGCCTTGATTAATTAAGTAAAACTTCAGACTGCAAAACTATATACAACCTGACATAAACTTTCATATGTCAATAATTATTATGTACAATTAATGGAAAATTAATTCATATTAAATCTTTACAATCAAATTTAAAGCGCCGATAATGGTCTGAGCTCACACCCTCATCAGTGTTACACTGTATGTTAATGTATAATATCTGTACCAAGCCTTTATGCAAATTTGCTATATGTTCAAAGTGAAATGAAAATTAGGTAACGTCATTCTAGTTCAAATTTAATGTGTAGTAATTGCGGACTGATACCGTAATTAAATTATCGAGCAGGTATTAATAACTTACTAACAATTTTAAAATAGCAATGAATTTAAACCGCCGAAATGTTTACACTTGGAATAATTAAATTTTGTTTCAAACCTCGATCCGATTAGAAGCAATAATTACCTAGTTACAGGATTTGTAGTACAACAACAACCATCTGTCTGCCAACAGCCCAAACCTAGCCTCCAGCTGCGACCTTGACTTGGCTTGACCTTTATGATGAACATGAAATTGTACAATATCAGCCACCTTTGTGCTCCAACTTGCACGTGTGGATTCGTCACCTGTTATTTGCATTAAATTCTCATGGTACAGCCTCCTAGTAAATTCCGTTTTAATCAAGTCCAATTTTAAGCAACGTCATTAGATTACTGGAAACCACCTTCGTTCAAGAAGTTGCCGTAGAAATCTAATTTAAATTAACTATAATAGTTTGATTCCGCCGTAACTTGACAGCTAAAATTTGTAATACTTCATTAACAAATTTTATTTAAAAAAATTTTACATACCACTATCCTGCTGTAAGTTTCGTTAAACAAAACTGTTTAAATCGGACTCGCTTCTTTGCGAGAATTCTCAATATCAAATAATTTTCTCCAAACATCTTCTTGCTTGCAAGATCAACTCAACAAGAAGGAGGAAACCCAAGCGACCCCGAGTCAAACCGTTAGATCTCGAATCCCTACTCTGTTCTATCTGGTTTTATTTGCAATAGAAATTTATACTACCATAGATGTATACACACGTAATTAGAGTTGCCTACCTATAGTGATACTAGCAGGATTTTATACTGCTACACTACCCCCTTCCCACATGAGAAACTCTCATCATGAAGAAAACAACTTTTCTGAAGAAGATCAGCCTCCCTTTAAAAAAACATGGGGTCCCACCAGGCTAACCGGACAGCAAGGTGCAAACCCACCTCCTTTAAAGAGAACCAACTCCCAGCAGAAACGTCTCCCTTTAGGTGTAGACAACTTAATTTACTAAGAATCTGGCTTGAGATCTTGCACATGCCAGACTCCTATATCCTTTCCGTTGCAATCCCGCAATCTGTAAGTGACTGTACCCGTTTGCTCAATGATTTTGCAGCGCACATATTTCGGTGCTAATTTCTGTGAAAAAGCATCAGATGCTTTGGACTGAGCCATATTTCTTTTCCACACATAGTCTCCTTTCTTATACGTGATTGCTCTTCGTCGCAGATCATATGTTTTTTTATTGCGCTGGTACGCCCTGTGGAGTCTTTCTTTCACTTCCTTATATAGACTTGATAAATTATTTATATCTTGAACCAACTGTTCCCTGGAATGGACATTTAGTTCTTGATCGGTAAACTCGGAGAGTTTTCCATAATACTCCCTAGTTATTGGTATGGATCTCCCAAAATTTAAAAAGGCTGGTGTGTGGTTAGTAACTTCACTAACTGCGTTGCGTATAGCGTGTCCCACTTTAAATAAGTGTTCGTCCCATTTCTTGTGGTTGTCTGTGACATATGACCTTAAGGCTGTAACTATTACTCGGTTAGTTCTTTCCACCGGGTTCACCTGCGGGTGATAGTTTGCGTTGTACCATATTTTTTGGATTTTATATTCTTCTGTGAATTTTTTGAATCTATTACTTACGAACTGTGACCCATTATCGATGACTATTATTTGCGGCACTCCATAAATTAGAAATACTTGGTTTTCTAAGAATGTAATTATACTGGAACTAGTTGCTTGTTTGAGTGGTTGGACTAGTATATATTTCGTGAACCAGTCATGCACTGATAAGATGTACTGATACCCTTTGCTCGATCTTGGTAATGGTCCGATAATATCAACGGAGATCATTTGGAATGGGTATTTCACGTCCCTTTCCTTTCCCATTAATCCTGATTGAGTAAAGGTGGCTGCTTTTGCTCCTAAGCAGATTTGGCACTTTCTGACATATCTACCTATATCTATCTTCATCTTCGGCCAGTAATACATTTCTGCTATTTTTGCATGTGTTTTGTATGTACCCAGATGTGCAGAAGTTGATATATCGTGACATTGTCGTATTATGTCTTCTCGGTTTGCCCGTGGAAGGACTTGTTTCCATTGTATCAGGTTTGATTTTATCCTGTGTTTAGCTTCTATGTACTTATACAGCAACCCGTTTTCTACTTTCCAAGTTGGAAAGTTGTCTGGGTATTCATCCACTTGTTGAAGCATTTTGTTGTACCATGGGTCGTTTTGGCTATTGTCCACTTTTATCACATTTAAGCTTATGGGTGCTCTTGAAAGTGCGTCTGGGACGACATTATGTTTGCCCTTACGGTGTACTACTTTGTAAGTGAATTGTGATAATCTTAGGCTCCATCGTTGAAGTCTCCCAGATGGGTTTTTAAGCCTGGCCAACCAGAGTAACGAGTAATGGTCGGTGATGACTGTGAAGGTATCTCCCTCTATGTATGGCCGGTATTTTTCCACTCCAAAAATTACTGCCAGTAATTCCTTTTCGGTTGCTCCATATGCTCGTTCTTGTTTCGACAAGGACCTGCTTGCATATGCTATAACCTTCTCTTGCTCCCCTTCACCTTGCAATAAAATTGCTCCTAGTCCAACATCTGATGCGTCTGTTTGTATTATGAATTTTTGGGAAAAATCCGGACTAGTTAAAATGGGTGCACTGATCAACAACTCCTTTAATCGTTGGAAAGCACATTCTGCTTCCTGATTCCATTTAATATTTTTTTTTTGAACGACCTTTAATGAGTTCTAGAATTGGATCAGCTAGTGTAGAAAAATTTTGGATAAACCTTCGATACCACCCCACCATTCCTAAAAATCTTTTTATTGAGCGTACCGTTGTGGGTGTTGGAAAGTTCGTTATAGCCTTCACTTTTTCCGGATCTGTACGTAATCCTTCCCTGTCGATTACATATCCTAGGTATTTTAGTGATGGTCTGCAAAATTCACATTTTTCCAAATTTATTATTAATCCGGCCTCTTTCATGGCCTTCTGTACTTCTTGTAGAGTTTTCATATGCTCCTCAAAAGTAGGCGATGCTATGATCACATCGTCGAGATAAACCCATACGTTATCAAAGCGTGGTCCTAAAATGCTGTCCATGAGCCTTTGTAAAGTTTGAGGACTGTTGCAAAGGCCAAACGGCAGTACGGTAAATTCATACAACCCTCTTCTTGGCACTGTAAACGCAGTTTTCTCACAAGACTCAGGCGTTAATCCTATCTGATAAAACGCTTTTTTTAGATCAATTGACGATAAGAATTTAGAATCCCTAAACTTGTCTAATATGTCGTTTACAAATGGTAAACCGTAGGCATCTTTTTTTGTTACAGAGTTCAGTTTCCTTCCATCAAAACACACACGCATTTCTCCATTCTTCTTTTTCACCAAAACTAAAGGCGAGTTCCATGGTGAGTTTGATGGTTTTATCACTCCTTGCTCTAACATCTTGTCAACTTCCTCATTTAACTGCTTCAACATTGCTGGTGATATGGTGTGATATCGCTGCTTTATTGGTTGTGCATCTCCTGTATCAATGTGATGTATTGCTTTTGAGGTTCTTCCCAATCCATGACCACTTATGGCTTTATACTGTTCTTTTATATCTTCCAGTAGTTTTACTTGTTCTGGGGTGAGATCTTCTGTTGAACATATTGCCTGTTGCGTTAACATTGAGATTTTTACGTTGTCTTCTGTTTGAAATGTATTATCTGTGAAGTTAGTTCTTAATTTAAAAACCCTACATACATCTGAGCCAAGTATCACACTTGCCTGTATTGCTGTCGAGACTGTAGCAATTATGTTTTGTTTCCTTTCGTTTATTTCGAGTGGTAAAACGACTTGTCCTAACGCCGGTTGTTTTTTTCCATCGGCTGTTTCTAATACCGTATTAGTACTTTTTTTTATAATTTTTAAACCTTGTTGTTCTAGAATTTGTAATCCCATATTACCTACTACTGTATGAGTGGCTCCCGTATCAAGCAGTGCTAGCAGCGGTTGATTTTTTATTCGTACATATATGAATGGTCGTGGATCTTGCTCTTTTGCATATAGCAGTGAATTAAGCTTCTTATTTTGTGGTCTCATGAAGTCCTTAACTTTCTCAAGCCATTGCTTCCACTCCATTTCGTCAGCCTTTATGCCTTCTTTTGCGTTTCGCCGGCCGCGGGTGAAACTGGCAGATATTCGTTTTTTTTCTTCGTTGAACATTTAGGACAATTTGTGTATGTAACTTCCTTAGTTCCACATATGTAGCAAAATAGAGTCCTATCTTCTGGGCATCGGTGATACGTGTGTCCATTTTTGTTGCAGTTATAGCAAGCTAGATCTAAACTCTTTGGCTTTGGCCTAGTCTTCTTGTATTTGCTGGCATTGTTGAAAGCTATTTCTTGCGTGTCTTTTTTGGTTGCTATCGCATGTAACGTTTTCATGTCGGTCGCTGCTGTGTATGCTAAATCTGGTTCTAAAAGCGATGTGATTTTTGTGTCATTATGTCGAAATCTAAAATTTTGTTGTTTCGTTTCTTCTAACTGCAAACATAGTTCAATTAATCTATCTAGTGAATCTGTATCTATCAAACTTAAATGGCTTGCATAATATGGTTGCAAATTCCTTCTGATGAAATACATTTGATCAGATGGCGAAGGTGTCTTGACTAATCTGTTAATTAAATTAACCATGGCGGCAATATAAATTATTGGCTTTTCGTCTTGACCTTGCTTTCTAGCTCGAATCTCTTCTAATAAAGCTTCATCATAATTCCTTGGTAGAAAGTGCAGTTTTAATTTTTCTTCTAGCTCCGCCCAAGTTTTTATGTTCACTTTCATGGCTCTGTACCACATAAGAGCTGGTCCTTCAAAGAAGTCTGCCGCTCCTCTCAGAAGTTGATTGTGAGTATAACCTCTAGCTGTACGCACTTCTTCAATTCGCTCCAAAAAAGCTTTTACTCCTATGTGTTTGGTGTCACCATTAAAAGTGATGTTCCATTTCTTCAAAGATTTGTCCACATTTTGCCGAAAATTGTGTTCCTCTGCTGTAGCTGGTTGCGCATGCATTGACTGTGTATTCGTAGTCTCTAAAGTGGTTATACGAACAGGCTTTTCCGATTGTACCAGTCGTGCTATTGTAGCTACGGGACTTGACTGCTCACATGCTTCTAGGTTAGCCATTTGATTAATGTCTGCTTCAACTTGTATGTGAGATTCCATACGAGTTAACAAATGCTTCCATGTCATTTTGGAACATTGTTTCAGCATCAATGCCCTCTAACAAGTCCAAGTATTCTAAACATTTACTGTTCAAAATATCCCATTGTTGTTGGTTATCTTTGGTTACCTCCATATATTCCAATCTACGGCCTATATGTAGTAATTTTGCCTTTAATCTTTTATGAACCAGCTTAGTAGGTTTGTCCACAAAATCCAATACTGGTTGTCGTATTGTTGCTATAGCAGTTTCACAAAATTGAATTTGCTCACTTAGATCAAACTTCATTTCCGGGTATTTTCTACTCTCTTTGGATCTATTTTTCTTTTGAAACAAACGTTCGTAATATTTTTCTTTTTCCTCAGCTTTCAATTCGTCGCTGTCTTTTCCCCTAATTGCCAATTCCACGATAACTCGTCTGTAGACAAACAATTTATCCATGCCATTACTAATAAACAATTCTTTCAAACTGTATTCACAACTGGACGCAATTTTATGCAACAGAAAAATTTTATATAAAAAACCTTCAACACTAACAATCAATTAATAACTGTTATATCTCCACAGGAATATTCCACGTACCAGATTGTTTTTAATTATTTTACAAGACTCGCTTGTTCATATAATTATATTCAAATATTTTGAAAAAAAATTCATAACAAAACAGGGTAGGTTGAAGATGAAGGGGTTCTAGCCTTTTGAAATGGTTATTTCTGATGATCCCTACTTTTACACGAGGACAATCTTCAGTTTCTATTGGTTTATGTTAGCGCTCCCAGATCTCTATTTCTAGGGATCAGAGGTTCTATCACAAAACGCCAATAGTCACCACGCCACCTACGCGACCTGTAGTTCGGAAAAAAAATTTTAATGTAATATTAATATACCACAGCAATAGTTACCAAATACATGTATCAAAATAATTTCTAAAATGTTTGTCTTATTTAATGAACTCGGTGTCAGTGCATAAATTCTTCGTTTAGTACTTAATATTCAATTTTTGAAATTTAAAATTCAACTGATCACTACTGTATTTGCATACGTTAATGTCCTGTCTACCTAAAAAATTTTTTTTTTTTTAAATTGTGAGACCAAATAAAATTACTATCAACTTTGTTGGTGTCACTTGTTAACGTTGCTTGCCATAAATATCATTTTGGTTGGGCGCCACGTGTCTACTCCTTGTTACACCTATCTGTAAGGGAGTAAAATTATACCAGTTACCTCGGGACTGCTGCACTGGCTGCAAACTCCGTCTCCCCAAGTATGGCAGAATCTAAACAAAAGACTAAATTTTGCTTACTAAAAATGCATAGCCTAAGCTATAATAACTTAAGAGCATGAGACATCTATGGCTTCCTCAGCGGTGGGCTGACCTGTATAGCTTAACACAGTAGTGTACCATTTAATGCACTAAGTCACATCACACCAGTTCAATAAATAAAATAATTGAAGGGCAAAAAAAATATTTCTAATGTTGCAGTAATATATGTACAATAAAACGGTATGTAAAAAAACAATGATTTGCCTTGATTAATTAAGTAAAACTTCAGACTGCAAAACTATATACAACCTGACATAAACTTTCATATGTCAATAATTATTATGTACAATTAATGGAAAATTAATTCATATTAAATCTTTACAATCAAATTTAAAGCGCCGATAATGGTCTGAGCTCACACCCTCATCAGTGTTACACTGTATGTTAATGTATAATATCTGTACCAAGCCTTTATGCAAATTTGCTATATGTTCAAAGTGAAATGAAAATTAGGTAACGTCATTCTAGTTCAAATTTAATGTGTAGTAATTGCGGACTGATACCGTAATTAAATTATCGAGCAGGTATTAATAACTTACTAACAATTTTAAAATAGCAATGAATTTAAACCGCCGAAATGTTTACACTTGGAATAATTAAATTTTGTTTCAAACCTCGATCCGATTAGAAGCAATAATTACCTAGTTACAGGATTTGTAGTACAACAACAACCATCTGTCTGCCAACAGCCCAAACCTAGCCTCCAGCTGCGACCTTGACTTGGCTTGACCTTTATGATGAACATGAAATTGTACAATATCAGCCACCTTTGTGCTCCAACTTGCACGTGTGGATTCGTCACCTGTTATTTGCATTAAATTCTCATGGTACAACCTCCTAGTAAATTCCGTTTTAATCAAGTCCAATTTTTAAGCAACATCATTAGATTACCGGAAACCACCTTCGTTCAAGAAGTTGTCGTAGAAATCTAATTTAAATTAACTATAATAGTTTGATTCCGCCGTAACTTGACAGCTAAAATTTGTAATACTTCATTAACAAATTTTATTTAAAAAAATTTTACATACCACTATCCTGCTGTAAGTTTCGTTAAACAAAACTGTTTAAATCGGACTCGCTTCTTTGCGAGAATTCTCAATATCAAATAATTTTCTCCAAACATCTTCTTGCTTGCAAGATCAACTCAACAAGAAGGAGGAAACCCAAGCGACCCCGAGTCAAACCGTTAGATCTCGAATCCCTACTCTGTTCTATCTGGTTTTATTTGCAATAGAAATTTATACTACCATAGATGTATACACACGTAATTAGGGTTGCCTACCTATAGTGATACTAGCAGGATTTTATACTGCTACAGACGTCAGGTCCGAGACAGGGCCAGTAGTATTTTTGGAGGAGACAAGCAGAAATTTTGGTCATGCCACAATGACCAAAAAAGGATATTGTCAACTACGCACCAGGAAGGATAACGTTTAGAGTTAGAAACTTTTTGGAGCATGGAATTGTACCACGGGTGAGTGACTTCGAAGGAGGTAATGGCAGACAACAGAAATTGGTTTAAGAACAGGAACAGAAGGAGAAAGGGCATCATGAATAACATGATATTTTCTTTATGACGAATAATGGCAAAGTTATATTGTTGGATGCGAAGGGACGAACGGGGTAGGTGACCAGAAGGACTTTGGAGTTTATTGAGCCAACGAAGGGAATGTGATTAGTAATGAGGGAAAAATGGAAATCCTAAACGTAAGGACGGAAATTCCCAATCGTCCATATCATTGCCAGGCACTTCTCAGTAACTGAGTGGTTGTGCTTAAGGTTGGAAAGCGAATGACTGAATAGCTGACAACCTTCTCGCCGCCAGGATAGGATTAGCTTAGGGTGTCACCCAAACCGAAGTGGAAGGCGTCAGTTTGGATGGTCAAGAATATAGTAAACTCAGGGCAGGAAAACATGAGATAGAAAGTAGGCGTTGTTTTAGGAAAAGGTACCCAGACTGACAATTAGGGGTTCAAAAAAAAGGGGTGTTCTTAGGGGTGAGATTTATAAATTAATCAGTGATGGTGGTAAAATTTGGAATAAAACGCCGGTACCAGCTGGCCATGCTAATCGGTTGACGGACTGCGATAACAAAAGAGGGAGGAGGGTTCTTAAGGATAGCAGAAACTTTGTTGGGATCAACAAGGAGACCATCGCGCTTAACAGCGAAACTGGGATAGCGGAGTTTAGAAAGGTGAAAATGACATTTTTCTTGGCGGAGACTAAGACCAGCAAGGAAGATAAGAGAAAAAACTAGGTCAAGAATTTCGATGTGTTCTTCGAATGAAGAGATAGCAATGATGATATCATCGAGGTAGGCGAAATAGAATGACTCCAGGTAAGAACTGATGACCTGATCGATCAGACGTTGGATAGTGTCAAGAGAATTATGGATTCCGAAAGAGAGACGACAAAATTGAAACAAATATCAATGAAAGAAGGTCAAAGCAATAATGGGTTTTGAATAGGGAGCAAGAGGGATTTGCCAGTAGGCGGAGGGAATGTCTAGGGTGAAAAAAAACGAGCATCACGGAGACGATCTAGGATAGTAGAGATATAAGGAAGAGGAAACGCGTCTTTTTGGCTGACCTGATTGACCTTTCGGAAGTCCACACAAAACCGACAGGAATCGTCCTTCTTCTTCGCCTGGACGATGAGATTCGCCCACGGACTGGAAGATGGTTCTACGACCCTAAACGAAACATTTCGTTGAGTTCCGAATGAGCAGCAAGTAGAAGTGTAGGAGAAAGGGGTAGTAACGTTGCTTAATGGGTTCGGCGGAAGTGCGAATATTTTGTTGGCCCAAATGTTGTTTGGCAGAGGCGGAGGAAATAAAAGAATCTAATTGATGACGTTGGATAGAAGTAAGGTCGGACACAATATGAGCAGGATCAAAAATAGTGATGACCCATGAGGAAGGAGGAGCAAAGGTCCAATGGCCATCGCGAAAATTTGGGACACATTGTATGGATTACCAAAAATCGAAACCAAGAATGAGTTCGTGCAAAACTTCAGGGACCACTAACGTCCGGAGTAGTGACAGAATTTTGAAAAGCTATAGAAAGAGAACCGAGCCCTAAGATGGTGCATTTAGAATTATCAGCAAGGCTGCAGAAAGAAGAAGAGACGTGGTTAACTAGATTAAGAGAACGCAAACGGTGCCAACCGGCACCACCAAGAATGGTACGCGAGTTACATATCCCCCAATCTAAATATGTATTATTAAATAGAAATTATTAAGAAATCATTAAAAAACTTAAATTAGATGCAACATTGTAAATTTAAGGATAAATAAGAAAGGTTATTGAAAGTTCACAAGCAAGTTGTGAGAACGGATGTGACTATATTGTATTCAGACGTAAGTGATACTGCAGGTGCAGATCACAGATGGCTAAGAAACCGTAATTACTTAGAAATTAAGATTGTTCCATTGTGTAATGAATAGAATAAAGAAATAAGCAGACATGAGTTCTGCAAGTTCCCACAGACATGTGAGGGGCAGGGACAACATAAATACTCCGGAAGCCCCAGATCAATCAGTCAGTCTTGAGTATTTCAGCTTTAACATTGTTTGCTTAGGCTACTCGCCCTCGTTTAAATTCAATTAATAATAATTTTCGACTTAGTATAATTTCATCAAGTTTGTCAAAATTCCAAATGTAATTACTGTTTAATAAATAAATTTGTTACAAGAAGTTTTGGAAGAATTTAAAAAGGCAGCTCCCAAGGCCCGAAATGTAACTGGCGCAGTCGGTAGGATCTAGAAGGGCACTACAAATCCAAAAATCGGAGAACTGGTGACCAAGAATTTCAATACCCAATCTGGAAAAACCAAACAAAGTTGGACGAGGTGTAAGAATCGACCGAGCCCAACCAAACAAATTTGGACGAGGTACAAGAATCGACCGAGCCCAAAGAAACAAACGCGGACGAGGTACAAAAATCGACCGAGCCCAAATAAATGAAATTGACGATGAAAATTATGTAAGTTCATTTATCCTAAACCAATTTATTCTTTTGCAAATTATTGATACTAGCTAGTAAAAAAATTTTTTTTTATGTATGTACAGATTTTTTAAAATTATTATTATCGCAATTTACCATTTATGAAAAGAAGTTACTTATTTACTACGAGAACTTATTTTTAAACAAGAGAATTTATTTTTAAACAAGAGAACAGAAAAGGCGCATTTATATGAGCAAATAAGTACAAATTATACGAATTATTAATATAATACAAAACAAAACGAATTAATTTAGCAAAACCGAAATTGAAGTATAAAAATAGAACGCAATTAATTTTACCAAATTTTATGTACAGCAAATATTATTACCGAAAGCTTAATGTATAAAACGCAATTCTTATAGCAATTAATTATAGAAACGATTATTCAAAACTTAAACTTCCATCAAATTCTATAATTAAACACTTTAGTGTATAATTGTAGAAGCATTCTGTAATTATTATTGAAAAGATTTACTCAGCAAAGCGTGCAAATTTACGACGCGATTCTTATACAAATTATTACCGGAGACCATCAGTGAATAAAAACCATTTACAACTTTATACAGTATAATTAAATATTTTTCAGAACGAAAGTATCTAGTTATACAAAAGCATTTACGCAATTTATTTACTTATCACCGAGACCATTCAAAAGACTTAAAACTTTGTAATTAGACAATTTCATTGTATAATTATAAAGGAAACATTGATGTAATTTATTGTCTGAAATAGCACTCTAAAATTGGACATTCAAGGTAACAAGATTGTACAATTGTACGGAGGCATTTATGCACTTATCAATACAACACCTACCGAGACGAGATAATTATAGCGAGCACCTAATTCTTCAGCAAGACTGAAATAAAAACGTAACTAGCATAAGGAAACGTACAAAGTATAACACAATTATTACAAGAAAGTATTAACCACATAAAAACCTTTCAGAAAATTAAAACTCCCGACAACTATAACATCCGCGAAGTATAAAAATATATAAATTCAAGGCTACAGCAATTGACTAAACATTACCAAGCACAAATTCCTTACTGTAATTATAGCAACCGATAACTACGTATAAAATATAAGTAAGGCGATTCTTTAAATAACCCAACACAAACCAAACCGCGAAATAAATCTCAATTTATACAAAAATTTTAAATTAACTAAAACCGAAAGCAACCCTTAATGATCATGAGTTCAGATATGAAGATTTATCTCGAAAGTATTTCCCAATATAATGGAGAACAGGCACAATTAGGAAATTTCATTACCGCGTGTGAAATATTTTTGAAAACCTTTTACAAACCAGGCGATAACGAACGAAATGTTCTATTTTACGCCTAATAATAAGCAAACTGACCGGAAAGGCACTAACACTAATAGTCAACCGAGACGATCTTGAACAATGGGAAGATTTTAAACGCATACTAATAGCATATTTCGGCGACCAAAGAAACATCAAATGTCTTATCCGCGATCTAATAAACCTTAGAATGGAAAGTAACCAATCCCCAAATCAATTCGGAATGAATGTCGAGACGTATGCAGTTTAATTCTAACAAAACTATAAATCGAAGGACCCGACCAAAATATCCGCTTACTAAAGACAAAAATGTATGACGAAATGGCATTAGACAACTATATAAACGCACTACTAGAACGATTATCAGATAAAATAAGATTCCAACATCCCCAAAATTTAGAAGAAGCAATGAATATGATCATAGAAGAAGAAAACGTCATGTATTATCGAAATAGACTATATAACCCTAATGCTAATAAAAGCTATTCACCGATAAAAACCATACAAGCCGCGAAAAAAACATTCACACAACCAAAATTTACACCATTTAACGCACAAATGAATCAACCGCGAATCAACAACCCAAATTTTAATAACACAAACTTTAACAATCAATTCAGACAATTTCCGAAACCAACATTTAACTCAAATTTTACAAAACCCTCATTTACGCCAAGATTCAACCAAAACATAAACCAACAAAGACAAACATTCGGCGCAAACCCCAACCGAAATACACCGATGATAAATAACAATAACAAACTCAACAGTTACTATAAACCAACTCCTATGGATACTTCATCTAGTAACACCAGACAAAATACAAAAATATCGCAAATCTGACCAAGCCATAACCAAAAACGAAACTTTACCTCAGAAAAACTATTTGACTAAGAAGTAGAAAAATTTAACAATGACCGAAATAATTACACAAACACTGATTCAAATCTTTTATAAACTTACGAACGTAACGACCTATGTGAAAATTACGAAGAGGAAGACGAGAAAAACGCGTGCTCAACTTTTCAGCTAGACCAATTTATAAACAACCAAACATAATCAATTTAAATAATATCAATCAACAAGTATTGCCATACATATAAATACCCCATGCAGAACTTAAATTATTAATCAATACCGGATCTTCAAAAACACTAATTAGCCTCGCAACAGTAAAAAAACATTATTTAGACTTTGTAGAAAGAGAACCCTTTAAAATTAAAACAGCCCATCGAACGACACTACATCAATTCATAGCTAATATACCCCTACCAAAAACTTTCAATGTAAAAAAGAAACATAGATTTTGCATTTTTGAATTTAACGATAAATACGACGGACTAATGGAAATGGACCTTCTAAGAAAATTAGGAGCAAACATCGATATAAAAAACCGTTAATTAAGAACAAAGCCCGGACAAATCCCCATTAAATTCCAAAATACCCAAACCGAGCAAAAATACACCATAGAACCCAGGACCGAGAAAAAATAAACATTTTAGTAAACTCAAAAAACGACGTAGGCATTATAAATCACACAACATTTCAACAAGGAATAGAAACACCCGCCACATTAGTACAAATAAAAGACAATTATGTGTCTAAAACAATTCTAAACTCGAATAACTACCCTATAGAACTATCGCTGACAAACCCAATTAACGTAGAAGAATTGAACTCTAACGAAATGGAAATAGACGAAAATTTAGAAAACGATTACAACCCCATAGAACATGACAGGATGTTAAGAGAAAATCTAATTAACATTCGTTTCAACAACGACATTAACAAAGAAGAGGAGAGCAATTAAAAATCTATGCTTTGAATACCACGATATATTCCATTGCAAAGGAATACCTTTAACCTTTACTAATACAATCAAACACAATATAGAATTAACAGACAATAAGCCAATTTTTACCAAAGCATACAGACTACCTCAGGAAAGCCAAGAAGAAACCTATAGACAAGTAACAAATTTATTAGAACAGGACATAATCCACACTCCAACTCACTGAGGCGCAGCCCCGTATTAATAGTACCAAAAAAATAAGACGTCTCAGGCAAACGAAAATATCAAATGGTTATAGATTATCGAAAGCTAAACGAAAAAACGGTAGATGACAAATATCCACTATCCAATATCACCGAGATTTTAGACAAATTAGGAAAGTGTCAGTATTTTTCAACATTAGACCTCGCTTCAGGATATCACCAAGTAGAGACGGACGAGAAAGACACAGCAAAAACCGCATTTAGCACACCTAGGGCCGGTTGTACAATATTAGTTTAATCTTGAAATTCGGTTTAAACTGTAGTTTAAGTTGGGATTGGGTTGTACACACTGAGATCATCTATAACTAAGGTTTAAACCAAGTTTGAATTTAAACCATGAAAATCTCCCATTTAAACTGAGTTTATATTTGACTGTCATTAATTTAGTATACCCTAACCTAAAATTTTGTATTAAATTGATTTTTTGTGATTGCATTTGAGATTTGTATATTATTTATAATATCATTGTTTGATTATCATTTTGTATCAATACTTAATTAAACATTATTTTGCATTTATTATTACATAACAATCTTCCTCATGGAAAATGAGAACAATATAAACTTGGTTGACCTGGCTCTTGTGGAAATGACAGATGCAGTATCTTCTTCAGATGAAGAAAACGACGATATGCATGTTGTCAAAAGACCATGACGTCCTCAGATTTTTCGATTCCAGGATAATCATTTACAACGGTGGAGAGACAAAGAATTTGTAATGCGCTTTCGACTGTCCAAGCAATTGGTGATTTATTTATTAGGATTAATACACCACGCATTGGAAAGGCTCACAGAAAGGTAACTTTAACTCAAGTATATCTTAATTGATTTAATAATCTTATTATAGAAATTATGTTGTAAACTCCAAAAATTACTTGTAGCACTAAGGTTTTATGCATCTGGGAGTATGCTAATAGCAGTGGGTGATTTTGCCGCAATCCATAAATCTACAACAAGCAGAATTATACATGAGGTCAGTAATGCAATAGCATCATTACTGGCACTATTTGTAAAATTTCCACCCAATCTGGAACAGAGCAGCAGAAATTTTTATGATATAGCTCGATTTCCTAGAGTGATTGGAGCATTGGATTGTACACACGTGAGGATTCAGTCCCCAGGTAACCTGTATAACAAATTTTGTATGAATTGCATTTAAATAAACTATATTTCAGGAGGTCAGAACGTTGAAATTTTCAGAAATAGGAAAAACTATTTTTCATTAAATGTACAAACAATCTGCGATTCAACTATGCGAATGCAAGATATTGTATGCAAGGCTCAGCCCATGATTCACATATCTTTAGAAATAGTCGAGTTGGCGCTCTGTTTGAATCAGGCCACTTTGGAAATTATCTTATTCTTGGTGATAGTGGATATCCAGTTCGGCCTTATTTATCAACAACATTACTATGTACACACACCCATGCCGAGAATTTGTATAATGAATCACACATTCGTACACGAAATGTCGTGGAACGCAGTTATGGAGTCTGGAAAAAAAGGTTTCCAGTTTTGAGTTTAGGTATGCGACTTAAAATGGAAACTACTCAAACTGTAATTGTTGCTACAGCAGTCTTACATAATATGGCTGTTACAAGGCATGAGCCCGAAGCTCCAGAAGACCCAAATTACAGGTACTATGACGAAGATCCCGTAGATGTTCCACTACCAGCAAATCATTTAATGAATGACATTACAAGACGGCAGTTAATTAATGATTACTTTAACGGACTATAGGCTATATAATATTTTTCTTGGAAATAAACTTGGCATGTTTTAATTTTTTATTCAAAAGACTTACATTGATACTTTATACTGTAATGGCAATATTAAAATATTAATCACCCAACTGATTATTTAATTCTTTTTTAAATATTTAACATTTAATAGATGGAAGTCCTCTTCCCTATCAATTTGCTGTTTTGATATTTTTAGATCTCCTTCAGATTTTTATCTAATTGCCTTGATCTTTGCTTCCGACTACAATTTCATGCAATCAATTTGTGTCTTTAAAAGTTCTTGTTGTAGCTTTAGTACTTTTAGCTTTTCATTTGCCACTCCTACATATTTTACTCTTGCATCTTCAGTCAAACAGTTTTTTTCCGTTTGCGCTTACTTTTGTTATCGATGCGTGCTGTGGTCAATTCAATAGGCATAACAGTTTCTTCTTCCAAAATTAATTCATCCATTAGATTTTTACCCTTTACCTTTAATAGGTAAATGGTATTACCTGTGCTATGCTCTAGACTTTACTCGAAGCGGTAGAAAGCATGGTTCAGGGGGGAATAGATATTAAAGATTTAAACTAAATATTGAGCGCCACTACATTCAGAAGAAAAGGGGAATGTAGAACCCATAAGTTAGCTACAACGATGAAATACCTGAAATAAATTACAAGATTAAAAATATAACATATGAGGCAGCAGTTTGCTCCTCCAATATATTTCAAAATAACATGATATTGTATATTGTATATATTGTAGTATTAACCTTCATGAAAGTATTTTATATACTTAAAATTTTTTATACCTTTTTGTTTTAAATAAAAATGTTCTAGGTTTCTTAGAAAAGTATAATGTAGCATAATATCCTTTAACAAATTATATGTTATAACAAAAATGGAACGTATTTATAATTCAGGTACAAAAAAAATGTTTGTGCAATAGTAACTTAGCTTTCTTTAAATATATTTTTATAAATTGAAAATATAACTGTCTTGATTTTAGATTTCACGTTAATAATAGAATTTAACGTTTGGTTCTAATAAAAATGCAACAATATTTATAGCATGTAGAAATCGGATCCGTTAACTACTTACAATTGGAATTAATAGATTTTAAAATTCATTAATATAAGTAAATGAACAACGTTTCCTAATCAGATGATAACAGAGGCAAATCTATACTTAGACAAAAAATTTAAATCAGTAGCATGATTTATACAAGTTACATATCTAAGTAAGTTGAGGTATAGAATTTTGATAAGCAAAAACCACACATTTCTATAAACTCATAGGAGTATTAAAATGTCCCTCTTTAATCATAACAAGAGGTAGACAATATAAAACTTTACTTGATAGCTGTTATAGCAAATTATGTTTAATTTAGTAAGAACTATGTTTAGGTTTAAATGTATTGATCAATATTGTCTAATTATTCAATCAATGTGAAATACATCCTGTTCCTAAGTTTTAAATTCACTTTAACTTTATGAGATATTCATAGCCAAATTAGGTTTTATAATATCATTATTATGATGTAAACAAATGTAGTTGACAAGTGGCATCTGTCGAATAAAAGTATAACTAGTACGCACCTTGAGTATCTAGTTTGACACCTGTAATACCAACCAGATATAAGTATTAATGTCGTGCTGTTTACATAGCAAATTATTGCTGCTTAAACTTTGACCAAGCCTCTTCGCAGACAATTAAAACATTTATTTAATTTAACCAAGTTGAAATCTTGCAATCTTGTACCAAGCAATTGTAGTACTTTGAAATTCTGTACATCCAGATAGACGTAAATATATATAACACGGCGATTCTTCAAAAACCCGAAGCTGACAATCTTGAGTGTGCACCTTAAACGAATTATAATATTAGATGTTGAATTAACGTACCGAAAAATTTCTCTGCATTGTTAATACAAATAAAAATCATCACGTCGACCATTCTCGACGCTTTATTCAATTCTCCACACCATCGCGATTCTCAAGTCAGAGGACGCTAAAAGAGACATCTTGTTTGATATGCAGTGACCTTAGACTGCCTTTTCGATTACGAACAAGTTCATATTTACTCGACACCTTCGTCTTCGTATATTTTCGGCAGATGGCTGTGCATATTACCACGTATTTCATAATGATGTTAATTAGGAATGTATTTATTTATCTACATTATAAATGTAATAATATATTTTTATTAAATCACTTAAGAATATAAGTTAAATGTTGTAAACAACAACTGGCTCAATTGTTGTAATATAATTATTTTGTCCCAACGTATTAGCCATAGCTAATTAGATATACCAACTGTATAGCGGGCACTACAAGGTGTGTTGCATATATTAGGGTTTACTTATGATTACATAATAAAATCCTTATTGAGGTTATTTTGACAAACGTAACATTTGAAAATGTTACAAGATATTCAACAGATGCCTGAGTACTTGTTAGCCTTGAGGATGAAGGTTGGCTTGGTTCAACTACAATAGGCACTGCAAACATAAACAATGAACGTTAATACGCTATTAATTGTTATTTACCACTATCACAGTCACTCTGGGACTCCAATCCTTCAACTGCGACACTTCCCAAAATAAACCGTATTTTATCATCCACATTGTCAAGTGTTGGACAAGAACCACCACCCGTCTTATAAAAAGCTTGCTTTTCTTGGCAGAAAATTTTCTTAACAATTTTTTTTTAATTTTCATATTTTGTCTTCAAAGTCTTGAAATTTCTTGGACTCGTTAATGTCCTAGAATTAAAATCTTTTTCTAAATCTCGCAAAGCTGCTTCTTTTTCTTGCCAAGTTGTGTGATCAGTCTTTTTATATTCTAACACTTCTTTCCGCATTTCCACCAATCCAACTAATAAGTCACTTTCACTTTTAAGAAAATTGTTACTTCGTTTGTATTTTTCCATTTTAATTTATTTCAAAGATCTATTTTAACAATGAAAAAATTAAAATATATGTAGAACACAAAAAATATAACATGCATAACCTATGATTTGTAAGAAGCACAGACCAATTAAGTAAGGAATGAAGTTAGTTTCAGAATTGCCAACCGTCGTTTATACATAGAAAATAAGGTTTACTTAAACTGACGATAAAATGAGCATGTAAAACAGGTGTAGTTTGTAACGGAAAATTTCAGTCAGGTTAACGGCCACTAGAAAAGTGCTTAGGTAGCGGCTTTTGGGTTGGGGGTGGTGACAACTTTTGCTCCGGCTTAGTCAGGGTGTGACTCTAAATCAGAGGAGATCAGAAATGTATTGCACATACTATATTAATAAAGGTCAGTATTGAATCAGAGCCTGGACAGGGAATGCCAAGGCGCCAGGAACTGATAAAAATTAAGCAGCGTATGAAACCTAAAGTCCTAGTTCCAACAGACTTCGAAGGAATCCCCTTCCAGATCATGAATATAAAACACGCAACTTCACAAAATAACTATCTTTAATATCGTATCGGAACACAAAAACAATTAATGACAAAACTTCTAAATACCAATTGAATTTCAATATTACCTCAATTATGATTAACGCAAGCATAGAAAATACAAAATTTGTAAATATTACTGAAAGTGCATAACAGTGCATAACAGGGAAGAATAACTTTTAATTTCCCACTCACTTTAATGTTACTAATTACTCACGTATTCATTTTCCCTTGCCAGGAAAGCATGTAGTAGTACGTAAAATGCACCATAAATTAAGTGCTCGGTGTTCTAACCTCAATTTCAAATAAGCACCTCATGGGAGCAATCTCTAACGATAGTGTAAATATTAGATACCTTAACGTACTGTTGAAATATTTCACAAATAATCTTAATAAATCACCCTAGGCAGTAAAGAGGGTGCATAGAAATATACTAAAAATTTGTTTTAAATATTAAATTTTGTACATTAGTATTACTAAATTTTGAATGAAGTAGATGTACTTCTTATGAACAGCAATAGCTCAAATTATTAATATTAAGTACTAGTAAGAGAAAGTAATAATACCACAATGACAAAAAATAAGCACAAACACTAACGAATAATAAATACATGGAATAATCTTACTCAATGATTAGCTTCTGTATGTAGTTATCTATCAAAGATCGTCGAAATCCCAGGCTGCTAGAATGGTAACGACAGCTGATTGGCAACACCAATAAATGAAAAATAATAAAGTTGGTAGTGCAACAACGTTCTTGAGATAAAGGTACCAGGAGCATAAACAGAATGAGGAGCATATGCAGAACAAACACAATGACAAGGCGTAGGGAGAAAAAAGAACCCTAAAATTTAATATTAGAAATCAAGTTGCAAAGAAAATTGGGATATTAATTACCACGTAAGTGGGTCAATTAAATGTGCACTAACTGATTTAGAGATAACAGGACATTACAATATTGAGATTTCCAATAACCAACATCTGCACCTACAAAAACTAAGATAATAAAATTTACTCTATTTTAATTCATACCAATTATTAACGATGATGATGAATTTAAATCCACTATAAGTGAAAATCGAAGCTTGCAAAAGGCATTCTAGAACCATAAAACCAAACTTGCCAAACTCCAATATTAATTTGTCGGTTCTGCCTAAATCCATAATTAATACGATGATATCGGCAGAAATCCAACCTTCACCAACAACGATCGAAATAAAAATGCCTCTTATCCACAAGAACAAGAGCAAAGTACGGCTTATTATCATATTTGTAATTTTAAATGCAGATAAATAACCTAAATTTGAGTACACGGCAATAACCTGCAATTATGAAGGTTAACACAAAGGAAGCGCAAAGGTAACAATGATATAGATGGCAGCACAACGCCACTAACAGACAATTGAATTTAGAAATATTATATAAATAGAATGCTGACACAGAAGTGTCAACCGGAAGGTTACAAATTAAAAGTTTAGTTTAAACTTAAGATTATCTTTGATCCAGTTTAACTATACTTGAGTTTAAACCAACATTGTGCAACCGACCCCTAGAGGACACTACGAATACGAACAGATGCCATTTGGACTGAAGAACGAACCCGCCACTTTTCAACGAGTCATAGATAACATTTTACGAAGAATACACAACGAAAAATATCTTGTGTACCTAGACGCAATTAAAAATTTAAACGAAGCGATAAATATAAAACCAAATCAATTTATAATTACCGAAGTTTTAACCAAACCCAATCCCGTAAACTATACAACAACAGACAATAAGAAAATATATCAAATCTAAATAACCAAGGACGACAACGAGGAACAAATAATTAAAATTCTAAAAGAATATACCCCCGAGAAAAAACCAATTTTACTTTTATTTCAACACCGAACATTTATATAAACGATTTTCAGAGTTATATATTAAATTATTTAATAACTTGTGCCCTGAACTTATTAGATGCACAAGAAACTTAATAATCTTAGACGACCCTGACGAGATAAACAACGTAATTAGAAATCAACACGAACGCAAAACCAACCATCGTGGAATCAATGAAACACTAAAGCAACTTATAAGACGATACTACTTTAAAGATATGAAAGAGTTAACTACAGATTCTATTAATCAATGCGAACTATGCGATAAAGCAAAATACGACAGAACACCTCCAAAAATACCCTTAATGTTAACCAAAACACCCGACAAACCTTTTCAAAAATTACATGCAGACACTCTAGTGGTAGAAGCACAAAACCTTTTAACAATTGTAGACGCATTCACCAAAATAAGCCAAGCAATACCCATCACTTCTAAAAATAGCATCAACGTAACCCAAGGATTCTTGCAATATTATTTTAGATTTTATGGTGCACTCGAAACAATAACTTTAGATAACGGCAGCGAATTTAGAAATGAAACGATACAAAACACCCTAGAACTCCATAAAATAAAAATTCATTTTATAACCGAAAACTACCCTGAATCAAACGGATTAATTGAAAGATTACATTGTTGTATTAGAGCAGATCAGATTATTGAGACTAACTTACAAGAAGGAGCAAATCACCAATTTAATGTCATACGCACTAATCACTTACAACAATACAATCCACTCATCAACCAATTTTACACCCCTGGAATTACCATTAGGACATTCAAATTTCCGCAACCCTTACGACATATGTTACAACAAAGAAGTATACCAACAATATGCTAAAGACCATAGAGAAAAACTAAAAATAACTTGCGATAAAGTAAAAGATAAATTAGATAACGACAAAGAACGTATTACCACAACCCGCAATAAGAATACAGACATAAATAAATTTTCAATAGGACAAACCGTGTACGAGAAAAACTTCCAAAACAAAAGACACAAAACGACACCCAGAAATTTAGACGTCTAAATTAAAAAAAAAATCAGATAAAAATATAGGTAGTAGACAACGGAAAAATAGTAAAATATATTCATTTGAAAAACC
Organism: Platerodrilus igneus; assembly: GCA_036346225.1. Lineage (NCBI taxonomy): Eukaryota > Metazoa > Arthropoda > Insecta > Coleoptera > Lycidae > Platerodrilus > Platerodrilus igneus. Next base: position 2,606,014 of record JARFIW010000813.1, on the reverse strand, counting down.
TAAGACATCATATAATTTCACATGCACAGCCATCACCCTTACCGTCAACCTTCGCCCAGGTAGAACGGACAACGACATATTAGTTGAAGACATAAAAAACAACCCCGGAAGTATGTAAAATACAATAGACTACTAGACATTCGTACAAAAATTCGATTTAACAAAATTAAAATAAGAATTTCACATAATTAAAGACAACTATTACTGACTGAAACAATCAATGGACACAGCCAAATTCGGAAAAGAATACGCAATAGAAATGATGAATTATAACAGTATAATAGAAAACATTTTAGTAAACAAAGAAGATAAATTTAATAGATTAATACCAACGGAACAAATTACAAGACGAAAGAGAGGACTATTAACGGACTAGGTAACATTATAAAAGCTATCACAGACAATTTAGATTACCAAGATACAGAACGTTATGACAACGCTACACAGCAGTTAATTGAAAACCAAAACGATATAAAAACCATTGTTAAAAATCAAATATCTCTAACCCAATCAACTATAATAAAATTCAACGATACATTAAGAAAGCTAGTAAGAAATCAAAACAGTATAGCCAATAGAATACAAACCCTTGAAACTAACATGCAAACTACAATGTTAGGAATGCAAGACTTAATTAGATTTAATACAATATTCACCCAAATAATATCAACCCTTACTGTAATCCAACAAATTTTAGTCACGTTAGAAAATGCTGTAACATTTGCAAAATTAAATACACTTCACTCTAGTATCATAGAACCAAGTGACTTATTAAAAGAATTATTAAGAATTAGATCATTCATAACTAACAGTAAATTACCCTTTGATGTAATAGAATTAAACATTTTCATATTTGAAAAAATAGCTATAGTGAAAGGCTATGTGATGAATAACAAAATCGCATTGTTAATAGAAATCCCCATAGTAGAAAGTAACATTTATAATTATTATCATTTATTTGCTTTTTCCATGAAAATTACTAGCATGTATCAAGATATCATACCTAAAACCAAGTTCCTTTCCTTAAATGAACACAGATATGGCTACACAAACGAAAAATGTAACGAAGTAACACCGGGCCAATATTTATGCCAATCATTAACAACAACAACTATTCAAGAAGACAGTCCTTGCAAAGTACAATTACTAAGATTTTCAAATCATTATGGCAACTGTGAAGCCAAACCTGTACAAATCACCAATATGAAAATTCAAAAAGTTACAGAAAACAAATGGATTGCTGTATTTCCAACAGAAGTAATAGCAACCGTCCACTGCAATCAAGACAAGAACAATTTAGCATTACCCGGAAGCAAAGTAATCACCCTTAAAGAAGACTGTTATTTAAAATTAAAGAACGAAATCATCAGAGTATATCAAGACCCCCACAGTAACCAAGAAATTCGCAAATTTACCGGAACTACAATTCAAGATGACGAAATAGTCAAGAAACCCATGTAACTAAAACGCCTAGACTTGGACGATCTCAACCACGCCATGAAAATAATGGACAATTACAAAGAACACTTAAGCGAGTTGGAAGTGCCAAAATTACACTACGATAATATAAGCGTTTGGACGATTTTATTAATCATTTTGATCATTTTTCTAATTATGTATGTATTATACAAAATGTATTTTAGATATAAAAGTAAAAAAAGAAATTTTAGTCATAAGGAAACAAAGGTAAATAAAGAAGTAATAAATGTACCCTTAGGGACAATACATTTTAAAAATTAAGTAAAACCCTTAATTCTTCATTTGCGTTGGGAGGAGTTATGTATCCCCCAATTTAAATATGTATAATTAAATAGAAATTATTAGGAAATCGTTAAAAAACTTAAGTTAGATGCAACATTGTAAATTCAAGAATAAATACGAAAGGTTATTGAAAGTTCATAAGCAAGTTGTGAGAACGGGTGTGAATACATTGTATTCCAGACGTAAATGATACTGCAGGTGCAGGTCACAGACGGATAACAAACCGCAATTACTTAAAAATTAGGATTGTTACATTGTATAATAAATAGAATAAAGAAATAAACAGACATGAGCTCTGCAAGTTCCCGCAGACATGTGAGGACAGGGACAACATAAATACTCCGGGAGCCCCAGATCAGTCGGTCAGTCTTGAGTATTTCAGCTTTAACATTGTTGTTTGCTTAGGCTACTCGCCCTCATTTAAATTCAATTAATAATAATTTTCGACTTAGTATAATTTTATCAAGTTTGTCAAAATTCCAAATGTAATTACTGTTTAATAAATAAATTTGTTACAAGAAGCTTTGGAAGAAGTTTTTAAAAAGGCAGCTCCCAAGGCCCGTAACGTAACTCGCGTAGCACCGGAATCAAGATCAATAAAAGAAATACCAAAAATTTGGACTTTTAAAAAAAAACGTTTGTCGTCCCGAACATGTGTACATAAGAAATTTAGGTAGAATCCAGATTGATGATTCAGGCACATAAAAGAAGAATCCGAGGACAGTGAAAGGACAGGGTTCTCCCCTCAGATCAAGAACCCTTCCGCCGGTTTAACAAATTGTCACATTTATTGGGACAGCTACGTGACGAGTATACGGTCGCAACCATAGCAACTTAGTACTTGAAGACGGCTACAAAAAAGGAGAGATATAGCCCATCTGATCACAGTTGTAATATGTCACCTGCTTATTGGAATTAGAGACAGGAATAGAAAGAACGACCGAATGAAAATTAATTTTGGTTGGGAGTTGGACGAGTTGCAACTGGTATGTGTTCACGTGACATATCGGCAAAAAATAGTAGAAAACATCGTGAGTAATCTCCTTTATATAAGTGAAACAGTTCCAGCACATTTTAGTATATTTAGGTCGTTTTGGTATTTCTCGAAAGTTTGTTGGATACCTTGATACAAACGATTGAACATCGATCAAAATTTATATGATGCGACAGTCAATAGAATTTCAAATTTGGTATGACGTAGAAACTGCAATAGATTCATGTACATATTTAATGTTGGTAGTTTATTAGTACTGCAAAAGAAATGTTGGAGAAGGCGGCATGGTGATAATTAACTTAGAAAAGTGGGTACCAAATATTAAAAGGTTGAGAAATACTTGTTGCGTTCCATCTCTGTACCAAAATAAATTGGCTTGTATATAATTTAAAATCTCATATTCCGTACGGTATTTAAGGTTATTTGCGTGTATTAGCGAATCCGGCAGCCTTTGTCAATAGAAACGGTCGCTTATTCATCATCCAGTAGAATTTGTGTTAAATATTCAGTTATAAAGTTTAGGGTATTTTAAATCTGCAATTGTATTATCAGTAACTAAATATATGCATTTCTTCAATAGGTTTTATTAGTACATGTAATCATAATTTAAATCTAGCGAATTACTCGTTCAATATAAAAGCTAGTATCTATCTATCAAAATACTTGCTTCAGAAGAGATGATAATACGTACAAGAACGGAATTTTCGTTTGTTAAAGCATTTTGTTTAGAAAATATTACATGCATTTAGCGACATGTATTATTAATGGTTTTCCCGTTGCAAGTTGTTGGTTTTTCGCGTTTCTAATGTGCATTATTCGAGGCATTCGTTGTCCAATTTTTTTTCAGCTCGATCTAATAATGTAACGATCCGAAATTAAGAACTTGCTACGATACTGCACCGATGGATGTATAGTTGAGAAATCTGAAATTAGTTTGTACAAAGTTGTTCTTTAAGAGATGGAGTTTTCCCGCAACTAAATTATTCACTGCAGTTGGTGCTAATTTACTTTCGACTGATTCTTTACTGGAAGCTGTTCTTTGAGAGGGAGTTTTCCTGCAACTAAATTATCTACGGCAATTGGTGCTAATTTGCTTTTTGACATCACTACGTAGTATGTATGGATCTATGTCCGAGGTCAGGTAATGGTATGCTATTGGCTATCAAAAAAGAGAAGTGAAGAGTTGTTCTGCGCACTGTTGCTTCTTCTGAGTTTGTATATATAAATTTAAGGATATAACATTGTCTAGGTGTATCGAGTTCTTTTTTTCTAATAATATTTGTTTCAGCGGCGGAGAGAGGAGTGCTTCTACCTGTTGCCGGCTCTTATTGATTGCTGTATTAATGTAAGTAGTAAAATTGAAAGTAATGAAAGCAACTCACTATATAATTTCTTTTAATTGCTGTTTTATGAAAATATTATTATTGAGGGTAAAAATTAGTGTAAGGTAAATCAGGAATGTATTAAGTATTTTTGCTTTGATTTTTGGTGTTGTGTAAACCCTTAAGATATTTTATAAAAAATGTTTTTTTCTAAAGGTTGGTTTTCCTTTTATAACATGTTTTTCTATTTAGAGGGTTTGTAAATATTCTTTTTGTATTATGACTTTTAAAAGAGGTATGTAAATTAAATTCTTTTCTTGGGGTTTCCTGTTTCTTTCTCTGTGACCCACCCTTCTCTAAGACGCTTTTCGCTATCACGGCATTAATTCTTTCGATTCTCCTTTATTTTTGTTGCGGTACTCCGTGCGGGCTACTGTTACTTTGCTTACTGTGTTTTACTTTTCAATTGTCCATACGGATTACCGTAAGATACTGATCTATATGAAAAGTGAAACTGAGCGCACTTGGGCGTAAACCGTAATATGCACCCAAGTGTTCTGGTACTATAATACCACTTGTACATATTCACAAATCAAAAGTTTCGTGTTCGCCATTTTAAATAATATTAAATACATCCCTCAATTTCACTTGATAAACAAAGGATATAAAATTTATGACTGACATTACATATATCGCCAAACATCGAAATTTTCAAATAGAACAAAAATTACAGGTATTAAAGCAGGGTTTTTCTAATTGTTTGCTTGCAGGTCAAAAATAAAATTTAATCAGTATAAAATGCACAAAAGTTGACTATTCTTGCCCACAACCCTTGCAAACTAAATTCGCCAGTTTTGTGCGCGGAATAGTAAATAATGAAAAAAGTTTCGCAATTTATGTTTACAAATATTTCAAGGCAGTATTTCACGTATTCGTATCACAACAAAACAAATATAGCTAATAGATTCTTTTGTTAAAAACTGGGTCACTTTTATTGAAATACCTGCTTACTGAGATCAAACTACACAAAATTTTGTGGGAACTATTAAAATGTTATAATAGCAATAAGCTGATAGAAGACCAACATCATTAGGCCTTCCCTTCTGGAAGTGGTTAGACGTGCACCTCTATTGTTTTCTATTCTGGGATAACCTACAAATTTCCCTGAAACTTCCACAGCCTACATACTTCACTATCTGTGCGCAATAGTTTAATCTGAGTCTACCTCTACCCCTTTTTTTATTCTTTCTTCGCTTCTAGTTTAGCGCCTTCTGTACTAAGTACTAATTTGCTTATTCTTTTATTATTATTAATAGTATACATTTTAAAATCTATTAGAAAATTATATTCACATTGTCGACTAAATGTAATTTCAGGTCTCACACGACTATATGCATGCTCCATTAAAACAATTTTTCTTGAATAGCTTACTGTCTATATCATCGCAGTTGGGGACACAGCATTTTTTTAACGTATTTAAGTCACATTTTAAATTGTTATTTTGATTAAGCTCTAAAACAACCGGTATGAAACTACCATGAGTTAGATAAAAAATAACAACGGCTGCCTGTTTGTTTTGAGATTTAAGAAAACTGCAACACCAGTGCTAAAAATGATTGAGAATTAAACGACAGTTCCTTATATGGAAATGCTTCTATTTGTAGCTGCTGTATGGAAACTATCAAATGCTTTACACAAATCAAGGAAAACCGCTACTTGCTTAGTACTATTTTCCATTTTTGAGTAGATCAAATTGGTTACTTCATATAAAGCACATTCCATGGATGAATTTTTTCTGAAACCAAATTGTTGTTTAGTGAAAATGTTACATTTTTCAAAGAAAAATGAAAGGAGGATTTTAATGCATTTTTCAAGAATTTTATCGAAAACGGAAGTTAAAGAAATCGAGCAATAGTTGTATATAATAGTTTTATCACCATTCTTGTGTAGTGGGATTACAAACGAATTTTTGAAGATTGTAGGAAAAACACCAGAACTAAAACACATATTAAATATTATATTCAAAAGCACAAGAATTTGATTCTTTGTTTGTTTAACTAAATTGTAATTTAAAATACTAGACATTGTAAATGACTGATTTTTTAGTTGATTAATAATAGACTCAATTTTTATTAGAATTAAGCATTCTTGCTCACAACATGCATCTCGGGACACAATTATTTTTGGCTGTTTCAAGGTCATGTTTGATGCATTAATGTTGATCTTTGCACTCTTCACAAATAATTTCCTCTTCCATAATACTTATTAACAAAACTTTTATCTAATCCTAATTCTAATAATTCTATGCAGTTAAAACAAATAAAAATGAAACTCAAAACCTATATGGTGCGGTGCGGTGATGTCTTATAACTATAATATTTATGTAAAAAGTATGTTTTATTTTATGTACAGATCTATAAAATGTAAGTGGAAGAGGCGTTTTAGCAGTTAGATTCAGTTACCGTTCAAATTAAAAGATACTATTATAGATAGTTCAGTTTTAACAGATAATTTAAATATGAGTTTAAGGTGAAACGTCAAAGTTGACCTTGAAACAGCCAAAAATAATTGTGTCCCGAGACGCGTGTCATTCTTGCAAGTAGCTTTTAATTTATTGGATATGTTCTTTCCAACAGAATTAAAATGCTTATTAAACAAGGAAGCTATCTTTTCAGTATTAGTAACTACACCATCAGTTTCAGTATTCAATACTGGTATATTTTGCTTGGTAGATATATCACCTATAGAGTCTTTAATAATACGTGTTATCAGTTATGTTGGTATAATATGCATTTTCTCAACCTTTGGCAACATAATCACAGATTATTCACCTCTTACAGATGCAAAGGCTTTGTCAGATCGTTTGAAGTTTGTAAGGCCAAATTCTACAACTTTGAACACAATCCGCCATACATAAGAAGTTTTTTGCGGGAAATTTAAATGTGAATAATAAAATCTACTATAATGTTTTTAACAATAACCTAACCTTAATAATATTTTCGCATACCAGAATACACACAAACTAAGACGGCTAACACTTTTGTTAGCAGTAAATAATTTCTAACAGTAACCACACAGTAACTTATCCTCAACATTTTTTGGTACATCATCGAAATACATATTCAAGATCTGCGAATTTATCGATTTTATCAGTGCAGTAGTCGCCGTCATAACTTCTTATATCAATAGGTCAAACTCTTCTTGATACACACTATTTTGTTTATTTTTATATTGAATCGAAATCACACATTATCCACCGGTGGATAATCTGTGCCGAAGTCTAAAATCAAATTTTCTAAGATACGTACGTATACCTACACAGAATTGAAATGGTTCTGAATGACTATTTTCGTTGTGCTTTTTGCTTGATACTAGCATAAAAGATTTGCCCTTACTTCAGTCATTATGTACTTTAAATCGCCCTCGTATTAACAGTATACTTCGTTGTAGTTCGTTTCAAATTGGTAGCATTCACGCTCTGCGTGTTTAATGTGTAGGACCAATAATATTACGCGTTTTGTAAAAAAAAATACTGCGAGCACACCTACGAAATAATAGACTTTATTGTGGTAGTTGAATAATAAAAATCCGTTTAGAACATTGCTCAAACTAAGCGTTACAAGAAACGGCTTAGTGTTTTAAATATATAGGATTTTCTTTAAATTCTCACCTCTCCAGAGCAGGTTAATAATAGCTTGCTCCTTCATATTATCTTTAAATGATGTCACATTTTTATATTGACATGGGTATGAAGTTGAAGAAACCCCTTTGATTTGAATAAAAAGAACAGTTTAATTTTAAATATGTAATACTGAAATTGATTATTATTTAGATAAATATTAAATAGGAATGACAAGGAAATAATCACAAAATTTAATTAAACTTAGTTAATTAAGTAAATTCTTCTATCCATTGACTATAGGTATTCTGTCAATTTCAAGTGTTTTACTTATATCTTTTCTAAAAACTGTAATAGAACAAATTAATTAAGTATTTTCCAATAAAAGAATACTTTTGTAATATAGGTGTGATTAATTGGATAGACACTAGAAAATAATATACTATTGCAACGTTTCACTTTCAAGCTTTTTATTTTGTGCGATTATTATTTCTGCTTGTTTATCACACGCAAGTTATGCTAACTTGCATTTGTATTTCACGCATTAACGTCATGACATTAACCAGATCCGACAAAAAAACATCAAGTTTAGTATTGATTACGGATTATATAGCTACATAAACAAAAGGACAGCACAGAGGGCTATAATATTATAATTTATAACAGAAATAGAGTATGTAAACAAAATATTCTAAACCGTAACCAATACATTAAATTTTTTCGTGCGGTGTGATAAAATTAAAACTTGAAAAGCATAATTATGTTTATTACTGTTAATTACATATTTACCTTTAAAATTACGTACCCACAAATTATATTAATTTTTTATTTTTAAAGGCATGAGTTATGCAATAAAAATGCATAATAATTTTGCGAATATTCGCAAAAATAGGTGCCGAATATTCGGAAAGATTTCCTATTTCCGAATATTCCGAGGCGAATTTTCCCTACTTCCAACACTAGTGATGGTGTTGGCGGGACCACAAAACGGGAAGTGACACGAGCTAGTTTACAAAGAACAATACAAAATCAAATTCTTGATATTGATCAGATGTTCAACTTCTGCCAAAATCACATCAAGAATATTTCTTATTTTCTCGTCAAACAAACCGATATCAGTCTATACAAAGCAAAGTTAAAAGACAGGTTCGACCAGTGCAGACGAATAGTTAGCACAAGACATTTTCACAAATTTCAAGCTATATCTGAAACTCACTTGAGATGTTACCTCACATCAGAATCAGTCAAGTTTGAAGATCATGTAACAACATCTATTGTTAATATTGCACTGGAAATTCACGATACGATTGCCTGTATTTATGAAGGTCAGTGGTGGATTGGAGAGGTTATGGAGATAAGTTTAGAGCATAATGATATTAATGTGCTTTTCTACCATCCACCTGGACCTAGAGCTTCTTTCAAAAAGTCATCCAGTGATAAGCTTTGGGTGCCTCTTCAAAATGTTTTAAGACAATTAAGTGTTTTGGAGCTTACAACATCCACTGGTCAATCACACAATATATCTCCGGGGCTTTGCAAAGAAATCAGTGAATTGTTCAATGGACGCAAACAAAAGAGAAAGTGCAAAGACATTCTCAAAAAACAAATGATTCAGTAAGTTGTCAGTTAGTCTAGAATTCAACCTAAAAAGTCCTTTATTAAAATAAAAGAACAGTAATAAGGAAAATTCGTGAAAGTTTGTATTTGAATTTTTAACTCGTTGAATTTAATTATTAATAATTGTGTTTTTCAATCATGGACTTTATATGATGTAAGTATATAGTTTCAATATTATATAAGCTTGCTATTTTTGTATATATTTTAAATTGTAAATATATATAGTTATATAATAATGAACATGATGCCAAGCGTTATTTATTCCAGGTGTTTCATTAGCTATTTTTATCTACTTTTCAAAAATTCGTAACCACCAAAGTACTCAAATATACACATTGAAATTTTTATAGTAGTTATATGTTGCATCTAAGTATAACATATAAAAAAATTAGATTTTTATCAAGTTGCCCACCAGAGATATTAAAGCCTAAACTTAACAAAAATTTGAAGTTTAAAAATTTATAAAAAATAAGGTAACAAATATCAGGGTAAAAAGTACTTTTAATACAAGCTACATAGTTAGGTTTATTATCATGCCAAAAATCAACTTTGATATACGTCCTCTTGTGCTAAAAAATTACCCTCAAAAGCAGTTTTCAAGTATTGGACTTCAAAATAGTCTTATAGTGAAAAGAACATAAAAGTTAGAGCAGACTGTAAGGAAAACAATGGTGTTTTAATTATTAGTTTATGACTTACCACTCCTGAGAAAATGAGTTTTCCTTAGGAGCTTACAAACTCAAAAATCAGCATGCGCCCTGAAACAAAGATTGCCGCCATTTTCAAACAGTTGACTCTAAAAAATTTTTAAAAATTGTTTTGAACTACTGATTCCATATGTAATTGATGCCAAAAATATCAATTTTTTCTAAAATAGTCAAGCAACCACCTTTGGACCACTTGATATGGATTGACCCAGTAGTTAGCGTCAGTTATCAATTCCCCAAAACATAAGGAATGTGCACCTCCTCCTGTCACAGGTAATGCAAACTCAAGTTTCTTTACAATGAAAATAAGATCATGTACTACACTAAAGGATCTGATGCACCTGAATTTAGACCACCCAAGTAACAATATTATAACCTAAATACAATGCATAAAACCTGTACTATTTAAACCCCTTAATATTTGCATTTCAATTAAACTAAAAGCATTCTCGATACGTAAACGGAAATATCCACATTAAACAGAATCAAGGTAACAATCAATTAATACTTAGCTGCTTCCCTGGTGAATTGGCTCCGATACTTCCACAGCACCAGTGGCAGTTTATAACCAAACAAACCATCAATGTAGAAGTAACATGGAACTGAGCCACGCGTGCCGGAATTAGAATATGTTGCTCTTGGCGAGTAACTTCAATGTATAAGGACAATTGCCCTCCAGAATAAAAAATAAAAACACACTAATTAATAAGAGTAGAATGCACTTTACTATTTACGCTTTACAAAGCGGTTTAAATACAAGAGTTCGGGTGCAGATTGTTTCAACAAGTTTTCTGTTCACTCAAGGAAAATATTTGTTACATCTTATAATATTCTACTTGATATGGGAAAGCTGTCCCAAATTGGCTTATTAACCAAATTCTTCCAACCAGGAACACTCCAGATGCAATCGGGCACGTTTCTGTCAAGAATTCTACGTCGCAGCTTGATTGCACGTTCACATAAAATGCATCGTCTTCGCAAAACACCCAATCGTCTTTGATAAGAACTTGGACAACCAAAAAAATTCCCCGTGGCACCTAACCAAGTTAATTACCTTAAAAGCTTAATATACTGAGTAACAAGGAAATTAATAATTACCTGAGATCAACCTATTCTCTATTAAATACAATCAACGCTAATGGTTGCTCCAATAATTAAAGAAAAATACAACAATAAATTAGTATGTCATTTTTATAGATAATGACAGTTACACAATTATACAACTGATAGAGATATGTAGGCGACCATACCCTATTAGCTGCATTCTAAATAGAATGTAGGAATCAATCTCAACTGATCCATGCCAACAAAAGAACGATTTAACCAAGAAATCAATGTGTATTAAATTAAAACTGTAACGGTAAGAAATTAACCGTTACATGGATTAGAAATATTTATGGTTCCGGGTTGGGACCGTGTCATTTTATAAATTAAGGTCGACGTTTCGCTCATTTTTGTAAGGGGCTACATCAGGACAAGAAAAGAAATAAGTAATAAAATAAAAATAATAAAAAATATAGGAAGATAATATTAAGTAAACAAGTTAAAGTGTAAAGAGAAAAGCTACTCCTGAACTAGCAGACTCACTAGTCCGTTCAAAGTCAAAAGGTGTCTTAAGGTAAGTAACTGGCGAACGTAGCGAAAGTGGTAGTTTATATAGGGTAGGAACTTGATGCATGAGCGATCATGAATAGAGAGGAGTGTCGTAGCGGATCAGTGAACGTCACGGTTCCGCTGTTGTGAACATAGGCTTGTTTTCCAAATGGGGGGAAAGATAGTAGCCATCGTCCTTGTTTAGGTTATTAGAATTTCTATGAATTCTCTAATTTTTCTATTGTAGAAAAATGGAATTCTGGCAATCAGTTTCGTCTTGTGAAAGTTAATGGTATGGCCTGTTTCATGTTAGTAATCGGCCACTGCTGAGCGATTGTACTGGCTTGTTCTTAAGCATCGCTTATGCTCGTTTAGTCTAGTCTGTACTGACCGTCCTGTTTCTTCTATGTATACTAAACCGCAACTGCAAGGTATACTATAAACACCTGAGGCTTTAAGACTATTTACGGAATCTTTTGAGGTTGGTAATATTTGTGAAATTTTATTGGTGGGTTTATAGATTGTTTTGATGTTGTGTTTACGTAGAATTTTGCCAATTCGGTCTGTTACTCTGTGTATATATGGAAGGATTGCTAAAGAACGTGTATCGGTATTACAGCGTGGTTTGGGGGTTCGTGTAGGATGCAGATGCCGGTTTATTACTTTGCCGATATCTGAGTTACGATAGCCGTTTTTTATAAGACTGGTTTTAAGATGGATCAGATCATTAGATAAGTGTTCTAGTTGTGAAATCTTAATTGCACGGTGGACTAGAGAGTTGATTACCGATGATTTTTGTGAGGGATGATGATGTGACGACGCATTTAGGTATCTGTCTGTGTGTGTGGGTTTTTGATATACAGAATGACCTAGTCGTCCGTTAGGTTGGCGCTCTATCAGAACGTCAAGGAATGGAAGAGTTTTGTTCTTTTCAATTTCTATAGTGAACTTAATATCTTTATTTTGATTGTTTATCTGATCTAGAAAATTATTGAGCGTTTGATGTCCATGGGGCCAGATTACAAAAGTGTAATCTACATAATGGAGCCGAGTTTTTAGTTTAAGGTCTGTGGATTCTAGAGCCATGAATTCCAAAGACTCCATGAATATATTGGCCACAATAGGGGATAGAAGTGAGCCCATTGGTGTGCCCAAAGTTTGTTTGTAAAATTGTCAATCGAAGTCAAAATAGGTAGAAGTTAAGCATTTTTCAATGAGCGTGGCCAGGTACTCGAATTCGTTTTCTTGAGGTAGGAGTTGTTTAATAATGGAGACGGTGTCTATTACAGGTACGTTTGTAAATAGGGATGTTACGTCAAAACTGACTAGTATATTATTAAGGCCTAGCTCAATATTTGCAATTAGTTCTATGAAATGAGTGGAGTTTAAAACATTTGTAGGGGTGTTACCGGAATAAAATTTTAAGAAATTTGCCAGGTATTTTACCAGATGGTAAGTTGAGGAGTCAATTGTGCTAACTATCGGACGCAGAGGGACATCAGGTTTATGGACTTTAGAAAGGCCGTACAAGCGAGGTGGTTTAGATTCGCGAGGTATTATGCGTTTTTGGATAGTTTTGGGAATATTAGAGGATTTGATAAGTGCTGAAATTTCCCGTTCAAGCTTTAAAGTAGGGTCTTTTGTTATAGGAGTGTAGGAATCGTCTTCTAATAATTGTTTAATCTTTTCTTTGTATTCTGTACGGTTTAGAATCATAGTCGTATTACCTTTGTCTGCAGAGAGTATAACAATTTTCTTGTTTGTTCGTAGGTGTTTTAAGGCCGTCATTTCTTGCTTTGTCACATTTTTGTTAGGAGTTTTGGCATGTCGAAGACATTTAGTTGTTTCAAAGCGAATTAAGTTTGCATCGTCTTGGGGTAGAGATCGGATCGCTGATTCCATAAAGCTAATGATTTCCTCTGTGGGAATTTTTTTGGGTGCAATCGAAAAATTTAGTTCTTTGGACAGGATATTAGTTCGTTTTCGGATAGAATATGTTCTGATCGGTTTATGACGGTATGAGGACAGAGTTTTCGGGTAAAATGTTTGTTCAGGGTGTGTTGGAAAGTTGCAAGAATTTGCCTAATTGGGTTTTTGTGGTGAGTTCCGTGTTTTTTTGGGCTTGCAAGTATGAAATTCGGTCAAACAGAGTCCAGTCATTGTAGTTAAGCGTGGCGAATAATGTTAGATGGAGCTGTAGGAGTTGTTTAGAAATATTGTCTATTTCCTTTCGAGTGTTGGAAATTCGTTCGGGAAGGAGCGAGAGTTCTGCTCGGTGAAGAATTTTTTGGCTGGAATATGTTTTAATGTGGTATTTTATTTTAAGGATATTTGGAACTATGTCAGAATCACGACAGCGTACCAAAAGAGGTGTGTACAAAGTAATTTTGCTAGTGAGTGTCTAAGGTTACTGAAAGATTTTGTTTCGTTTACAATATCCTCCCCGTAAAGGTTTTTGTGATATTGTCGGAGGATTTCACGGCCGGAGCCATTATAAATATTTATGGTTTCGGTATGGGACTGTGTCATTTTATAAATTAAAGTAGACGTTTCGCCCACTTTTGTAAGCGGCTTCATCAAGACAAAAAAAGAAATAAGTAATAAAATAAAAATAATAAAAAAAATATAAAAAGATAATATTAAGTAAACAAGTTAAAGTGTAAAGAGAAGAGTTACTCTTGAACTAGCAGACTCACTAGCCCATTTAAAGCCAAAAGGTGTCTTGAGGCGAAGTAACTGGCGAAAACCCACCAATAAAATTTCACAAATATTAGCAACCCCAAAAGTTTCCAAAAATAGTCTTAAAGTCTCTGGCGTATATAGTATACCTTGCAGTTGCGGTTTAGCATACATAGGAAAAACAGGACGGTCAGTACAGACTAGACTAAACAAGCATAATCGATGCTTAAGAACAAGCCAGTACAATCGCTCAGCAGTGGCCAAACACCAACATGAAACAGGCCATACCATTAACTTTGACAAGACGAAACTAATTGCCAGAATTTCTACAATAGAAAAATTAGAGAATCCATAGAAATGAATAAAAATTTTAATAACCTAAACAAAGACAATGGCTACTACGTTTCCCCCATTTGGAAAACAAGCCTATGTTTACAAAAGCAGAACCGTGACGTTCACTGATTCGCTACGACACTCCTCTCTATTTATGATCACTCATGCCTCCAGTTTTCACCCTATATAAACTATCACTTTTGCTACTTTCGCCAGTTACTTCGCCTGGTTTTGAATGGGCTAGTGAGTCTGCTAGTTCAAGAGTAACTCTTCTCTTTACACTTTAATTTGTTTACTTCATATTATGTTTTTATATTTTTTTAATATTTTTATTTTATTACTTATTTCTTTTCTTGTACTGATAAAGCCTCTTACAAAAGTGACCCTAATGATATATTAGTCAGTTTTGACGTAACATCCCTATTTTCAAACGTACCTGTAATAGACACTGTCTCCATTATTAAACAACTCCTACCTCAAGAAAACGAATTTGAGTACCTGGCCACGCTCATTAAAAAATGCTTAACTTCTACCTATTTTGTGTTCGACGGACAATTTCACAAACAAACTTCGAGCACACCAATGGGCTCACCTCTATCCCCTATTGTGGCCAATATATTTATGGAGACTTTGGAATCCATGGCTCTAGAATCCACAGACCTTAAACCAAAAACTCGGCTCCGTTATGTAGATGACACTTTTGTAATCTGGCCCCATGGACATCAAACGCTCAATAATTTTCTAGATCACATAAACAATCAAAATAAAGACATTAAGTTCACTATAGAAATTGAAAAGAACAAAACTCTTCCATTCCTTGACGTTCTGGTGGAGCGCCAACCTAACGGACGACTAGGTCATTCCGTATATCAAAAACCCACACACACAGACAGATACCTACATGCGTCGTCACATCATCATCTCTCACAAAAATCATCGGTAATCAACTCTCTAATCCACCGTGCAATTAAGATTTCACAACTAGAACACTTATCTAATGATCTGATCCATCTTAAAACCAGTCTTATAAAAAACGGCTATCGTAACTCAGATATCGGCAAAGTAATAAACCGGCATCTGCATCCTACACGAACCCCCAAACCACGCTGTAATACCGATACACGTTCTTTAGCTATTCTTCCATATATACACAGAGTAACAGACCGAATTGGCAAAATTCTACGTAAACACAACATCAAAACAATCTATAAACCCACCAATAAAATTTCACAAATATTACCAACCCCAAAAGATTCCGAAAATAGTCTTAAAGCCCCAGGTGTTTATAGTATACCTTGCAGTTGCGGTTTAGTATACATAGGAGAAACAAGACGGTCAGTACAGACTAGACTAAACAAGCATGAGCGATGCTTAAGAACAAGCCAGTACAATCGCTCAGCAGTGGCCGAACACCAACATGAAACAGGCCATATCATTAACTTTGACAAGACGAAACTGATTGCCAGAATTCCATTTTTCTACAATAGAAAAATTAGAGAATGCATAGAAATCAATAAAAATTCTAATAACTTAAACAAAGACGATGGCTACTACCTTTTTCCCATTTGGAAAACAAGCCTATGTTCACAACAGCGGAACCGTGACGTTTACTGATCCGCTACGACACTCCTCTCTATTCATGATCGCTCATGCATCAAGTTTACACCCTATATAAACTACCACTTTCGCTACTTTCGCCAGTTACTTCGCCTCAAGACACCTATTGGCTTTGAATGGGCTAGTGAGTCTGCTAGTTCAGGAGTAACTCTTCTCTTGAAGTAATATTACAATGTAGACCAAGAACGGTACAATTAACTACAGCGAGATTGAAGAATATACCATAAAGTAATAAGAGACTACGCTAGGAAGACTGTATTATTATGTTCAATCAAACTTACGAAGTAAGTTAGGTTCATATAATCGCTACGTCGTCGCCGCCGTCATCCGTTGCCATATTTCCATAATGATACAATAAATGATATATATGTACCTTGTTTAGTTTTTTACGCTGATTACAAATATGCTGTACACTTTTCGATATCTCATTTAGTTTTCGAGATCATCGAATTTATTTGAGAAATGTTAACAGTACAAACTAATATAAACTTTAATAAATATCCAAATGATTCTTATTATCGTTTTGGCTTCAGTATCACAACATATAATTTTTGTGCATAAGAACATCAATTAGTTCGCGAGCCTTTAGCTGTAGTTCATTGCGCTGGAAATGACAGGGATGTGATACATGGAGATCACTTTGAAGCAATCATTCCTAATTTGGCTGAAGATATTCCAACCGTACATCAAACTGACTTATTCGGAGGAATCACAATACCCGGGACTAATCACAGAATATATGTTAACAATTTTAATTAATTATTCTCTATTTTTCTGTTTATATATATATATATATATATATATATATATATTGTTCTACACAATTTCTTATTGCGGACTGCAAATAACCTGTCTTTTATATATATATATATATATATATATATATATATATATATAAAGGTTCTTGATAATTCTTGAGCGTAGTTAAATTAGAAAAGATTTTGTTTTTTGGTTCTTGGAATAAAGTCGCTCATAAAATTAAACACTAAACATTAAATGTGTATCATTTGTATTAAATCGTACGTTTCGGTGATAATTTACACCTTAATCATCGATCTACATAAAAAAGTATATAAATAGGTAATTCATATAACAGGTAATATATGTTTAACTTACTTATTACTTGATAAAATTATTTTGTGTATTCACCCATAATAAAAGTAACAGAAGGAAGCTTGTAATATTACTGATTAAGAATTAAAATTAATTTTAAATTTTGAATGAAATGTCAGTTCACTTATTTGACAAAAATGTAGGATCAAGGATGACATCAATCAACAAATTACGACACTATTTGCTTATATTTTTTATTTAAATCGTAGTATGTGGTTTATTTGTAAAAATTTTTTTGTATGGTGGGTTGCATAAAAATAGTTAGATTTTAAAATCATATATTTTTACAGGTGTAGTAAACAGGTTGACTTTTGACTTAAATTAAATAGAATTCTGTGTGTAAGCAATATCATTATAGTTAGTATATTTTTTTGGATTAAAAGTGTATAGGTATGAGTAAACTGTATGTAAATTATTGATGTCTTCTTTGTGATTGATGGAATTTTGTTCTTGGTTTATATGAAATGATTCTAAGAAAACCCTTTTTTTGTAATTGCTTTCTATATCTAAAATTTTTACATTATCATAATTGACTTTGTGTTTTGTATTGTATAAATGTATAGAAAGAGCACAAGAAGTTTTTCCTAATTTTGCATCACTTTTGTGTTGTGTCATGCGATTTCGGAGCCACTGTTTGGTTTGGCCTACGTAGGAAGCTTTGCATTCACATTAAATTTTATACACTAAATTGCTACATAAAGCTTTATTTGTTTTTTCTTTTAGTTTAGTAAAAAAGTTTCTAATGGACTTAGTATTTGAATTTATTATAGTTACAAAAGGTTGTTTTAGTAATTTTTTATTAGTGGTGAAAGATTAGTAATATATAAAAGTTTTTGTAAATGATATCAGTATGTTTATTTTGAGGTGGAAATATGATTGTGTTAGTATGTAGTAGTTTTGATAAAAGTGGTTTAGGGTAACCGTTGTTGATTAAGATTGATATTAGTTCTTTCAGACTTTTTTCTTTAAATTTGGGTTTACAGATAGAGACCATACGATGTTTCAGTCCTAATATGGTGTTAATTTTTTGTTTCATGCTATGATTGGAATGGTAATTTAAATATCTTTCTGAATTTGTAGGTTTTTTGTAAATATCAAAATTGATCTTGTTGTCATTATTGCGGATAAGTAGTGTATCAAGAAATGGTATTGATTGGTGAGATTCTAGTTCGTAAGTGAATTTCAAATGTTCGTTAAAATTGTTAAAATGTTGAATGGTGGTTAGTAAAAAATGTTCAGGAAGTGAGCAGAGAATGTCATCAACGTATTTGACTAGAAATACCATTTTGAAAGGTAAGTTAGGTAAAACACTTTCTACAAGTTTGTCCATTAATATTTGTGCAATAATAGGGGATAATGGTGAACCCATAGGAGTACCAAAAATCTGTAAGTAAAATTTTGAGTTAAAACTAAAATATGTGCTGTTGAAGATAAGGTTTATTGAAGTGATAAATAATTGTAATGATATATGGCAATGTGGTTCTATGGAATCCCATTTTTCTGTAATAATTTGAATGACTAAGTTGACTGGTATGTTTGTAAATAAAGAGTTAACGTCGAGAGAAACGAGAATGTGATCTTGAGGTAGTTGAAAGTTACGGTATTGGTTTACGAATTGGAAGGAATCTACTATGTTGTGGCCTGTAATTGGGAAAGATTTTTGTAATATGGTAGATAAGAAAGAAGAAAATGCATATGTTGGAGAATTAATTGAAAAGATAATAGGTCTTAAAGGAATATCTGGTTTATGGATTTTTGGGAGTCCATAATATTTGCTTGGAACAGAATTATTGGTGATAAGTAGTGATTTTTGTTCATTTGTAATCATGTCTTTTTTGAATAATAATTTAATGTGATTGTTCATGGTGTTCTGTATGGTGAAAGTGGGGTCCTTTTTTAGTTTTTTATGAGCGACTTTATTCCAAGAACCAAAAAACAAAATCTTTTCTATATATATATTTAATAATTATAATTCATGTTTAAATTAAGATTTTTGTTTGTTTTAGTGGTGCTGGGAGCTTATATCATTAAGTAGTCCGACTCGAACTTGATTAAAACAATATTTATAATAATAAAATTTTGTGTAACATTTAAGTACTAGTTATTTAATTTAAAAAAAATATATAATTTCCTTTTATAAAATTTCCGTAAGTTTGGTCGTAAGGCGTATATGCATCTTAGTTTTGTATATATAAACAAAATAATTGCGAATTTTAAACATAGGCAAAGAAATTTGGTCTTCCTAAAACCGTCGAGGGTTATTTCTTGTTATTATTATTCTATGGTTAAACAAAAGAAGGTGATTATTTCCTTTCACTTTAAGGACATCATCTGTTTAAGTAGTCTCAGTTTCGCATGTCCCGCTTTTATTGTTATTTTTATAGGTTATGTATGAAATTATTGGGACTGAACACTAAAATTTAGAATTTAAACATTTCAAAATTTTTGCCAAATAAATACATTTTGTCAGTTGAGAGAAAAATCTATCAAATAATAAAAGTGTAGACATCATGTCATTATTGAGAATAGTATTCGGTTCTAAACCAAAATTAATTTCTTCTATATTGAAGAATAGAAAATATTGTGGCGTTCAAGAAATTTATCGTTTGCATTCAGCATTACGTTTAGAGGCAATTTATCGTGCTGTAAAACAAAAGTGTGATTGTAGGTATCTGCCACTATCATTGCTATATTATAATTAAAACTTTGTAGCTAAGAAATTACCTAAAAATGTAGATGTTAAAGCTGTTTTCGCTTGCAATGAGTTAGATTTAAAAGAGGTTAAAGTATATGGTTTTGACTATGACTACACTTTAGCTTGTTATAAGCCCTCGATGGAATTTCTTCTGTATAACCTAGCAAGACAAATTTTAATTGAAAAACACAAGGTAAGCATTATTCATCTGAACGTTTTTGCTATTGCTGAAATCAACTATATAAATGATGTTTTATTTGGTCAAAATCATTTACGCTGACCTATGACTGACAGCGGTACATTATTAGAATTGATATTGAAAACTGCATTATCTTTGCCAGTATATGTAACGCCTCTGCGCTAAAACATGATGGATAGAAAAAAGTACGTCGTTTAAAGATTAGTATGGCAGCATCAAAACGTATGTCTGTTATAACTAATATTTATGTATTATTATAACCTATAAATAGTTATAGTGTCCTGTCACTTTTTGTTGTCTTTTCACATAGTTCTTGCTTTTTTGTTGTATTTGCGTTTTTACATTTAGCTCAAATCGCAAATATAAGAGCTTTTTCAAAACTAAAAGGATTTCTTACACAGTATAAAATGTAAATACAGATACAGTTAAACGTAAAATTTGTGAGATGCACTCGAAAAGTAATATAAAAATTAATTGTAATTAGTGACTAATTTTTATATTTTTAGTACTTCATGTAACTGCAAAAACACTCCAAAAAGAGCTTGTTACTGCCGGTATGTATAATTTCAACTTAACTAGCTTAAGAAGACTTTTACCTACCGTAATGTAGTAGAACAATAGTACAAAAAAATAATACAATACCGTTTTGTTTGTTTAATACTAAATTTTATTAAATAAAAAGTAAATATTTACAAATACACTTTTATATGTACAACCATGCGTGTTAACCATTTAAAACAGGAATAATATAAAATCCTGAAACTACAATTTCCCTGATAATCGTGTGAATAACAGTCTCAATTTCAACAGTAATCATTAGTGTTGTGTACTCTATTAAAACACTGAATAATTAAGATACTAATAATAATAAACAGACAACTTTATTAGTAAGTACAAGAAAATACATGTGCCGCGAATCTTATTTACCATGCCGGTAACATCATGATCAAATCGCCAGTCCGCACTGTTTCTCAACCCGGACCACTATAAATGTGCACTACTAAACTTACTCATGTATAACTTCTCTCCCTTTTAGAAATCTACAACCAAATACAAAAGGTACCCTAGTTACACAATTAAGTTATCACATATCAACTTACAAACTAAATCAAAATTTCATTACAAGGTCTCTATACCGTTTTGGTAAGTTTACATCTCTCTTAGGTCTAGCATTTACAATATCACCATCAGTCATATTTACACTTGTCTCAGTTACCGCATTATCTCTACTTTTATCTAAATTACCGTTGGGAGGTAATTTATCGAAACCCTCAACACCGTTATCATTGGACCTGCCATTGGTATCATGTAAATCAACATCTATGCCTATTTTAAAATCTGTATGTGTGGGCCTTAAATGAATTGTATTTCTCCTTAGTTTATTTCCTAGCTGATTTCAACAATATAAGACCTCGGACTTTCATGTTTACTAACTATTTTAGCAGATTCCCACACATTATTGTTCCGGATTAATGCATTATCTCCCGGATTAAAATGCTCACGAATTTTGACATGTTTATCATATGCTTTTTTATAGTTATTTTGATTTTCAACTAATTTTGTATGAATACTATTTTCAGGTTTGAGTAGATCCGTATGAACCGGAATCTTTGTCCTCAATCTTCTGTTAAATAAAATTTGAGCCGGTGATAGGTTAAGCCTAGGTATTGTAGTATTTCGATATTGAAGTAAATATAGTTCAATATCTTGATGAAGTAAAGAACATTTTTTTAACATATTTTTACATGTTTGAACTGCTTGTTCGGCAAGTCCATTGCTTCTGGGATAATTTGGAGATGATGTAATAAAATTGAAGTTCCAATTGCTGGCAAAATTTTTACATTCTAATGAATTGAATGGTATATTGTCAGCAACAACAAATTTGGGTATGCCATGAACTGAGAATATCTTTTTTAAAATACATATAGCTTCATGAGATGTTTTATTTTGGGCAGGAACTAGTTACAACCATTTTGAATAATAGTCTTGAAGTGCTAAATAAATTTTCCCAGCAAAATCTAAGAAATCACAAGCAACTTTGTTAAAAGGTATGTCAGGAATTTCAAGTGCAATCAGTGGTTCTTTGCAATTTGAGTTAAGAAACCTTTCACAAATGCTACATTTACCAACTAAATTTTCAATATCGGTCATTTACCCAGGCCAATAAACTGTTTCTCGGGCTAATGATTTCGTACGCAAAATGCCACAATGTGATTCATGAAGTAAACATAGGATGTAAGACCTTAGTCTTGAAGGCACTACAACTCTGTGACCAAAAAATACTAAATTTTCTTCCACTGAAATTTGGTTTTGGTACTTATAATAAAGTTTAACATCGTTATCGCGTATCATCATTGTTTCCTATTCTGAACCAACCTATAGATTTCCCTGAAATTTGCACAGTCTACATCTATCACTATCTGATCTAGGTCTACATCTACCTCTTTTTTCCTATCTCTGCTTGTAATATATTCCATACTATTCCCCAAAAATGCTTTAGAACGTATTCCGCCCTTCTCTTTCTCTTTTTCCCCAGATATCCTTGTTTCCCTACTATTTCTATAACCTATTTGTTATTATCTTTGTCTGTCCGTGCTATCGTCCTCATACATCTGAAGCACAGCATTTCAACAGGTTGCTACCGTTTTTCTGTCTGCATTTCAGACTGCCCGTATTTCATTGGCATACTGTGCTGTGCTCCACACATATGCTTTCAACAATTTTCTTGTTGTTCTATGTTTGTTGTCTTTCCTCATAGGCGCTGTTCTTTCTTGTTAGATGCAGTTCGGTAACCTTCTATTGTTTTACAGTTATATACCCTATTTCTCCGACCTTAGTGGTTGTGAAGGGAGGTAAGCAGCCTGTGGCTGCCAAGTTCCCCCAACACTTAACCATTTACCGATTTAATATATTTTCCAATATAACTTTTCGCACAGTCAACATTAGTTGCAGATATTTCGCAACCAACAACTAGTTGTTTATACTAATCATCAGATTTATCTCCGCTTATTTTTTCGTCATTAGGTTTTCCGTTTTAAAACTGGTTGGACACGTACCTGCACTTATTTATATTCTGAGCTAGCCTACATAGTTCCCTGAAATTCTCACACAGCATGTGTGTACAGCTCGATCCCCTTCTATTATTGTCTAATTTTATGCCCTATTTCACCGAGATTCAGTGAAGGGGGTTAAGCAACCTGTGGCTACCAAGATCGCCCAACACTTAGACGTTTGCCAAAATAATGGTTTTCCAGTAAATCCTTTCACACACTTAACATTATTCAAGAATATTGCCCAACCAATTCTTGTAGTTACTTATAATAATCATCATGTTTAAGCACAGTTATTTTTTCGTCATTAGTTTATCCATCTTGGGATTGCTTGGATACGTACTTCCATTGATTTCTATTCTGGGCTAGCTTACACATCACCCTGAAACCCCTACAGCCTACATCTTTTACTATCTGTGTGCAGTAGTCTAACCTAGGTCTGCTTCTTCTTCTCTTTTTTCTTATCTCTGCTTCTAATATATTCCGCACTATTCCCTCATGTCGTAGTATGTGGCCTATCATCCTATCTCTCCTATTTTTTACCGTTTTCTACATATTTCTTTCTTCCCCTACCATTTTTAGTACCTCTTCGTTCTTAACTTTGTCTGTCCATGATATCTTCATCATACGTCTGTAGCACCACATTTCAAAGGCTTCTACCTTTTTCTTGTTCGCTTCTCCTACTGTCCAGGATTCACAGACGTACAGTGCTGTGCTCCGCACATATGTTTTAAGCAATCTTTTCCTTGTTTCTATGTTTGTGGTCTTTGAGCACAGTAGTTGCTTTTTCTTGTTAAATGTAGCACGGCCTTGTGCTAATCTTTGTTTTATATGTTTTTTGCTTTTTCCATCTTGCGTTATTTGGCTTCCTAGGAAGCAGAAATCCTTAACCTCTTGTAAGTTCGTGTTACATACTTGTATTTTTGTTTTTGATTTATTTTCCCCACCTTTGCATACTAGAACTTTAGTTTTAGTTTTGTTAATTTTCATACCGTATTCCTCTGTTAGAACCGTTTCCATTTCATTAAGAGCAGCTTTTAACTCTTCCTTGCTAGATGCTAATACCGCTATATCATCTGCAAATCTAAACATATCAATTTTTTGTCCCTGCATAGTAATTCCAAATGTCTTCCTGCATTTGACAGTATTCATTGCCTCTTCTATGTACAAGTTAAAAATCAATGGGGATAGGGCACATCCCTGTCTTACCCCTTTCCTAATGTTTACTTCTCTACATTCCTGCTCTAATTCTATTACTGCTGTTTGCTCTTTGTATAAGCTATGTACTATTTGTCTATCCCTATAACTCATTCCAATCTTTTTGAGTATTTCAAACATTTTTTTCCATTTTACATTGTCGAATGCTTTTTCC
Source organism: Platerodrilus igneus (assembly GCA_036346225.1). Taxonomy (NCBI): domain Eukaryota; kingdom Metazoa; phylum Arthropoda; class Insecta; order Coleoptera; family Lycidae; genus Platerodrilus; species Platerodrilus igneus. The sequence goes on along the minus strand of JARFIW010000813.1, from coordinate 2,581,343 downwards.
AGATCTACAAACCCTATATACACGCTTTCCCCTTTTTCTATTGTCTTCTCCATTTTCACTCTCAGAGTTAAAATAGCCTCCCGTGTTCCCCTGTTTTGCCTAAACCCAAATTGGTCTTCTCCTGGTATTTCTTCCGCCCGTTTTTCCATTTGTCTCTGCACAATTCTAATTAATATTGTTGACACGTGTGCTGTCAAACTTATTGCTCGAAAATTTTCACATCTATCAGCGCCTTTCTTTTTTGGTATAGTTACTATTATGTTACGTTTGAAATCTTTGGGTATCTCGCTTGTCTCATACATATAGCTTACAAGTTGGAAGAGACGTTCTGTTACTGCTTGTCCAGCGGCTTTTAGAGTTTCTGCTTGCACCTTATCTGTACCCGGCGCCTTACCATTTTTCAGACTCTTTAATGCTAATTCAAACTCATCTCTAAGTATAGGATATCCCAAGTCATCATTTTCAATGTCTGATTCCTGTTCTAATGCAGTTAGTTCCTCTCCTACATATAAATTCCTTATATATTCTTGCCATCTACCCACTTTCGCTACGTTTTCTATAATGACGTTTCCTTGTGCGTCCCTTATATTTTTGCTATACGGTTTTATATCCCTAAAATTCATTCTAATTAATTTGTATGTTTCGTCTGTCTTTCCTATTTCCATCTTCGTTTGTACTTCTTTGCACTTTTCATCAATCCATTGTTCTTTAGCTTTCCTGCATTTTCGAATAATTTCCCCTTTCTTGGCTTTGTATCTCTGTTTTCCTATTTCGTCTGATTTATTTTTGTATTTTCGTCTTTCTTCTATTAAATTCAGGATATCCTTTGTTATTCATGGTTTCTTATTTTCTTTTTGTGTATATCCCAGAATATCTCTGGCCGCCATGTCTAGGCTGGATTTAATGTTATTCCATTCTGTTTCTACTTCTTTAGTATCAAATATTTTCCCGATATCTTTGAGCAATTCATTTGACTTTTTTTCGAATCTTTCTTGAATATCTTTATCTTTTAGTTTCTGTAGGTCCAAGTGCCTTTTTCCGTTTCTTTTTTTCACATTCTTAAATTTAAGTGCGGTTTTCATAATTACGATGTTGTGGTCAGTATCTATATCTGCTTCTGGGTAGCTTCTACAGTCTTTTACTTGATTCCTAAACTGTTGTCTAACAAGAATGGAATCTATTCGATATTTTCCTATATCTCCTGGCATCTTCCACATATATCGTCTTCTAGCATGATGTTGAAATAATGTGTTTGTGATGATTAAATTGTTCTTGTCGCAAAATTCTACCAGCCTATTTCCTTTGTCGTTTCTCGTGCCTAAACCAAATAAACCTACTACCGCTTCTTCCCTACCCTCACCTACCACGGCATTAACATCTCCCGTAATTATTAAATTTTCATGTCCTTTTACGTATCTTAATATGTCTTTGATATCTTTGTAGATGGCTTCTACCTCTTTGTCACTGTAGTTAGAGGTGGGCATGTATACTTGTATTATTACTGTGTTTACCGGTTTAAATTCTAATCTAACCATGAGTACTCTTTCGTTCTTTTGTAAGTAATTTTCTACACAGTATCCTATCTTTTTCCGCATAACTATCCCCGCACCCAAATTTTCTTCCTCTGCTTCTGTATGAATTACCCTGAAGTCTCCACTCCAAAAATCCCCCGCCTCTGGCCACCGAACTTCGCTGATCCCTACTATGTCTAGTGATAACCTATTCATTTCGATTTTTAGGTTCTCTAGCTTACCTACTTGCTTCATACTTCTAACATTCTACGCGCCGACTCGCAGAATATTCCCGACTCTTATTTTTAACTTTCAGATCGCATTCTCCGAAGTAGTCCCCTCCCGGAGATCCGAATGGGGGACTATTTTAACTCCGGAATTTTTTACCCCAGAGAATGCCATCATGTTTGTTACAATTTAAGTACGCTGTGTACTTGGGACATAATGTGGTGGTTTCCGTTGCCTTCCACATCGCGGTAGTGTGTCTTAGACTGCCATACCGATCCCTATGGTCTCTGCCAATCTAAGTACCGAAAGAACCGCTGCTCTCTTTCGGGGACCTGTTTTAGTCTGGTTCCTCACTAACGACCCTACTACTTTGGTTGGACCTGTAGTTTGGCTCTTTAGCTCATTAGAACACGCAAGCCATTTCACCTGTTCTAGTAATTTAGAACTTTGGCAAGGTGCAGGTCCATTTGAAATGGATATATATATATATATATATATATATATATATATATATATATATATATATACATATATACATATATATATATATATATATATATATATATATATATATATATTGCAGTGAGGTTCCGCTGATAACAAGTTGGAAATACCCGCACACTTGGGAAGCTATAAATATGCAGTGTATTTAGCTTTTTTAATCGTGTCCCACGTTTGGACGCAAAAAAATGTCGCGAGGTTACCTGAAAAATAAAGTTAACATCTACGAAATTTAAAAAAAAAAATGTATTCCAATATCTCTTGAAAAGCTCCCCAAATCAGCATACCACGGCTAGCTCTGCTTCGAGCTTCTTCAGAGATACCCATCCTATACATACTCTCTATCAGTTAGACTACCAATAAAAAAAAAATTTACCAACCAAATAATTCAACGAAACATACAACCTTTTTGTTCATACAAATAAAAAATTACGTCACACCAGCTTAATGCTTACAAAATGGATATAAAACATTTCCATAAATTTTCACAGTATCAACAATTAAATCCTTTTCAAATTTTCTAAATTTAATTTATTTCAACACTTCTTAATATTCAGTTCAAGTAGATGGGCCTATCTTGAAACCCTAAATTGAAATTTACCCTGGTCTATGGTGAGCTCAGTATAAACCTTCTTACTCTGAATGCCTAAATAAATTGCATTTTGTTTTAAAATACTTTAAATATCCGTTTACTCTTTACATCAAAATTATACGTCATGTATTTATACCTTCAAATAATAAAATCAAATTGTTTTTTTTATACGTCAAATTACTCTAACACAAAATACCAGCACAAATGTTCAAACAATAACAAAAGGAAACAAATTTCTTTACCTGGTGTATGCTGTTGAACCATCACCTCTGTACACGTCGTCCACCAAATTCTCGTTGTTGAACTGCATCAAACTTCCCTCTGCTACATGGACAGCAAACTCATTTCTACTCGTTCATCCAATTCTAAGTAGACGCCTTCAGTACAGCTACCCATATAATCGTTCAAATATGTTCGTCGGCTTCTGAATATACCATACAACCAGCACCCTCGTTCCGAAAAATAACTTGGCTTGCTTACCTTTGTAACATCTCTTGTTCTTTGTGCGTATTTAAACTTACAGCCTCATTTATGAAATAACACCTACTCGTGCTTTTAAACACTTGTAATTAAATTAAACGGACTGCACTATCACCGATCTACAAATTTTCAGCTTAGATGTTACACCATGTATGTCTGAAGCGAACAGAAGAAGAGAGCCTCACTACGTCTTCTAGTGTATTTATAAGCATCCAAGCCTACCCCCTGTAACCTATTTTCAGCGAAATTCACCTCCACCTTAACCGATTCTTAAAATTCAAAACACAACTATCTTTGAAAACTAAGAATTTTCTCACCCCATCGTAGCTTTAGTCCGAAATACTGATTAGAGTGCTCAAGGGTCGCAGTACTCTGAGAAAAGTTTTTTGCTCCAATCGCAATCAACCAATCAAAAACATTTTCTCTGTTGCAGGTCTATCCTCCAATTCCATTATTCTCGTCTATCTCATATTTGCTGTCTTTGTTAAAATCCCACTATAGCAACTTAAAATCAATATTGTCGTTAGCCTCTACAAACTATCGCGTGCTTTAAATGGCTGTTTTGTACCACGTCTGTTATCTTTCATCCTTTTTTACCCTGGGCTATTTATATTCTGTCTCCGCTTTGTTTCACAACCACCTGATATTTTTCAACGTTCGCTTCGGTCGTTAACTCAAATTTCTAAAGAATTATGTTTCAACGTACATTATGATTTTTCGAATTGTTTATTTGTCTGAAAGTCCTTTTTATGAACTGTTTACTAGTTTGAAATTGTATTTTCCCAAGTTGTTTAGTCTGTAGACTTTCTAGAAATTTGTTTTTAACGGACGCTGTGTTAGTTAAATGAATATACGCGTTTACATTATCGATTTTATATACTGCAAAGCTCTTTGTACTATTCATTACTTATATGGAATTAAAATATGCTTAAATTATTGATTTTATACTCTGTACACCCCTATCATTTGATGTGCTCGATTTTCAACATTATAATATCAATGCTAATTGTCCTCGCAGTATCTTTGCGTTTTTTATACACTGCAAAGCTTCCACATTATACCACTTTAAAAATTGCGACTTATTGATACGAATGTATGCTATTATACGTTGTTATAAAGTCAAAACTACTTAATTTGAAGTGTACATAATATATTCTTATTTTCTATATACAAGGTCCTTACAAAATTACTTTCTTGACTTATCTATCCATTTTTACATATAACCTACACGATAATATATATATATATATATATATATATATATATATATATATATATATGTATACATATATTCTCGTGTTCTTAAAATCTGACGGTAAACCCTTATTACCCTCATGTCAACTTTCTGTTCTGCATAACATTAACATTTATGTGACTTTTCAAGATTAATTCAGTTTTTTCATTTGATTTAATGAAAATAAATGAGTCCATTTTATTGATGATTTTCTTTGCTAAATGCCTAAAAGGTCTATCCATTTAATTAATATTGAGCATACATTTATATACACGAACGTTGTAAATAAAATGCTTTTATAATTTGTTACTGAGAATCTGTATCATACCATTGTTGACCAGATGGGGTCTTTTTGTGAGCATTTCCCTCAAATTGAAATATGAAGTTAAAGAAAGATGTTTTTATTTTAATATTCCTCCTCTTCATCACATATTTTTTTATAAAGCTAACATTGTTCTTCAATATTTCAAATGGTGGTATTGTCTTTTGCAAAAACAAAGGAACAAACTTATAAAATTGCAACATTCCCAAAAATAATCATATTGTATGAATGTTATTAGGTCAAGAAAATTTTAATATTTCTAACTTTCTGTTTTTGTTATTAAATCTACCTTTTAAGCTTATTTTGAAACCCAAAATTTTCACACTTTCTTGGAAAAATTACATTTCCCCAAATTCACATAAAGTCTGCAAAATTTAATTCTAACCAAATTCTTTCCAAATGTATCAACTGCTGTTCTAAAATCATACAGTGTCAAATTACACTGCCCGGTTTTGATGAGAGCAGCAGTAGATAAAGAGAAGAGACGACTTTAAATTGATACATTTCATCTTCAACTGAAAAACCTGTATATTTCCTGGACTCTCTTTTTAAAGGAATCAACCAAAATGAATTTTATAAATCTAGTTTTGAAAATATTGCTTTTTCTCCTAATCTAGCTAAAATGGAGTTCTTCACGAGAGGACCTTGATATTGTTGTTTCGTTCGTTGATTTATTTGCGTCTAAGTATAAACGAATGTTGTCATCATTCTTTTTTACTAGCGAATGTACAAAATGCATACTCTGTTTAGCTTTTTCTTAGACCTCACTTTTTCTTTACTATTTAGATCTTCAATTCTTTTCCGCTTTGCATTCTCAATAATAAAACTATCATTTGACCATATCAACACCTCTTCTAATTTCACCAATTCTTTAATGCTTTTTCTCTCTTTGCATTTTATAAAAAGTTCTTAAATAAATTCTTTATCCTGACTAAATAATTTTTTAACTTACTCCAATAGATTTAAGCCCCTAACCCCTAACTTTTTACAAGTAAATTCTAATCATAATGTTGGATCGAGTTAATTACAATGTGATCTTCAAGTCGCTTTTATGGTATCTAGCCTCTATAGTTGGATCACCAATTTCCTGTCATGTTATTAAAATCTGATAATGAGTCCTTACGACTCTCCTGAGACTATTAAGCAGAATTCACTACACAACAGATGCAGAATCTCCTATTCAAATGAAAGAAACCACTACCTCAACTAAATCAGTTGAACATAAGAACTCTATAACTTGAATAAATCAGTATATTAAACCTTACAAAAATTTGAGAATAAATATTTACAACTAATAATCGTATAAAAATTGAAAATGATGTCAGTATCTGTTACATAAAATATAATAAGATAACCAAGGTATAAACTTACACTTATATTATACTTATATTAACATTACAATGGTCAGGGTACTCTCATCTCTGCGAATGCGTCTTTAAAATATACGTTTTATTAAAGCCCTTTGTTATAAATAATTACCTAAATGAATTTTTGCATTAATTAATTCTTAAAGCTACTAAATCTCACAATAATTATTCAAATACAATACTTATCTCAAAAAGTCCTTTGCAGAGTAACACAAGTCCTCATAACTAGTCTGACCTCTAAATTTGGAAACCTTGAATTAACTTCAAATACACAGCCTCTCAATGCTTCCTAGCTTTGAACAGAAACTCCAGTCTCAAATATGATGCTAGAAGTAAAATTAGCCAAAATTCAAACCAGGTCCAAGCCAAAACTAATTAGCCACGAAGCTAATTTAAGCACCACCAAACCAAATAGCTGAAACGAAAATAATCAGCAAAGTGAAGATTTAAAAATTGAACTAATATTTAGACTCTAATACTTGAAGTCTAACACTTGAAGTCTAACACTTGGAGTAATATTTGTAGAAATAGTGTGAGTACTATTTGGATTAACACTTGGAGTAATATTTAGAGCCCTACAACACCTATTGCCTACCTAATTTAAAACATACTAATTTACTTATGAACTACACTTTCATACCACAATTTGTATTTTCACGTCCTAATGGAACTTTGTTATTTTGAAATCACTTTACTAGATTGCAGAAAATTTACCGATCCTTTTCAGAATAAATTTATTCGTATATAGCATCTTATTCAGATTATTGAATCATTAGTTCTAAGTGTTTTATTATAACAAAGTCTAGAAAACTTGGTGAAATGCACATATGCCATGACCAAGCAGAAATCTTTCTGTTCATAACAAAGGAAATCATTAGTTAAGCTCTTTGATTACTGTTAGTTTGAGGTTATTTTGCGATATGTAAAAGCCAGTAATTCAATTTCTTTAAATATGTAATCACATCGAATGTTTCTCTAGGTAAATAACAATTAATTTTAGTATGCTGTAGCAAAATGTTGGCTTTACATGAAGAATTAGCTCCGGCCTATGTGACAATTTGCTTATTGTGCTGTAATTAAAATAAAGCGTGCTTTCATATTACAAATAGATGCACCCACATAATATTAACATTTATGTGACTTTTCAAGGTTAATGCAATTCTTCCGTTTGATTTAATTAAAATAAATGTCTTTCTTATTTGTGATTTTCTTTGTTGATTGCATAAAATATCCATCTATTTAATTTATATAAACGGCATCATTGTAGTTTTGACTATTATAGCAATTTACTAAATTTTAAGTTGGTTTTGAAAATACTTTGTCAAATTGATATTATTGTTATTATCCACAATTTATTATGATAGACATAATTTTTTTTCTATTCATTGATATACTAAATTAAGTAGTTATGAAAACAGATTAAATATCAGATATATAGAATGGTTTTTTTATACCTTTTTTTCAGTATCCAAAAGATATTTTGGAATTGGCCTACAAACCTGGTTTTGCGATTAGGGGGCTTCATTATGATATTGAAAAGGGTATATTATTAAAATTGGATTCCTTTTTACAAATAGAATTTGGATCTGTATATCGAGGTAACACACCACTTTCTGATGAACGAGTTTTAGAATTGTATAATAATAGAATAATTCCCAATGCTTGTGTAGAAAGCCGTCGCTTTGGTGCTGACCAGGTAATTTCCATTTTCATTTATGTTTCTATTATTTTTATGTTGCAGGATGTCCATACACGAATGGTGCAGCTAGCTGATCTGTTTTCTGTTCCTGAGATGTGTCTACTTTGCAACGTTGCAGATTATTTCGATTCTAATCATATCGATTACCAGCCTGAAATACTATTTATGGACATAAAGGTATGTAATTGTATGTATTTTATTTACTCTTGATTTTTGAATTATTTTTATTAGCCAAATTCTTCTAAATAAACGCGATTTGTTGCTAAATTTAACTATTTTGTAAGTGTATAGGTTATTATTTATCTTATTTAATTGTCTAATTTAAAAGATTAATTATATCATCAGTTTGTGGTATTAAATTACAACAGTGACTGTTTTTTGGATATACAATAAAATTATAAATATATACAGGGTGCCCCAGTATGAAACAAAACCGACGAGATATCAATATATAATATTAACTTACCATACTATACTTACTTTGAACAAATGGAACCTCTTGCTGAAACAACTGTATAGTACTGCACCTGAAAACATAAATTCACAAAATAGCACTGCATAAATTGAGGACACTTTTTGTACCTCGAGTTTTGATTATGATCAGCATAAACAACCTTCTTAATAGTTATTTATCATTTCCAAAATGAAACGTTGGTTAATTGCATCACTTTAAATCAAATTGTTAAAAGTCAAAGTAAAAATTCTCTATTTCTCTTAAGATATCGAAATAAAATTGTTTAACTATGACTGGAAACCAAAATATTTATCTACAAAAAATATTAAGTGCTAAGTTTAAAAATACGCAAATGTTCCTTAAATTAACTATCATTCCAATACATTGTCTCTAAAACTGTATTTAATAATTGCTATTCATGCACAGCACCAGTGCTTGCACTATATTTATAAGAAACAAAATAACCTCAAAGATGGCTAACCACATTTTGTAGATCTACGCCATGTGTATAATTCAGTATTATTTAGTATAGTAGTATTATTATCTCATGGCGGGTGACCTTGAAAAAACCTGCGCGAGGAGGAGCTATATTAATAATCAAAATAAAAAAGTGAGACTAGAAAACATCGACTGCTTGCACGTCCAGTGTTGCCAGAGCAAAAATTGTTGAGCAATCAAGGAATGTGTTTTAAATAGTTTTATGTTGATTTTTGTTTTTCTATAAAAATGATCTGAGCTTATTGTTAGATGTGATACCCCAGATTATTGATTGATTGGATCAGTGTACACAAGATATTTTATCACTTATAGTCACTAGTAGAAAAAACAATTTGACAGTACTACATATTCGTTTTTTTCAAATCAATAGACGTTTTTGTTTTAAACACAAACTTTAAACTAGAAACACTATAAAAATGTCAAATGCCCACCTCGAAAATATTACTAAGATTTATTACAAAAACGTTTTAAGAATATATTTACACAATGACACTCATGGTGTTGTAACTAACAAAAACAATTTTTAATTAATACCAAATGGTTTTTATATCATTTGTTATATTAATATTATTATAAATTGCATATATCTCGTGCTTTATTTTAATGAATCATAGAATCAACAATTCAGTGCTGTAGAATTGAAGGAAGAGGAACAGTTATAGTATGAAAAGAAAGGTAATTAAGGTTTGCATCTTGTCAGGTTATATATTTTTTACATAACCTCATTTATAGTTTAGAAATATTTGCTAAATTAATATATTTTTTACGCACTTCATCGATAATCTAACTATAAAATAATTCCTTGAATAATTAATAATCTTAACCTTTCTGACTAAACAAAAGCAATATTGCTTATACGACTGAAGTTAGATATACTACACCGGCCTGATCAGGTGCTATTGATATTATAATCATTGATTATTTAAATCGTCAAGCCTGCATAATGTCGTCGAATGCGGAATTCAGATTCGATCGAGTAGTACAATTGACTTGTTTTAATGGATTGACTGAAGACGCTAGATCGGATCGAAAACTGGTTTATGTCGCCAAACTGAAGCGGATTAACACGATCGGATAGAAGCGCCGAGATAAATACAGTCAATAAGAATCCCTTTTGGAGACAAAGAATGGACATGCTTAACAGAATTGATTATGATTGGATTAAAATGTAAAATGATTCAATCACTTTGAAAGCCAATCATTGATTGTTTCAGCTTTAAAAGTGATTGATTGTCACAGCACTACTGAACATAATTTGATATAAAGACTGCTTTTCTCTTTAAGCAAGTTTTATTTCAACACATCAGTAATAAACAATAATGTACAAACAAATGTATTTATGACACATATTTTCTACAACGCTAAATAAAGACCATCATTCAACTATTTTACATAAATTATATTTTAAATGGGTTCACATCCTAAACTTTCATCCCCATCATCAGACTCATCGCCTGAGGATAAGTATCCATCTGAATTATCGCTATCATCATCAACCCGTATAATTAGGTCTTGAACCTCGTCTATTAAAGTTTCTCGTTCCATATAATCCTTTTCAATTTTCTGTACGTGCAGACATACTTTAGTTCACTCGTTGATTTCAATAATTTTTAATTGTTCTTCTGCCAACTTCCATACATCATCTATTTTGAAGGTTACATTACATGCAGCGACACGGTTTTTAAGTAACGCCCAAATCATCTCGATAGGATTTAGTTCTGGGTGATATGGAGGTAAACGCAATACTACATGACCATGTTCTGCCAGTAGCTGGTCAATTACAAACAGCTGATGAACAGGTTTATGTGCCTTAATTTTGGAATATAATTCAGGCTTGGTTTCCTTACATTCAAAGAGGATATTTCGTTCCTTCAACCATTTCTACATATCTGTTTTCTTCCAACTTGAAGTAGGATTAGGATGCACAAGAACATTATGATATGACGCATTGTCTATCACAAACACTGAATTTGGTTCCAAATTTGGTATTAACTTTTCTTGCAGCCACTTTTTATAATTGCGATGATTCATGTCATCGTGATAATCCCCAGTTTTCAAACCAGACTTAAATATCAATTCTGCATTTGGAACGAACCCATTTTTTCCACCTGCATGAACAATTATCAAACGCTTCTCTTTTGAAACTGGCGATTTCAAACCCTTGGTGGTGCCGTCATCCCAACACTTTGATACACTGTGAGAACTGTGCAGATATGTTTCATCGTTATACACAATACTTCTGCCCTTTTCTTTATACTTACTAAGATTTTTCAAAAATATGGTGCGCTTTTCTCTTATATTGCTTTGTTCAACAAGAATTTTCCTGTTATCTACAGTTCTCTTCCAACGAAACCCTGCTCTTACAACAATTTTTCTGAACGAACCTAATTTTCCCGTGTAATGAGGGCAATCCTTTTTAAATTCGTCAAACATTAACTTCGAAGTCGGTCTACGTTTATGTATTGCTGCAAACCGATACATAATGGTTCTTAGAATCTCTTTGTCAAATCCATTTACTGTTGACTTAGGGCTTGGTTTATTTACGGTTTTCCGTGGTTAACTGAATTTGCTGCAGGGTGGTTTGTTTGTGCCTTCCTTTACAATTCTTTGCACCGTCCGCAATGACACACCTGTTGCTTCAGCTACGCACTCTTGCAAATTGTTCAGGTTGGAGGCGCCCGAATCTTTTATGCGTTTCAAATATTGAAACACATTAAAAACAATCTGTCGTCCTTGACTATGAATCACCTCCTTCTTATTCATAATATTACTCTAAAAAATATCATAATTAATCATTGAACGAACATTCTTTTTAAATACTTACAAAATGCGTTCTTTACAGAAAACTAAAATTATTGAATCAACAGCAAGAATTTCTTAAAATGGGTAGAAACATCAAATTGAACCTACTTATCACACAAGTAGTAAATAAAAAGAATTATGGTATTTTAATACACATCATTAGCAATTTCGTTAATCAAGCTACATAGACTGTAAGTATCAGAAAAGTTACATTTCTAACGAACTCACCACCATTTAAAGAAGGAATGCTCCTATAATAAACATCTCCATCTAGAAGTTGTTATATGTTTTACACACCTGTCGGTCTAAAAACTGTGAAATCCATCTTGTCCACTTCACTTTGAACCATGATGAAAATAATTATTGATCCATAAATTTATTTTGCACCGGCTAACATAAAACCAGACTGTAAAGTGAGGGTAACTCAAATTCAAACCATTTCTTGCTTATTAGTAATTTTTTACACTTAATACTTGTAAACAGCCATCGCGTTCAACAAACTAACCATTAACGAATGGGAAATTTAATTTTCAAGTCAGGTACACGAAACTGTTTCTTCTTTTTAAAAATTAATTTGCTAGTCGTCTCAACCAAGTGTGAAGTGTCGCTTCCTTCATTGATCTGGAAATACCGACCCTTCAACCACACTTTTACGTACCTTCTTATTTTTTATTTAGGTGCTTTATTAATATGTGTTCATACGATGAAGTTCTACCGGTAAATTCGAACATGCTAATCTCAACATGGGTAAATTGTGTTACCTACGTACAGGTTCACATTAAAAATTTTACATATGGAAACTTGCAAGTTACAAACATATGGCGATAATCTCAAATGTCAAAGCATTTAAACAGAACTAGCTATTAAATATAATTTACTTATGTTATTTTATCAATTTAATATTAAGGAAAATTCTTTAGGAGATTAATATTGAAAAACTAGTATCTAAAATTTACTGCAGCAATAAAATATGTTACAATGTTGCTTGTATAACTTAATTATTTTGCCTCTAAAACTCAAATTTTGACCAGCTAAGAATTTAGTACTATAAATTATAATCTTTAACACAGAAACCCAGTCAGCTTTTTCTATGTTATTCAATTTCTCATTTGTTTATTTAAATCAATCCAAGATTTTATATTACAAAAGTAATTTTAATTTTTCAACTGTGTTTCTACAATCTAATATAAATGTCTCCTAGAAAAAGTTTTAAAGATTTTGCAATGAAAACAAAATACACAATCTTTTAATTTAGAATACACTAGCCAACCCCGTGGAATTTTTCCCTGTTGCTTATTTTTTTTATAATAAACAATTGACAAACCTCTATTATCTGTATTTAAAGGAAAATTTGTATCTTCTTCTGTAAGTTGGGTATGGCCTAGCCCTATTGAAGTTGTCTTACTTTTGTCTCTTAGGATTCTTATAAAAATCATTCTTATAAGAAACATAAATATTTTCAGAACTACTTCTACCAGCCAACTCCCTATCTCTTGAGTCATTTTTGGTCACGATTTCACCAGTTTCAGTACTTGGCTCTTCGATTAAAAGATCTATTAGAGTTATGTTTGACAAATACTGTTCTTTTTCTTGTACCTCGCCAATCAGTTTTGTGATTTCAATCTCTGTCCTTTGATCTTCGGACCTTGGTTACACATCATATGCTTTTACTAAGATTAAAACTGTTTTAAATTTACCTTGAGCCTTTTTAACTAATTCTTCTTTCCAAGTTTTCTTTTTCTGCATTGTGCTCCAGAAAGCTTTTTCGATTATCAGAAGTCTGCAAAAAATTAGTGTATGGTATAATGTTATCTATAACTTAAACATTTCTTTGATTGAAATAATAGCTACGATTATAATTATTTCATTAATGAAATTAAATAATCGCTGTATTGGAACTGCAAATTTTCCCAAAAATAAGCAGGTTTTTTTGATACACAAAAGAGGTTTATATAATAATATTCAAAACTATTGTCTAATATTGTTGCTGCTTGTATTTTCCAAAATTTTTGAGACAGTTCTAGATCAGAAGTTACCATATCTCAAAGATAATGAATTATTATGCTTTCAACAATTTGGATATTGCAAAAATTTGTCTACAAAGGATGGTATTATTAGTTTAGTACGTAATATTATTGCAGAGAGCCGTTTTAATAAATAATTTTTATCTAGTAGCTGCAAACATTCCAAAAATGACACTAAACCAATAATGGATGAGTATACAACCTAATTCATTATGTGACATCCGAAATTACTACCTTGGATAACTACAACTTGACCATATCACATTGTAATTTTAAGATCAATACATAGCAAATGTAAGTTAAGCTGTTACTCTATAAAGATTGACTTTTGCAAATAAACATTTTATTAAGTAGAGTTTATTTTAATTTTTTTCCTATTTTGAAGACAATTCCCCCTTAAACACAAACATTTATTTGTTTTAGTAAAAAAACATATTTTCTCAATTTCTGCAAAAAAGTATGTTATATTTCATGCATCTATTTAAAAAAATTAGGTGATCGATTTGAAAAATTCAAGTTGAATTTGTTTCTGCAATCTACATGTTTTGCAATATCTGCAAAATAAAAAGATTTAAAATAAATAGAATAAACATAACCTTTTTTTGCAAAACAAATACGAAAATACGGTAAAAGTATTATTTAAATCTTGAACCTGCAAAAGAAAAAAGTATCAAGTGTACTTACTTTTAATATATTTTCATTGACCAACAATCACAAAATCAAAAATAAAAATTAGGGACAAAAAACTGTGTTTTTAAGTTGTTCAGATTAACACATTAAAAATTAAGATAGTACAAAATAGTCCAGTGCATGTATTTATAAGCACAGGCCATTAAACGAATAATTTCGTGCAAAATTGTTGGTGTTTCTACGGAAGTTTTATATAATGCAGTCTAGCACAGATAGGAAGCGATCTGATTGGTTAAAACTTATTAAAACAAAAATTAACTGTATATTTCCTAACTGGTTACAACATAAAGTTGTGTGTTTAAGGCCAGTGTTGATTTGTTTAGTTCCAGTTGTACTTGTAAATAGATTGTTATTTCTAAGTAGGTAGCCAATATAAACTTTATTTTTTGTATTGATTATTTTACTAATAAATTAGTTTGTACTTAGAATTCTGACTGAAGATTTTTATTTTTTGTTATCCGGATATCACTGCTCCACCTTGACCTACCGCCTGTGTCCCACACTCTTAGTAAAATTGAAAAAATGATATTTTCTCAAAATGCGGTAATTTACAGCATGTGAAAAAAATTGTTAATTGAAGTTAGTCATGCCAGCGAAGGAAAGCAAGAAATGATGAAGATTGTTTAGAAAACTCAAAAAAATAATAAATTGAGTAGGGAAGAAGTTGTAAATGGTACTAATGGAATGACTTTAATGCCTAACATTCCTTTCAAATAGTTTGAACAATCTGTTTTTGACAGTCTCTCACACAATAAATCGAATTTGCAATTTCATTATATAATGGTGCTGTCGAACACAAAATGTGTGCGATTATAATAATTCATTGTATTTCTTTTCATATATAGGTCTAAAATTGGGTGAGTTGGTAAGAGAAAACGTCTTAAAAAATTTTTGTTGTTTGGTCTAGTAGTGCCTCACTCGAAGCACTGCTTATTAATTGCTCTGTATCTTCTTGCATCTTCTTGGGCAATAACCTGTTTGTTTCCAGATGATGTAATGGCACTCATTCTGCTTGTCTTTATCTTTATTTTACAACCTACCTCTCCATGTGTATGTTCTCTTGCAGGGTGAAGCTCCATTTCGTTGGTAATCTACACATTTTTCATTGCTTTTGGGGAAACCACATTTCCTATACTTAACTAGAAATCACACTTGTTAGTGTAAAAGATCTTATTATACCAGCTAGTGTTATGAATTCTGCGAACTATGCGGGATTTTTCAAATAACATCTACCCAAATGGCATAGAACTAGTAATATTTGCAATCCTTGAAGTAAAGGTTGCTACGCACATTGACGTAGCCTAAAAGACATATAAAGAATGACCGGGTTTAGTCGGTGAGTAGGCGGGGTCATACCAATACAAGAAAAAAATAAAGGAACGCCTGCAATACAAATAAGAAATTAAATCTACTTATTAATACTTATAATTAATCTAAGTGATATTTTGGAGAGACATAACAGAGTAGTATAACAAAAAAACAAAAAAAAATCAATCACCACAATATACATATATCGGGAAGAACACAAAAATCACTTCATAAAATGGCGAGCTGTAGTTTCTAGGTCCCTCCCCTATGTTGATTTCCCAAAAGAAAATTACAACTCTAAAAACAACAGCTCGGAATTCTCATTGTAAATATAAAATTAAATCTATAAGGTTTTCGCTACGAGGTCTTAATTAACAAAAATTTACAGTTACAGTACCAACAACAGCTCTAAATCACCATCATGAGAATAAAGTTAACTACCTAAAATTATCACAGTAAAACTTCAGGATATAATTACAATATTATCAATAAATATCATCTCACATAAAGATAATCGTTTTACCTCTACAAAATTTAGTCGGTAATAGAAGAACCTTATAAATAGGCTGTTTCATCAAGCACATAAAACCCATATCAGAAAATGGTGGCTAAACACTCACCCTCGAGTCCACAGCGTAGGGTAGGTCACACCCTCCCTAATGACAGGACGGAACAGAGGGGCTCGGGATCACGCAGTGTTGGTGTCCTCCCATACCAAAAAGGAGCGGCAATCCAACGGTTCGTTAAGTCCACCGAAGGAAGAAGCTTTAATAATTACGAGTAAAGATTAATTTATTTACGCTGAAAAGTACTTTTTTGTAAAACCGCAAATACTTACCACACAGTGTGCACGAAATTGTGAAGATAACAAAAAAAAAAGAAAAACTTAACGACGAGTAATCGTTGTCATATACATACAGAAAAAATCGAGTAAATGAATTTGTTTTTAGCAAGGATTCAATGCAATACTCGCGTTATCATACACAGGTGTTAAATAGAAACTTGGAAACAACCTTTTATTGGAGAAGTGCGATCCACTATTTCAACGAGTCTTTTGGTCGTAGCAGTATAAGAAATGATAGTATGCTATAACAATGTGTAGCAAGTCAGCGGACACCGAAAACAAAGTACCGACTATTTAAATTATAGAGTAAAATTTTTAAATTTGCAGCAAATGGGTTCAAATGAAATTATAATAAAATGTACTTATTGTAGGAAGGTAAAATATACAAGATGTTGGAGTATTGAAACAGAATTTACGTGAATAAATAATGTAAGACAATGAAGGGTGTGTTTTAATTTACCGTCGAAGGTGAACGTAACAAGGTGATAAAAATGAACTGGGCAATTACAGGATAATTCTTTTGCTTTGTGTATTCTTAATCATTTCTGAAAACTCACTTTACAAAGTAATTTTCTTCCTTCTATTACAATAAACAAGTTTCAAATAAAAAATCAGTTTTGATATGGAAAACTGTTATTAACAGATGTAACCACTAAGTTTTACTAACTGATATGCAGCACCTATTGTAAACATATATATTTTTAGATTCTTTATATATCTGAAACTGAAATAATTGCTATAAATTATTAAAAGTTTATTGTTATGCATTAAAAGTGTTAAAGCAAATAATTAAGATACAATTGTATTTGAAATAATTTCAGTAACTGTTCTGTCAAATAAAATATTAGTATAATTTTTACCATCTCTATTATCAATATTACCAAATTTATACATCTATTATAACTTGGTTTACATACATCAAGCCATTCTAACAATATGCAGTTATTTGCATGGTATTACCATTATACTTAATTTGAATAAACGAATGTATTAAATTTCATGTCTTATCAATACTGTCTTGATTTCAATTTCAGATTTTTATTTTTTGTGTTAAAAATGAACATTGAACGTATAATAATTGTTGCAACTTACATTAAGACTAAACATTTTGTCATCTGGAAACTAAGATATGCTTTTCCAAATAGTTTTATCTCTTTCTGTGATATTCTTATAGGTTCATATTTAAAAATAGTAGTTTAGTAACTCAAGCAGAGATCTACTTGTTTGAAGTATGTTTAATATAAACTTTAACACCAGTATAGGAACTAGTTTATTTTCCTTTCTGAATCTTGTATTGCTTGTTGTGAATGCTAGCTTACTGTAATGATATAGATTCTTACCTGAGGATGCATGTATTATCTTGCTAGCTCAGATATAATGAAATAACGAAACTCCAACAGAAAAATTCTAATGACATAAAACATTTAGAAACAATCGTTCATTCACAAACATCTTTCTTTTACATACATTGTTTAAAAAGATTACTTACATATCTACCTTAAACCCTACCAATGCAATTTTACAACTTAAGTCTGAAAAATCATAACGTTTCACTATTACTAGTGATTGTTATAAAGAGCATTTAATATTCCTCAAACCTTCTTATGTATGTCTCACTATGTACAGATTATTAAAATTGGTTATGGATAATTGCAAAAAAAGAACTTTTACCTTCGAAGAAAGCATTAGCCGATCAGATATCACTTTGGGTCTTTTATAATGGTAAAACTTTATCTAAATTTGACCTCAAAACAATATTACAATATCCATTTACACAAAATCATCTGTATGCCAAACCCTTATGTAATTTAACCTACTTTAATTAGAGTACAGAAATGTCTTTTAAAAGATTTAAACAAAGATATACTTGCGATTTCAAAATAAATTTTTCAAGCCATGTCCTTGATCAAATTTCTATCTCCATTTTGTACCATAATAACTGCATCAGAAAATCAAGTTTCAATTCCTTCTTTTATGACACCATTAACTCCATAATGTCATTTAAGTTTTTTTATTCCGATAAGCTTTAACTTTTGTTACAAAAAATTGTTTCAATTAATATTTAAACTTCGAGTATGACCTTGCATGCAATTTAAATATTACAGGTCTTACAATTCATAGTTACCAACAAAAGTATCATAGGCAAGCACTTTATGAATAGAACGACTATCGATCTTGAATGAGTTACTGTTATTGAATGAATGCATACATTTACATCCATTCTTTCGCGGCCTTATATAATAAAGTTTTTAATACATCACAAACTTCTAGAAGGCTTTTACAATGTTACCATTATTAAACAAAAAGCACAAGCAATATGCAAATAATATTATTCCATGAATATTATGAATACCAATAATCGTTGCATTTTAAGTTACATACCGCGTTCGAGCGAGTTCAATTGACGGCACTCGTACAAATAATAATCTCACATGTGTGCAAGCATGCTCATATAATAGATTGTAACAGGGATCGTCTAGATATTTAATTCAATACATTACACCTTCCATATTTCTGTAGCTCATATGACTCATTGAATGATATAATAATTAACCGTCATTTCATTCATTTTAGTAGTGTGTTCTTTCTTAATTAGCTGTCAGTTTAATTTATTGCAGTCTTAAATATATTACTATCTCTTATTAGCGAATTGAAACTATGTATTCGTGATAGCTGGTTATCGCTCCCGATTATAATTCATGACCTATTAAAATGTCTTATCTTTTTTGATTTATAGTTTTTATCGGTTTTATTGTGTTCTATGGATGTGTTCATTCAGGTCGTAAAGATAATTAGCTGACATTTCAGATTTATGGGTTCATTAGCAATCTGAGTTTTATGCTACCTGACTGACCCGAAAAGCTCTAGAAAATTGTTAATTAATTAGAGTAGTTACTTTCAAAAAATACACCAAAATGGAAAAATCTAGAATGGGTTACGGTTCTATTCTCAATGGTTCGGTATTCATTGTTTTCCTTTTTCCGGTCTCCTTTGATGACACTATTCTGACCCCAGTTGCTTCTATGGACATTTCCCCTTATTGCACACTCTGTCATTATACCGTTCCAGTCCACTGCTTCTTTGATATCTAAAGGAGTTTACGGATTAGTTCCTTGGCCTGGTGTCCATCCGGTTTGGTTGACCCTTCTCATCATACCATTGAAAATACTCTATAAATACATCTGTATCCATGATGTTCTGTAAGGCAATGAATTGTCTTACTTCTGTTTTGAAGTGTCCGGCTAAATATTTGATGATTCGTTTATCCTCTAAAGGAAGATCAAGTTGTTTCATAACAATGAATTTTTTTATGGCATACAACTCTCTTGTCATGCCAGAATCACTACTGTATTTACCTATAAGTAAATTGTCTCTGGTTTTAAATTGCTGGTTAAGTCCCCCAAAAATATTTTAAAAATTTAATTTCTAAATTTTTAAAGGTTAACTCACTTTCAATAATTTGCAATTTGAGTTTTATGCTACCAGACTGACCTGTAAAGCTTTAGAAAATTGTTAATTAATTAGATTAGCTGCTTTCGAAGAACACATTTAAATGGAGAAATCCAGAAAGATTTGAGTAGTTTGTTTACATTCATGTTTTGCATCAAAATACTTTTAATGAAAGCACTCTTTAGAGCAGGTTTTAAAATATTGTTTTCAGGAATATACGTAAAGGATTTAAAAGGGCATTTGATGCCTCTTTAATAGGAGCTATTATAGAACGCATTTTTAAATGATACATTTGGAAATCACGAGTGTTTCAATCAAGGGATGAGTGTATCTTTGCCGATTGCGTAATTATTCAGAACTGGTTTTAATTAAAAATACTGGTTTCACTTATATACTAGACAATACTGTAATAATAATATGCTTATCTTACTATATAGGCTTTCTTACAGAACTTAAATATTAAAGTTTTGATTTTATATGACCTATTATCACATCAATATATACATATGTGTGTATGTGCATGTGTATGTGTGTTTGTGCATTTGTGTGTCTGTGCATGTGTGCGTGCGTGCGCATGCACACGCATGTGTCTGTGTGTCTGCGTTTGTGTGTGTCTGTGTGTGTGTGTGGTGTGTGTATGTCTGTGTTCGTCCGAGTGCATGCATGCATGTCTGTGCACGTGTGTATGTCTGTCTGTATGTGCATGTTTGCCTGTGCATATGTGTGCATGCATGTGTGCGTATGTGTGAGCGCGTGTGTGCAAGTGTGTGCATGCTCTGGTTGCACTATACTTGTGGCATTTTGTGTGTGTTCTATCCTGTACTCTGGAACGTTCCAAAATTATGGCATTTTACACGGAATGCCATAATTTATAAGTTGATTTTCACCATTTTTGTTTCGAAAAGGCTTTGAAGTTAAGTTGCAATGTTGCTTTATGCAGTACTTACACATTTTTGTATAAAAAAGAAGTGCTGTCAGAATATTTATTTATTTTCTTCGGGCGTGTTTGAGATGCTATAATAAAGAATTTCAATGTGTGTATACTTACAATATATTGTGGCATTAAAACATGAAGCTTTGCGGGTTGCGTACACATATCCTATGTTGAGTTACGCAAATGTTGCGATATTGCCACATTGCTTTTTACCGCTTAATTGGAGCTGCCTATGACATCCAATGTGATTGTTTCTTTCTATAACACATACTAGCAGATTGATTGTATCGTAGATCTTAATTTAATGTGTCATGCGAAATATATAAATTAACTTCTCACAATTTTGAAAATGCACATTACAGAACTGACTTGCATAAAAAGAAACAAAGTTTTTATAATTATTATTTTAATTTATTATAGGACTCTGGAATAGCAATAAAAGCATTCTAAATTTTTTGTCAACTAGTTCCGATTTACTAAAAATAATGTGGGACCAACTGATCTTTATGCCATCTATTTTAGGACAGGTTATGCTTGGTGAAGCGAATATTACTATAACAGGTTTTATAATTCTATTATCCAAAAGAAATTGTCAAGGGTACTCATACCAATTTAATTACAGGAATAGAAGGCAAACACATTTACTCCTAGCGAGAATAATTACCTTGAATGAAATAAATTTAATTTCTGATTTAATAAATATCTGTTAGTATCCTCTAATTATTCATTTAACACATTAGTAATTATAAAAATCAGTTGGGCTAATATTACAGAAATGTTCCCTACTTTGTATAGCATTGTTCATAAATACATATTAAATTTAACAAGGTCTTAAAATTATATACATGACTACTACGATATTTGCAAGATTATTGTAGCTAAGAAAACCATCAACTTAGCAAAACCGTGACTAGCCAACAACAAACCGTGGATATCGGATGACGAATTGCAATATCGTGAGATATATTTATTCCGTATTGGTTGAACAAGAAGAATGAATGATAACCGTCGTTGTAGAATATGATGTAAGAATAACGCTTAATTGAGACTTTTAAAATATTTTTATTCTTTACCTACCACTATGCGTTTAGTTTGTCTTGTTTATGTGATTTACGGCATAAATTCTCTTCCATTGTTTTCTAGGTTTATACTTTATTTCGGCGATATTCTGTGGTATGTGAAGGGGGTTAAGCAACCTGCAGCTACCTAAATCTTCCAACACTTTTGCCGAATTAATACTTTCCAATAAATCCTTCACACAATCAACATTAATTGAGAATATTTCAAAACCAACATCTGTAGTGTATAATAATCAACAGGTTTAAGTACAATTTTTTTTTCGTCGTTAGATTTTCCGTTTTGGAACTGTTTGGATGTACCTCCATTGATTTCTATTCTAAGCTAGCTTACACATTTCCCCGAAGTTCTCACAGCCTACGTCTTTGACTATCTGTGTGTAATAGCCTAACCGAGATCTACCTTTCTCTTTTTTCTGCTTCTAATATATGCCGCACTATTCCTTCATGCCTTAGTATGTGACCTATCATTCTATCTCTTCTACTTTTTATTGTTTTCCACATATGTTTTTTTCCCCTACTATTTCTAGAACCTCTTTGTTCTAAAATTTGTCTGTCCATTATATCTTCATCATATTTCTGTAGTACCATATTTCAAAGGCTTCTATCTTTTTCCTGTTCATTTCTCCTACCGTCAAAGTTTCACAGCCGTACTGTGCTGTGGTCCACACAGATGCTACGACATTTACTCCAGGTTCGGTCGTAACTTTATAGTGTGCCCATACGCACCAACAAATACATAGTTGACAAGGATAAATTCAGTATCTCCCAGTTGCTTTGCTACTGAGTTTTAAACTTACCAATGGCTCCTACAGTGGGACCTATGTGATGGACCTATAAGTACATGCACCAATTCATCACCAACAGGTACTCGTTAAATAAGGGCAAGCGAAAGTAACCTCAATAAGCATAAAATAATTATATTAACAACTTCCTCTGAATTATAACCTGTAACACATGAACGTATGTACATTAGTAGTCTATTAAAAACATATGAGAAACTCTCAAATTTAAACTTGAACTGGTAACTACTGTTATACCTTGAAGCAATTGCTTTAAAGTTTACAGGTAAACTTTGAATAAGTTTCAAAAACTATTTTACCATCAAATGAATTATGCATTTTATAAAGTTAAAATCTACTGTAAATCCCAACATAAATTATATTCGAACACATGATTGACTACGTAAAATAATGTCCCATTACTAATAATAATGGCACCAACACTGATTAAATTACACTTATTACTTAAATACTTATCGTTACATGAACAGCAGCATCCGTCTGCCAAATACATCAACAGGACTTGAACCACATTCCCACCGGAAATCAATCGTACTGGATTCCCAACATAACACTACTGCATTCGCAGGCATCCGCAGTCCCACGGCTGGATGAAGTCATGGCAGACAAAACATACCCAAAAAAACCATACAACATTTGTACCCAAACCAAAAAAAACCTTGATGAATCAGGATTAAACAAAGATAGTACACAGGTAGAAGATCAACTTGTAACCACATGTGCTGATTAGAATATCAATTTACAATACTAATAAATCCAGCTTAACTGTATGCCAAAAAATTCTCTCATGCAGAATAATTTTGCAATAACTTCAGGCGAATTGAATAAATCCCCATAATGGATGGTTTGTACAAAACCAGATAAATTCCAATTCAAGCATGCAAGTCTAACTATCACTCTGTAGTATGGCAGGACGGCCAGTGATATCTAACAACACATTTTAAAGATAACCCAATACAAATAACAAAATTCCTAGGTCAGTAACAATTACAAACACATTACCAACAATCTAGTATCAACAAAGTAATCCAGGACAGCATTCAGTACACAATATGATTAAATTCATTATATCCTAGATTATACAAACAAACAATCCAAATTATAAAGTCATATTTACAATTACACAAGTAAGGAATAATATGAGACTGAAACTCATCAATTTTAAAAGGAAAATACAATAATGAAAATCAAATTAATATCAGAACTACTGAATACATATCTGTACCATTGACTTTCCTTTAAATAATGAAAGACCTTATCTATATCGCCAACATTCAACCAATAGCAGATAATAATAACATGTATTCCAAAATAATTTGAAATATCAAATGATTATTTAAATCTTGAATATTAACAACTTGAACAAAACTGACTTTAAGCTTGATTATTCCCAACTTGCATTATTTGGCTTCTTGGGTAGCAGAAGTCCTTAACCTCTTGTAAGTTCTTGTCTCCTATTTGTATTCTGTTTTTTATTTATTTTCCCCTCCTTTACATGCTAGTACTTTAGTTCTATGTTAGAACAGTTTTCATTCATTTAGAGCTGCTTCTAACGCTTTCTTGCTAGATGCTAGTACCACTATATGATCTGCAACTCTAGGCATTTCAATCTCCTCTTGCATTTGAAAGTATTTATTGCCTCTTCGATGTACAAGTTAAAAATTAATGGGTATAGGGATCATTCCTGTCTCACCCCTTTCCTAATATTTACTTCTCTACGTTCCTGTTCTAATTCTATTACTCATGTTTGCTCTTTGTATAAGCTGTGTACTATCCGTCTATCCCTAAAACTCTTTCCAATCTTTTTCGGTATTTCGAATTTTTTTTTCCATTTTACATTGTTGAATGCTTTTTTTCAGATCTACAAACCCTATATACACGCTTTCTCTTTTGCCTATTGTATTCTCCATTATCATCATCAGAGCTAAAATAGCCTCCCAAATTTATCTTCTCCTTGTATTTCTTCAGCATGTTTTTCCATCCGTTTTTGTATAATTCTAGTCAATATTTTTGGCACATGTGCTGTCAAACTTATAGTTAGAAAATCTTCACATCTATCTGGTATAGTGACTATGATGTTACATTTAAAATCTTTGGGTATCTCGCTCGTCTCATACATATAGCTTACAAGTTGGAAGAGATGTTATGTTACTGCTTGCCCAGTACCTTACCATTTTTCAGACCCTATAATCCTAATTCAAACTCACCTCTAAGTATAGAGTATCCCAAGTCATCATTGTCAATGTCAGGTTCCTGTTCTGCTGCTGTTAGTTCCTATCCTGCATATAAGTTCTTTATATATTCTTGCATCTAACCACTTTCTTTACATTTTCTATAACGAAGTCAACTTTTGCGCTCCTTACATTTTTGCTATACGGTTTTATATCTCTAAAATTCATTCTAATTAGTTTTGTCTATCTTGCCTATTTTCATCTTAGTTTGTACCTCTTTGCACTTTTCATCAATCCAGTGTTCTTTAGCTTTCCTGCATTTGCGAATAATTTTCCATTTTATGGCATTGTATCTATGTTTTCCTGCTTCATCTAGTCTGTTTTTGTATTTTAGTTTTTCTTCTGTTAAATTCAGGATATCCTTTGTTATCCATTGTTTTTTATTTTCTTTTTGTGTATACCCCAGAATAACTTTGGCCACAATGTCTAAGCTGAATTTGATGTTATTCTATTCTGTTTCTACTTCCTTAGCTTCAGAAATGTTCTTTATGCCTTTTAGCAATTCATTTGACTTTTTTCAAATCTTTCGTGGACATCTTTGTTTTTTATTTTCTGAAAGTCACCGTGCCTTTTTCCATTCTTTTTTTTCAAATTTTTAAATTTAAGAGCAACCTTCATAATTACGAAGTTGTGGTCAGTGTCTATATCTTCTTCTGGGTAGCTTCTACAGTCTTTTACTTGATTTTTAAACCGCTGTCTAACAAGAATGCAATATGTTTGATATCTTTCTATACCTCTTGGCATCTTCCACGTGTATCGTTTTCTAGCATGATGTTGAAATAATGTGTTTGTTATGGTAAATTGTTTTTGTGGCGAAATTCTACCAGCCTATTTCCCTTGTCTGCTACCGCTCCTTCCCTACCCTCACCTACCACTGCATTGAAATCCCCCATAATTATTAAATTTTCATGTCCTTCTATGCATCTTAGTATGTCTTCAATATCTTTCTCACTATAGCTAGAGGCGGACATGTTTACTTGAATCATTATGGTATTAACTGATTTAGGTTCTAATCTAAGCATGAATGCTGTTTCATTTTTTAGGGTTCTGTACCTTATAGGTATAACAGAACCTTTATAAGATCACTCTCGTGTCCATTCGTCCGTCTGTCACAGAAGTTTTCTCGAAAACTATGTAACATAGGAATTTGGAGTGTGGCACAATGCTAGGTCTTTATGGCGCACACATATTCGACAGTCAGAAAATAGAAAAAAATATTTTTAGATTTAAATGGTGGGGGTTAATTCGTTCAAAAGAAAAAAGTTTTAATAAATATATCGTGTGAGGTATCATTTAAAAGAGAATTCTAAAAGACTTCTAAAAATATTTTTTTTATAATTTTCGGTTCAGTAGTCTTCATGATATAGCTCAAAATATGCCAAAAATAACCGTCCTCCCTACATTTTCAAAGCAAAAATTTTGATTTTAATAGGGATAGTAGCTATTGAGTCATAGATTATCGGAAAACTGCAGGTTTTTTTGACAGTGTAATAGTTGCTGGGAAAAAAAATTTAAACACAGTAATAGACAACGTATTTACTAATGTACCAGTACAATGTGGGACAATATATTCATTTTTTAAGTATCACAATCAAATTTGGATAAGATTTAAATATACATAAAAAATAAAAACAGCTTAATTTGGTTTATTGATTGCTCACTGTAGCATTGGTACGGAACCCTAATAGTGCGAGCTTGACTCGCTCTTGACTAACTTTTTTGTAAGTAGTTTTCTACACAGTATCTTATTTTTTTCGCATCACTATCCCCACATCCGAATTTTCTTCCTCTGATCCTGTATGAATTACCCTAAACTCTCTGCTTCAGAGCTCCCCCGCCTCTGGCCAACGAACTTTGCTAATTCCTACTATATCTAATGCTAACCTATCCATTCAAGTTTCAAGATCTATAGCTTACCTACTTACTTCATACTTCTGACATTCCACACTTCGACTTGTAAAATGTTCATGGCTCTTCTTTTAATCCTTTTGATCACCGAAGTTGTCGCTTCCTGGAGATCCGAATGGGGGACTATTTTAACTTCGGAATCTTTTACCCCAGAGGACACCATCATCTCAAATAACTATTTAAGTATGCTGTGTACTTGGGAGGTAATGTGGTGGTTTCCCGTTGCCTTTCGCATCGCAGTAGTGTCTTAGAATTCCATACCAACCTCTATATTATCTGCTACTTTAAGTACCGAAAGAGTTGCTGTCCTCTTTCGGGGATCTGTCTTAGTCTGATTCCTCACTAAAGACGTCATTAATTTGGTTAAACCTTTAGTACGACTCTTTAACTCACTGGAACGCACAAGCCATTCTACCTGTTCTAGTAATCTAGAACTTCTTCAAAATACCAAGTCCGTTCAGGACGGAAAATTAAATTATAAATTATTAATTATTTGTATTATCACAAAGAAAGTTATTTACCTGTTTTTTTAGAAATGTTAATAGACACATTACATATGTTCAGCTCAGAAACTTTTGTAACCACTATATTCATACGTGCTTATTTGTTTGCTTTTGTACTTAGACCATGCATCTGTAATTGGTTATCGATATAACTGTTGTTTTCATTGCAATTTAGAAGCAATTTACTTCATGCCAGACAAACCTGTTTAAATTATGTCTGTTTTTGGATTAAATTTTATGGGTGGAAAAAATGAACACAGACCACTTGGCGATTTTCTTAAATCTGAGTAGAATATATTTGAATTTGATTGATAACTTGTTCCAGTTTACTTTCTGTACTTATGTAGTTTTTGTGCATAAAATGCAGTATTTTGTTTAAAACATACCAAATTAATTTACAAAGAATTTTGTACTGTGCTAATGCAAATAGAGGTCATAATAGGTTCTTGTTCTCGTGTGCCTATCATCTGATCCTTCAGAGCTAATCGATATTATGTTTTCTCATTTACTCATTGACAGCACTATAATGTCACTTTTTATCATTAATTTAAAACATGCCTGATTGACTCATTATAAACTGTAGCAATTTTATTTTCTACCTTATATATATATATCTGTATAATCATTTCTTTTATTAAATGTTAAATAATATAACACATTATAATGTAATCCAATCCACTTAATATAATTCTATCTATTATCCAATGAAGAACTAGTATTTAGTTCATGTTAAAAGTTAAATTCTACGGAGACAAAATAAAAGCTTTCGTTTGGTATCCTTTCTGGATCCCTTCCACTCAGGAATCGCAACGTATCTTTGTTACTGGGTAGCAACAAGCTCAGCGGTCACTTCCGACGAAGCAAAGGTTCAAGCAGGTCGATAATTGTTCGAAGGAACAATGTCCGTTTTTGATTTTATCGTTGGAAGCGTGTAAAATGGAAATTGCACGTGTATGCTATCTGCATAAATTTGTTTCGAACGGTCCGTTTTTGTGTTGAGGGCAGTCGAAATGAACGATGAAGCTTTGGTTAAATAAGACCATTAGGAACATGTAACTTTTGAAAATTATGCAATTTAAAACATGAACTTTCGAGATATTAAATTTAAATGTAAATTATATTGCAACGTAGATTCTAAAGAAGCTCTTTTCTGAATGGTATTCATTTGAAGTAATGGAAAACAATTTTTATCCTTGTATAATATGGAATTACATAAGTAAAGTTATTCAAATCAAGTACAATCAACATTTGCTTTCTTGTGGTATTAATTATTGAAACGCAGTTTATGGAAGCCAGGTGACGGTTTTTCAGTAAGCAGCGCAGATGTTTGTTTGGTATGGAATTTTCCGTGTTAAAACATGTGTCAGCATTCACGCAAGTATATAGTGTAAATTGAACTTTGGTATGTACAAATGATTAGATCCGTATTTGTTTGAACTTTCGACGTAGTAACGAGATAAATTTTGCTGTAGTCGACTTGTGTTAACCATAAAATAGGTCAAGGCTAGACCTCAGTTATATTTTTCGTAATCATATGTTAGAAATCTGCAATTTGTTTTTACAAATCCTATTATTAACTCAATAAAACATCAAAAGATGTCACTACAAATTAGATAAATTAAATTCTTTTTATTTTAAATCTTTAGAAATTGAATCTTTATAATTGATATTTTATGAACAATTAGTTGTTATTATCATCTGTGAAATTAAGGTAAATTTACCATAATTAACTCCTTCTTTAAATAAGCGATTTTATGCTTTGTTAAATTGTAATATAAACTTCATTAAATATTAACTGGTACTGATACTTTCAGTGCCATTATAATTAACTCTTCCTAATTTTAAATTAACTTATAAAGGAAGACATTTTTTTTGTAAACGAAACATTACCTTATTGGATATCATAAAGAATAGATACTTATTTTCGGACTAAAGATTATCTTTTATTTAAGAGGAATGAAAGTCGATTCTGATAGTATTTGATTATTTTTGAATTTGAATGCACAAACCGTGCTTTTCTTTGTTTAATCTGTTCACAGGTGCAGTGCAGGATTGCTAGATCAAGGTCGAACCATAAGGTAAGATACCTCAAAGGTTAGGAGGTCTTTAAAAAATTATATAGCGGTTATAGGAAACAGGTTTCCGCATTTGCCTTATACAAGGGACTTGTATTTGGTCTTCTCAGTATAAAAAAATACGGTGGCGCCTTATTCTTATTATTAGTGGTTGCAATTACACCCCGACCCACAGCTCATTCTCCACCCAGAGCATAAAGTTCGACTAGCCGCTTGCCTTTGAGATTTCCTCAACTTAGAGCCACTTTCCATCTTGATTTGCCGTGGGCTCCATTCGTTATTATCGGAAATTCTCGTTAAAATAAAATCGGAATCAGAAAGGAAAAGGCTACAAATAGCGCCCAGCGTGTAGGCCTCGATTGCTGTATCAATTGTATAAGCACATAAAGTATAGGCTTCGATTGACTTTGGTTGTTTGCACTTGTGGTTTATAAATCATTTACCCTCAGATTAATTTAGTCTATTGATGTTGTTTAATTGAGTTTAATTTGTAATTAGTTAGTTAGCCTAATCCATGATGGCTGAGACGTATCAAGTTGTTTATTTGCATAAAGATGAGTTGGATTATGAATTGAGAATCCGTGGAGTTGTTAGCAGCAGACCGATGCAGGATAAGAGGAAAATGTTAGGCCGATTATTAGCCAAAGAAACAACATTACCTGGTCGTTTAATTGATCTTTCCACATATGTCGTAGATTATTCAGATGAACGAGATGAAATTGAGGCTTCGATAGAGTCAGTAAGAAATGTTTTATTAGAATTTGAAGGCGAATTAGCAGACCCCACATTTAAGAGGATACAGTCGAGATTGATACATCTTGATGGTCGAGTTAGGAGAATAAAAATCCTTTAGATAATTCAGATGAAGTAACTTTATTTAAGAATGAATCATTGGCAACTATTCTTACGATGGAGGCAGAGCTACATGAAAAGCTTAAGAAGAATGAAGATGTAAACGCTATGGTGAATTTTCAATGAGAGAAACCATTCCAGCAGTTGTCAGTACTCCTATTCATACTGTTTCATATTTAGTACCCCTATTCCAATTGGTTCATGGTCAGTAAAATTTTCAGGAGATCCAAAACAGGTTCATCAATTTTTAGATAGAGTAGCTGAGTTGGCACACTCGCGTAAAGTATCTGAAGAAGATTTATTTAATGCTTCTGTAGAATTGTTTACAGGTAACGGTTTAGAATGGTATCGTTGTGTTCGAAATTCTTTAACAAACTGGAATTCATTAGTTATTCGATTAAAGGAAGATTTCTTACCATCACACTCAGAGGACGAGATTTGGGAAAAGATTAGGTCGCGTCATCAACAAAAGGAGAATCTGTAGTCATTTATATAGCTCATATGGAGAATTTGTTTAGTAGGTTACCACAATCACCTGCGGAATGTACAAAAGTTAGAATGGTAAAGAAGAACCTATTACCTGATTTTATTTGTCAATTAGCTCTAACGGAAATTGATAGTATGTCTACATTGATAAGGTTGTGTAAGAAATTGGAAGAAGCATATGCATCCAAGCATAAATTAGTACAAAGTCCAGTAAAATATGTTCCGAAAACATTAGGAAAGTTCAAAATTTCAAGTTGAAAATAATTGGTCAGCTCCTGTAAGAAACTTTTCAGCGCGAACTGGTCGCAGTTTTTATAATCAATCATTTCCCCTCAAATACAATCTCTGGCAACAGTAATAGTAATAATAATAATCCTCTAGTAGAGTCTTTGTAAATAAATATAAATTAAATAAACTTACATGTTGGAATTGTTTAGATGAAGGTCATACTTTTTGGAGGTGTAAGATTCCTCGTAAAATATTTTGTTATAGCTGCGGATATAGTGGATTTAAGTCAATAAATTGTCCGTCGTGTTCAAAAACGAGTAGATAGGCAGATGCAGAGTGGCCGGCATCATGCTTTCATGCAAAAGGCTACAGTTATGTTGTGTAAGCAGGAAAATTTTTTGATATAGATGATTGGTCAAAATGGCTAGGCATCGTTAAAGATTTTGTCAAGGGAACGTCAAGCCAAAAGCTGACGCGTTATTTTTAAGGAAACCTCAAGACAATCGTCCGTATATTATGGTAAAACTGTTAGATAGAGATGTCACAGGTTTGTTTGACTCTGGTTGTACTACTACCGTTGTTGGTTCGTTAGCGTTTTCTGTTCTTGAAGAATTAAATTTGAAGGTTTTAAAACTGAGAAGAAAATAGTTTCCACTGCTGATGGTGCTCTTCAAGAAGTTATTGGTTCAGTTGATTTACCCATTAGAGTTGGTAGACAATATCGTATTGTTAACGCTTTGGTTGTACCATCTCTTCCTCACACATTTATTTTTGGTAGCGATTTCGCAAAATCCTTTGGTTTAATAGCAGATTTCAAAAACAATACATGGCAAATTCAAGATTATGATAACAATAGCATTTCGTATATTGGTCATTCGTCAGTACCCTTAAGTTGTAGTAATCAATTACTTAGTTTGGATGATTTGTTAGAAACACAACAAGAAAAAGCACGAATAGCAATAGAATCTTATAAGGAAATTAGCAGTGAAGAGAGACTAGGGCGTACCGATAAAATTGTTTTAGATATTGATACTGGTGATGCAAAACCATTTCGTAAAAACCATATGTCATGTCCCCTTTATGAGCAAGATGTTAGATAAAGAATTAGATGAGATGCTGAGATTGGGAGTAGTGGAAGAATGTCAGAGTCCATGGTCATCCCCTGTATTGTTAGTTAAAAACAAGACAGTGAGTACAGATTTTGTTTTGACGGAAGGGCACTCAATGATATTACTAAACATGATAGCTACCCATTGCCAAATATCGATAGGATTATAAATTTACTTAGAGGTGCAAATTACATTTCTAGTTTAGACCTTAGAAAGAGTTTTTGGCAAATCCCACTTTCCGAAACATCTAAGGATAAAACAGCGTTTAGTGTTATCTCGAGAGGACAATATAGGTTTGTCACCATGCCATTCGGATTAAAGAATGCTGCTCAGACGCAACAGCGTTTGGTTGATTCAATTTTTGGACCGAAGTTTGAGCCACATGTTTTTTGTTATTTAGATGACATTATTTTGTGTTCATCATCTTTTGAGGAACATTTGAAGTTATTAGAAACGGTGAAGGAACGTCTTAAGGAAGCAAACCTTACGATTAATTTGAAAAGTGTGAATTCTTTAAGAAATCGTTAAAATTTCTTGGTTATATTGTTGGATCGAACTCTCTTCGTACAGACCCCGAAAAGGTTTCTGCGATGGTAAATTTCCCCAGACCTAAGGACAACTACTGAGGTCAAACGTTTTTAGGAATGTGTAGTTGGTATCGTCGTTTTATAAAAACTTTTCATCTTTAGTGTCACCGATCAGTGATATGGTAAAAGGAAGAAAAAGGGCCAATCTATTGTTTGGACATCTGAGGCTGAGAACTCATTGTACAGATTAAACAGGCTTTAGTTTCCGCCCATTGTTATCGCAACCGGACTATTCAGTTCCATTTATTGTCGAATGCGATGCTAGTGATACAGGACTCGGAGCAGTTCTAGTTCAAAAATCGATGATGTAGAACACGTTATCTCTTATGCCAGTAAATCACTTACCCGAACTGAGCGAAACTATTCAGTCACGGAGAAAGAATGTCTCGCTGTAATTTTTGCTATAGAAAAATTCCGACCTTGGGTAGAAGGTACCCGTTTTACTGTTATCACAGATCACTTTTCTTTGTTATGGCTTAATAATATACAAAACCAACCGGAAAATTAGCTAGATGGGCAGTCCGTTTAAGACAGCATACCTTTGAGTTGGTTCATCGAAAAGGGAAGTTCAATGTAGTTCCAGATTGTCTTAGTCGCGCAGTTCCAGTCGTGAGTTATGTTGATAATTTGGTTGAGATCAAGTTAGATGATGTGGATCCCTGGTATGTGTCTCTTCGAGAGAAAATTTTAGCTTCACCTGATGATTACCCACAATGGAAGGTAGAAGATAATTATGTTTTAAATTTCTTTCATCAAATTTACCACTCGTCGAATGTAAGGGAATGGAAATATTTAGTCCCTAGATCACAAAAGGAAGAGGTTATTCGGATACATCATGACCCTTCAGTGGCCGGTCATTTTGGTTTTTAAAACATTGGCACGCATACAAGAGAATTTTTATTGGCCAAAATGCGTATTGATGTGTTGAAATTTTGTAAAATTGTTTAACGTGTGGTGCACAGAAGGCATCGAATAGAGGACCCTTGGTTTAATGGGAAAGGAAAAGGAAGTGAAGTTCCCTTTCAGATTATTGCTATAGACCTCATGGGCCCATTTCCACGGTCTAAGGTTGGACACAAATGGTTGTTAGTTATAGGTGATTGGTTCTCAAAATTTACGTTATTGTTTCCGTTACGTAGTGCAAAAGCTCATTTAATAGAACGTGTATTGGAGGAAAAGTTTTTTAGTTTATGGTGTTCCCAAATATATTATTTGTGACAATGGCTCACAATTTAGTGGTAAAATTTCAAGGCAGTATGTACAAAATATGACGTTCAAAAATTTGGTTTAATGCAGTTTACTCTCCCAATGTAACTTTTGTAGAGAGGATAAATAGAACGGTTGGAACAGCTATACGTTCGTATATTAAAGAACATGATACTTGGGACATAGAGTTACCCCAAATTCAGTATGCGATTAATTCTGCAAAACATCATGCCACTGGTTATTCGCCAAATTTCTTAGTTTTTGGTAGACATGTTCCTGTATCTGGAAGATTTTATGGTCTTGATGTGGAACCCTCAGTTGATATTGATTTTATTTCTAGAGATAGACCTTCGTATGTATCAGATCATCAAGGACTGTTTGATATTTTTATAGACGTACAGAAAAGGTTACATTTAGCTTACATGCAGTCTAGTAATTCGTATAATTTAAGAAGACGTAACATATCTTTCGAAGTAGGTGACAAAGTTTGGAGGTCAAATAAAGTTCTTTCGAAAGCAAGTGATAAGTTTACAGCTAAGCTTGCGCCAAAATATGTTTTGAGCATTGTTAAAAGAAAGTTTCAAATTTAATTTATGAATTGATTAATGAAAATGGTTCGAGAGCAGGCAGATGGCATGTTAAGGACTTAAAACCTTATTCAGAGTTCAGAGCTGATTTTGAAAGAGAGAACGTTCTGGACATTAATTAGTGTTGTTGACGTATTTAATGGTTGATAGTAGGTATCATTTCTGTCTTACCTTCTAGTAAAGAGTTTAAATATTGTATTGGAATACTGTTTGGTAGTCTAAAATTTTAGATGTTAGATAAGAAGTATAAAAGAATTTTCATAGTGCAGTAAGGCTGACACTAGACTGTGCTGATATTGTTAGTTGCAAGTTACTTATTTGAGTCAAGATAAAAGTTACATGTTTCCGTTTGTCAAATGATTTCATTTGTCGTATGATTTTTGTTCTAGGTTATAAAGGAATGTTTAGGTATGCTTATGGTTATGAATAATGATAAAGTTGTATATAGTTGGTTAGTATTTTTTGATTTGTAATCCAGGTGTTAATAATAGGAATCAGGTAATTGAGTCCATATTAAATATTGGTTGGAGGTCAACATTTTTAGTAACTTTGATAGTTATGTTTAGTAGGAATATTGTGTAAGCTGACAATGTTCTACGTTTAATTATGAATATTGCGTGAGATAGCAATGTTCTATGTTTATAATGAATATTGTGTGAGATAGCAATGTTCTATTTTGTTCATTCGTGCGTGAGTGAAATTTTTGAGGAGTAAGACGTGGTGACGTTTTACTTGTCTCTTCACTGAAAGAGATATTTCTACATTTTGGTTGCATATACATGCGGTAGATTGTTGAACATTAGTGATTTCAAGACATGTTTGCTGTTTTGAAGTTATGTTTAGAGTGGATCTCAAGGATAGTGAGAGTCCTTTTCTTCTTTTGTAAATATGTAAATTAAAATTAATAAATTAAAATATGTTTGTCATGATAATTTGATATTTTCATTAAAGAGTTATAATA
This sequence comes from Platerodrilus igneus, assembly GCA_036346225.1. Taxonomy (NCBI): domain Eukaryota; kingdom Metazoa; phylum Arthropoda; class Insecta; order Coleoptera; family Lycidae; genus Platerodrilus; species Platerodrilus igneus. The sequence goes on along the minus strand of JARFIW010000813.1, from coordinate 2,545,793 downwards.
CAGTAGTATTATATGTTTTGTTGTTTAAGTTTCGAGTATAAATGAGTGATATATTAACCCCGAATATGATTAAACGATAATGACACCCTACCGATTAAGACTTCCCGAATTTGTCCCCTTGTGGCGTATAGTACGCGTAGTTACTCGTCACTCATTTACAATTATGTTGTACCATAAGTGGTAATTTTTGTTTTATCTTTGTAAAAATTTAATAATAATAAGTTGTGAATACGTAACAATAATTTCAAAAAAAAATTCTTAGTATTTATTCCAGAATTTTTTCTCTTAGAAAGAGGCAGTGTAGCAATTTTATTTTCTACCTTATATATATATATCTGTATAATCATTTCTTTTATTAAATGTTAAATAATATAACACATTATAATGTAATCCAATCCACTTAATATAATTCTATCTATTATCCAATGAAGAACTAGTATTTAGTTCATGTTAAAAGTTAAATTCTACGGAGACAAAATAAAAGCTTTCGTTTGGTATCCTTTCTGGATCCCCTTCCACTCAGGAATCGCAACGTATCTTTGTTACTGGGTAGCAACAAGCTCAGCGGTCACTTCCGACGAAGCAAAGGTTCAAGCAGGTCGATAATTGTTCGAAGGAACAATGTCCGTTTTGATTTTTATCGTTGGAAGCGTGTAAATGGAAATTGCACGTGTATGCTATCTGCATAAATTTGTTTCGAACGGTCCGTTTTTGTGTTGAGGGCAGTCGAAATGAACGATGAAGCTTTGGTTAAATAAGACCATTAGGAACATGTAACTTTTGAAAATTATGCAATTTAAAACATGAACTTTCGAGATATTAAATTTAAATGTAAATTATATTGCAACGTAGATTCTAAAGAAGCTCTTTTCTGAATGGTATTCATTTGAAGTAATGGAAAACAATTTTATCCTTGTATAATATGGAATTACATAAGTAAAGTTATTCAAATCAAGTACAATCAACATTTGCTTTCTTGTGGTATTAATTATTGAAACGCAGTTTATGGAAGCCAGGTGACGGTTTTTCAGTAAGCAGCGCAGATGTTTGTTTGGTATGGAATTTTCCGTGTTAAAACATGTGTCAGCATTCACGCAAGTATATAGTGTAAATTGAACTTTGGTATGTACAAATGATTAGATCCGTATTTGTTTGAACTTTCGACGTAGTAACGAGATAAATTTTGCTGTAGTCGACTTGTGTTAACCATAAAAATAGGTCAAGGCTAGACCTCAGTTATATTTTTCGTAATCATATGTTAGAAATCTGCAATTTGTTTTTACAAATCCTATTATTAACTCAATAAAACATCAAAAGATGTCACTACAAATTAGATAAATTAAATTCTTTTTATTTTAAATCTTTAGAAATTGAATCTTTATAATTGATATTTTATGAACAATTAGTTGTTATTATCATCTGTGAAATTAAGGTAAATTTACCATAATTAACTCCTTCTTTAAATAAGCGATTTTATGCTTTGTTAAATTGTAATATAAACTTCATTAAATATTAACTGGTACTGATACTTTCAGTGCCATTATAATTAACTCTTCCTAATTTTAAATTAACTTATAAAGGAAGACATTTTTTTTGTAAACGAAACATTACCTTATTGGATATCATAAAGAATAGATACTTATTTTCGGACTAAAGATTATCTTTTATTTAAGAGGAATGAAAGTCGATTCTGATAGTATTTGATTATTTTTGAATTTGAATGCACAAACCGTGCTTTTCTTTGTTTAATCTGTTCACAGGTGCAGTGCAGGATTGCTAGATCAAGGTCGAACCATAAGGTAAGATACCTCAAAGATTAGGGGTCTTTAAAAAATTATATAGCGGTTATAGGAAACAGGTTTCCGCATTTGCCTTATACAAGGGACTTGTATTTGGTCTTCTCAGTATAAAAAAATACGGTGGCGCCTTATTCTTATTATTAGTGGTTGCAATTACACCCCGACCCACAGCTCATTCTCCACCCAGAGCATAAAGTTCGACTAGCCGCTTGCCTTTGAGATTTCCTCAACTTAGAGCCACTTTCCATCTTGATTTGCCGTGGGCTCCATTCGTTATTATCGGAAATTCTCGTTAAAATAAAATCGGAATCAGAAAGGAAAAGGCCACAAAACAACAAGGAGGTGTATTTAATAGGGATGGTAAATTGAATAAAAAGATTGAAAGGAGGTGAAACCTTCATGTAAAGGAGTAGGGAGTACATGGTCTGTTGTTAAAAATAAAGTAGCATCAAAGGAAGTGAAAATAGCAATACACAGGAGTATGCTAATTTTGACTTAAATATATGGGTATGAAATTTGGGTGAGTTAGGAGATAGAGTCATATGAATACAGTTAGTGTGAGTTTTTGAAAGATGTACATAGTATGACCTGAAGGAGCATTTCTAGCAATAAATGAGTAACAAAAATCAAACTAATGGCATGTTTCAATGGTTTGGTAATGTAAAAAGAATTTGTTATGAACCGTAGTGAAGAAAGTACACAAAGTATGGGTGAGTGATTGAGCATAAGTGGCAGGTCATAAAAGTCTTGGTTGTACATGGACGATGAAGTATGAAAAGATTTATGAATTATGAATTTATAGAAAGCCAAACATGGACGTTAGCAAGATGAGAAAAGTGTGTCATGAAAAGAAACTATAGAAAGAGATTGTTAACAGTCTGAAGGTTCTGCAAGAAAAAATTAAAATTAAGGAGAAGAATTTTGCAGAACTTGCCTACCCATTCAAGGGAATGGTATAATGGGTATGTATGTAGTATGGATAACTTCAACAGCTAGCAGTGATTCAGAAAGTTGTGGTTGTTGGAATACATATCAGAACTTCTGCTAATGTTAGTAGTGGAAAATTAATATTTCCACAGCAAAACTGAAGTTTTTGGTTCTCATTAAAGATAGGCGTGTATCTTTTCTATATTGCTAGTTTGGCAGTATTGTTACTCTTCATTCAGGCGTTGTCAACATTATCGGAGTAGTCTCCTTGCATTTCAAAGAGTGTTATTTATTTATACAGTTCATGTCAATACATTGGTAGGTATTGAAAATTTACTTAACTTTTACCACTTAATTTCTGCATTGCTATACTTTCTTTAGCATGCTTAATTATCTCCAACTATTTGACTGTAAATACTTAGTTTTTCGTTCATTATGTGTTATTTTGAAAGGCTGCTTCTTTCAAGATGCGATCCATGTTAGGATTTCACATACTGTACTTTAGTTTAAGTTGGTGCTCACAACATCTTTGTGCCATCTCTTCGTATTTTTATCTTGCAATATAGAATGAATTGTGTGGTATGCGAGTTGTATGGTTATCGGTTATGAATTGATGTGTGTCATGTTAAATGCATTATGAGTGTTCATTTTGTTCCATTAAAATTGTAATAAATCCTATTTATGATTTCTTGCTTGTACATACCAAACAAAATATTTTTTTGAATGTTAAATATATGAAAAAGCTTGTCAAGTTGCGATATTCTAATAAATGAAGATTCTGATCAACCATTGCTTGAAAATTATATTGTGTTTTGTAACTTAAAGGTCATAATAAACAAACCATAGTCATATTAATTTGCTGATGCTAATTATAATAACATCAATCAATTCACTCGATCAAACAAACTGCATTAAAGCGTATCTTAATCAGTTTTCAAACCATATGTACTGTTGCTAAATGAAATTGTGTTATAGAACATTTTTGATAGAAATGATGTTGGGGGTTGATTTTGCTATCACTGTTAGGAGCAATGCCAACTATTCTGATTTGACACAGGAAGACTTGAAGGATTCTGAAACAACATTAATTTGTCACAGTGTGTGATTTCAGACTGCACTATATTCAGAAACTTTTATAGTTTTCTAGGTGTAGCTAGTGAGATTTTTATTTATTGGCAGTGCAAAATAATTCCTAAAGACATAAAGCAACTACTGGTTGTGTTATTTAATTTGTTAAATTTTTTGCATGAGTCGATAAAAAGAGAGCATTTGCAAATTTTTCATATAGCTATTATATCTACTGATTGTTAAATAAGTGTCTTTATAAACATTGGAACAATAACATACATTTATTACTTTTATACGATTGACTTTCCACTTCAAATAACACTTGGCATCATCTATAATTCTATCGAAATAATTCTAAGTTAGCTATAGTTTTGTACATTGTAATTTAACGTGCTAATGATACATTAGGCTTGGTGAAAGTATAAGTAAATTTTGTAAAGACATGAATGCTTTTTTTTTATTTAATTGTCATGTAACTTTTTGATGTTTATTAATTTTTAGGATGCTGTAAAAAGTGCTCATCCACTAATGCATACTGTAGTAGTAGAGAATACTGAAAAATATATTAACCATAATGAAGAGCTAAGGTCATTTTTTGATCGATTGGTAGCAGCTGATAAAAAACTATTTCTGGTGACAAATAGTCCATACAAATTTGTGTAAGTATTACTTTGTCTTTGAGTAATCTTTATTAAACACTTTGAAACAAGTGTGATACTAGAAATATGATTATATATTATTGGTAGAGTTTTAATATTTTTAACACTAGGGACCGTTCTGACCTATGTATTTGAACGTAAAAGTTAAAGGATTTCTTCATATCACAATAATTTAATCATTTTTTCTAAATATCAGTTTTCTTTATTAGTGTAGAAATGATTTAAACATTTGCCTAATAGTTCATTGTATTATGAGCTATACCTAGAAGGATGGCAAGTATCATTCTGACTCATATAAAAGTACTGTTTTCAAAGAAAATAAATTACTTAAGAGAATATTACTAATATTCCTACAATTAATGAAAAATTTATCTTCTTTCAGTCTACTCTTAGATTTATTAAAATCAGTGCAATGAATTTGTTGTGTTATTTTTGCACTTCCAAAGATGAGGTCACTGAATCTTAACTTAAGAACAAGGGCTTACTTATTTATATGAATTAGAACATTTATCTGAAATCGAACTAGATCAGAAAATTGCCAAATAAGCAAAGAATCAGAATGTTTGTTGAAACTTTGTTGAAAGCTAAAATAATTCGGAAGAATTGGTGGTTTCCCAAGTGCAAGTGAAGAATTTGTTCAGTCATAGTATTTGTGGTTCTAGTAGTAATTTAAGTAACTAAGTGAAATTGCCGACTGTGAACTGGAAATTCCTGCAACAGTATATGCATCAATAAATAGAACTCTTTCTGGAAAAATAAACCCAGGGTTACTGTAGTAACCAGAATGGTATGTAGACATGTAAACGAAAGAAATACAGCATAGCTACATGTGAATAGTGTTTAAGAGCAAAGAATATGCTTTGCTTAGATTATTCAGGACAATGATGCAATAACTTCTGAATTGTTGATATCTTTTTACTGTTTCCTGTTTCCTTTTCTTGTAGTACATAGAAAGACACATTAGCTAAGTATGGTTTATCATTTTAGTTGTTTTCGTGCTGTACTAATACCAAGGATTAACATGACTCTTTCGATTCTTTAAGTAGTAACTAACCAATAATTTTTTTAGTGTTAACAAAAGTTAATTATAGAATTACATGGCTTAGGTGGAATGTCAACAATTTTGATCTTCAGTCTGTTAGATTGCAAGTTCTATTTCAGTTTGCAGCAACAGCTTTTCATTAGAAAGTTTGTAGTTGCTCTGAATGTTTGTGTTATATTGCATGTTAGATAGGGGCCATATGATTAGCAGTTTGTGTTCCCATAGTCGTATCAAGTGAAACAAAAGTAATTGATAGATAAGCAGTTAACTTTAAATTACTGAAGTATACATTTATTTTTCAAAAACACAAGCATACTAATTTATGCATTTCAAATTACCCTTCAGTTGCTTAAATTCCTATTAGCCAATAACTTTTTTTATCTACAGGGTTTTCGACTGAGTAAGAGAACAAATATACGCAACTTTATAAGCTACCTAAATCTATTCAGTTATTTGCATCTAGTTAATTACATAGGGGGTTTGTAGTTATTGATTTTTAAGAGTCAGTTATTTTCATTTATATTTAAATTATATAAATTAATTCAAATTTCTCTTAGTTAATGAAGTGGAATGCTTATGTTTGCCTTTCTATATTAATTCGGTTAGGGAATATAATTTGACTGTGAATATAATCACTAATAAGTTTTATAGAAGCAACAAATTGCATAAGAATCAATCCAACTTAAACAGTATTGGTTTTAACAGTTTTTTTAGTTATTTTGGTTTGGTCATTGTAGAATAATATTCTTTTACATTTATTGGGCTAAACAAATAAACAATTAATGAATAATTTTGTCTGGCATAGGAAAAGTATTTCGACCATAGGGAACAAAAATCAATATAATTACATTACAATTACAGTTACATAATATAGTGTAGTTGCTTATTTTTACTTATCCATATACTTTATGTATTCAACTTTTGTACTAAATAATTTTAGTATTTATTCCATATAGAATAAACAATTGCTATGGGTATATTAACCATTTTGTATGGAATCAAAGGGGACTAACACTAGTGTGTTTTATACATATTTCAGAATCTAGTTTAATTTTATCTTTGCACATTTTCATCAATTACAACTTTTTTAAATGCTTTTACTCAATTTCAACTGTGTTCTATATTATGACACAAGACAATTATAATGCAAATCCACCGTCTACTTGTACAGTCGGAACCTGTTAAGCTAGTGTATGATTCACCCTGTTAGTTCATTTGATTTGATACACAGTGAACGTATTTCTCACATTCTAGATCAGCGCATGTAGTTATTGTTTGCAGATGACATATAAATTGCAACAACTGTTACACGCCCATTATATATAATTTTTAATTTCTATGAATTGTAAGAAATGATTTGTTGAGTACACAAATTGATGAAGGTTTTAGAATAATTCTAATTGTTTTGATAATGCTATCTATGCTTTATGCGTGCAACGATCAGGTACTGTTAGAATGGGCGCTTGGTTTATCTCATGATTATTATGAATATGGTTATTTAGGGCATGTATGTTGTAGGTTTTTTCTATAAACTAAGCCGTAAATAAACATTACGTACAATATTGAAAAGTATATTTTTATTTAATCAATTTAATAATTGAGCTAACAAAACTACATAATTATTTTATTGTGTTTTGATGTAGGTGTAGTAGGTATGCCTTGGCTGTGTTGGGCACTCCTACAGTAAGTGTTGTGTTACGATATGTAAATATTTGTTTATTTTAACTCACCTGGGACCCTTAAAATGACAGAGGCAAGTGTAATTTTGAAAGGCGATGGGCTTTTTTCTTTTGAGTTTTGTATCTACTTTGATGTATTTTAAAACTGATTAAAAGTATTTAATATACCGTGATATTGAAGTTGTTCCCTGCATTCTAAAAACACCCGTTAAAAGTAACAACTCACTCGAGAATTTAAATGTGCTCTTATCAAATAAAACATAACCATTATAATTGGCGCCCGAGCAAAATACCTTGAAAATAATGCGTAGTAGGTCCACAACATTGGATATCTTATGAGAAACAAGAATGACAAATAAAGGTTGTATATCACAAAAGGAATGAGTAGAATAGTTTGTTTACTTAGTAGATACGAGTGCAAGCGAAAAATAAAGCACCTATACAGCAAAATTCGTATTATGGGAATGTACATGGTCGAGATACAAAGCAAAAATAGTTTATACAGTAGTCCAGCGTATTGTGAAAAATTAATATATTAAGAAACTATATATTTGAGTACTTTGAACGAATGGCACCAAAAAAAAGATAGAAATTGTGTGGAGTCAGAGACTGATTCGGTTGGAGATTCCATCAAAAAATTATTGGTATGTAAAAAAACGAAATTTGGCATTAAGTGTTTTATAAAACTTGAAACTGATGATAAATCATTTTTTAAAATTATGAAACAACAGAAACTAAATGTGGGCTGGAATCGATATAATGTTTACGAAGATGTTAATCTAACAAGATATTACAATTGTAATGGTTTCAGTCATAAAGCTGACAAATGTACCCAAAAGTTGATTTGTCCTAAATGTGATGACACTCATAAACACACCGAATTCCAAGTAACAAAATACGAATATGTAAATTGTATTAGCATTGTAAATAATAAGCTCAATATTGATGTTACGCATGCAGCCTTGGACAGAGATTGTCCTGTGTACAAAAGGAAGGTAGAGCAAAAAAGAAATATAGTAGATTATTCTTGTGATATTGTCGGAGGCTTTCACGGCCGGAGTCATTATAATTATTTATGGTTCCGGGTTGGGACTGTGTCATTTTGTAAATTAAGGTCGACGTTTCGCCCACTTTTGCGAGGGGCTTTATCAGGACAATAAAATAATAATTTTTTAATATATAAAAAGATAAGAATGATAATATTAAATAGACAAGTTAAAGTGTAAAGTTACTTCGCCACAAGACACCTTTTGGTTATGAATGGGCTAGTGAGTCTGCTAGTTCAGGAGTAACTCTTCTCTTTACACTTTAACTTGTCTATTTAATATTATCATTTTTATCTTTTTATATATTAAAAAAAATTATTATTTTATTGTCCTGATGAAGCATCTTACAAAAGTAGGCGAAACGTCGACCTTAATTTACAAAATGACACAGTCCCAACCCGGAACCATAAATAATTATAGATTATTCTTTTAATGCAAAACATTTTTAGAATGATAAACTCAGAACGTAACACTTCAAGCCATGACCAGAAACTTTCCGCATGTCATCTGAATATTCGGTCTTTACTACCTAGCTTTGCATTGTTTATTGATTACATTGAAAACCATAATTTCTCTATTAATGCTTTGTCTGAAACATGATTAACACCTGACATTCCTTCAAGTTTTATTCGTTTACCTAAATGGGAACTTTTGCGTGTCGATCGAATTAAAGGTGGTGGAAGAGTCACCGTTTATATTAAATACAATTTAAAATTTCGCATTATTGCAACTGACTATCTTTTAAACACTCAGTTAGAACAACTTTGGATTTATGTTACTGTTGACAAACTCAAAATTGCCATAAGTGTCATCTATAAACCTCCACAAATTACTTTAACAGAATTTATACAGAGTATTTATACTCACGGAACCTCTTTTCATCGAAAAGCTTATTTTTAAAACCAATTCTCAAAATTTTGAAAAATTCCAAGTTTACCGGGCTGTTACACTGAAATTCGTTCAATAACATCAACGAACGCGAGCTTCTCAAAACTGCTAGCTTTAGACCAATGATATTGCTTTTCCCCGTTATAACGTTCCACCTCTTAGCTACCTTTCTCCGTTTCACCCATGCTTATAGTCTCTTTTAGAACCCCCCTCAAGCTACAGAAAATCGATATTGTTGTTGGCCTTCAATTCTCCCGTGTATTTTAGACATGTGTTGTAACCAACGTTTTCTTGTACGCGTTCTCTGTCTATTTTACATTATAGATCTTTCATTTCACTTAGTCTTCAAAGCATTTGTTATTTATAGCAGCTGGTCGGACTGACCGTTACTATCAATTCCATAGAAATTCTCTCTCAACGTATAATTTAGTTCTTTGAACTCGACATTTAACTAACAGGTGTTGCTTCGAAGCAACTTGTCCCTTTAACATAATAATTCCGAGTTTAACCACTTCTTAGGATTTGTATAACGAACGTTTTCGTTTATTTAAATGGAAATATGTGTTTAAATTATTGATTTTCTATACTTGAAAGCTCCGTTTCTTATCCCATGCGCATGACTCAAAACTATTACAACTAATTATGCGTATCCTTGAGTTTTCATGCACCCTAAAGCTTCTACCCGTTATGCAATTTTAACCTTCTGATTTAGAAATACAAAATATGTTAATAACCGTCCGTCTTCACTATCTAAACTGATTAATTTGGCGCGTAAATAAATTGTTCCTATTTCCTATATAAACAGTTGTTAAAATTTTATTATATAGACTTATCTAACCTATAATTCCACGACAATATATATATATATATATATATATATATATATATATATCAAACTAGCACCAGTATTTCCAAGAAAATTTAAGGCAATCATTAGTAATATGTAGTTAAATATAGACGGATGTATCATCATCGGTATAAATCGTATGGAATGCGGTCATTTCTATAGAGAGCGAAACAGTAATGATGTACATTATTGTAAAGGAGGTTGTTAAATTGTTCAATACAATAAATAATTTTCACAAGAAATCGATTTTATGAATAAACTGTATTACAAAACCCGTATTTAAACTATCAGCCTGCTCTATTTACCAATAACAGAACAGTTACCTAAGCAAAATAAAAACCATAATACGACCTTGAGTATTGTATCTTTCTTGGTAGCGCAGTTTTTAAAACGGTCAGTCAGTTTTATTTGATAATAATTCGACGTTCTTTGGTCATCATATTAATTAACTATCGTTAGCAACTACGCAAGACCACGTCACCAACAACACTAGAAGCTATATTCTTATAGCATTGATAAAGAACGTATTAAATACACCCAATACACGCGAGCAGCTTAAGAAATATATTCATGTCCTTTATTCTGCTAAGTTTAATGGTCGAGTGGATACTTAACAAGTCGAGATATTGAAATAATCTGATATTTTTATAGCATGCACGTATGAAAAAACGATCAGTAATTTATTTCCTAAACTAAAAGATAGAACGGATAATTCTCTTTGTAGTAACATTATTTATCAGATTGAATGTAGTTGCAAAAAACGTATGTTGGTCAGTCGAAACAGTGGCTAAAGAATCGCATGAAACAGCATAAAAGTGATACCAAGATTGGAAAATCGGGTTGTGCTTTGTCGTCGCACTTGTACAACATTAAACACGTAGTGAATTTTGATAATACGAAGATTTTGCATATAGAAAGCAACTATTACAAGAGACTTTTCTTGGAATCGTTCTATATTCATCAACAACTTAATTCTATTAACAGCAAATTGGATATAAATAACTTAAATGTTGTGTATTCGGGTCTTTATAGGTTAAATGACTATCACTTTTGCAGATAGGTAAAACTTTTAATACTTGGGTATGTTGTGTGGACGTCAATTTACTTTGTCCTTGAGTTAACGTTCGGTCTAATTATAAAGAGATACACCTGCCATAATTTTGTTTCGCCGTGTTCACTATATGACTTTCGCTTCGTGAACTTGTATTATTTTAGATACTGTGTTAGTGCTATGTGTTTAAGGTTTAAATTTATCTGTTTTTAAAATTTGATTGTAGTTATTTTATTTACTCGACATTGCAACCTTTTAATTGTGTTAATGTACTTATATATTTTTTTATTAATTTCACCGTTTGTTATGGAATCACTTACTTTTGGTTTAGTTTATGTGAATCTTTTTACGTCATAGTAAGTATGTAAGTGGAATAACTACACTGTTTCAAGTTTGTATACTAACAATTGTTAAATTCCATCTTTGAAGAAGGCATAATTATTCGTGCCAAAACGTCGAATATAATTACAAATTGACGCTGTAGTTTTTATTTGTACGAACGAGTGTATCCCAAGGTTCTAAACAACTTTATTTCATTACCTACGTCCGTTCAATATATATATATATATATATATATATATATATATATATTGCTGTGATAAGGGGTTGCTTAAGGGTGCACGTTATAGTAAAGATAGTTCGGGAATGAGTAATTAAGATAGTCAGCAGAAAACTACACTTATTTAAGGAGATAATTAAGAAATAGACATAGTTTGTAGATAGTAAGTAGTCAACACCCTGTATATAGAGTAGAGATAGTTTTGGGCGACGCAGGTAAACTTAGGAAGACGCATAGTCGGCGTAGGAATGTGAAATAAATGTATTAAGTAGATAGTAAATATTGAATACCCTGTAAATAAAGTTTAGTTAATTTAGGTGAAACAAATAAGAATATTTTTCAGTGGAAGCACGCGTATATTTGATAAAGTGTAATTAGACACGCATTAAGAAGAAGAGTTCCAGACGATTAAATTAATACGGATATAGAAATAGAGTTTCAGGTAGCTAATATAAATGCGTACAAAGATCTAACCATGTGATAAGAGAAATGATTAAAAATTGCGTGAAACATATGTAAACATGGAAATTTAAAGTCGGGTTGCATCAGTTGTTTATAGAAAAGCAAGTAATCTATCAAAATACAATATGTTGACAATCGAAGACAGCTGCGGGCAGGTTGTGATTATGGGAAAACGTCGAGCATTGCATCAGAAACGGCTCGTAATAGAATTATTTGATTGGTCCGGGACAGCGACAAGTTCTAGATCACACCCACGGATGGAGTGGGAATTCGAAATTATATTAGCAAGCACCGTGATAAGAAAGTCAGTTTTAAACTCAATGAAGGCCGAAGTGCATTGCCATGAAACAGAGTAGTACGCAATACGTATAAGAGTGAAAATTAAATAAGTGAAAATATGATTACAATTGCCGTTTAAACGTGAGTATGTTTTTAATGAATTTATTGTAAACTAAGACATAGAAATAATAGGGCTTCTGATGTTTGAGTTCTGATGTCTGGGGAAAATAAACTACAAATTCGAGTTCTGATGTCTGGGGGAAACTGTAATACAAATTAGAGGTCTGATGTTAAGAAAAAATACAGTAATGCAATTTAAATGTCAAGGGGAAAAGAAGAATAATAATAATCTTGAAGTACAGGGGTGAAACGAGCTGCAATTTTAAGTCTGGGGCAAGAACGATGAAGGTCTAAGAATTGAAATAAATTGGGGTATATGATTTAATGGTGCTGATCAATAGTGTAATAATTTGAATGGAATCCAGAATTGGGGAAGATCAATTTTAGTGGGAGCGTCGATGTGAAAAGATAAAACCAGGTCAGAGATTTTTAGTTATAAGATATTTGTTTTTCTGTATGGAGTATTATTTTATTTTTATATTGAATTTGCTAAATTACTATAGGTTTGTGAACAAGTCAACAAGAAAGGTTGCATACTTATTGAATGAGTAATAAGAAAACAGGTTTGGAATATTCCACACTTTGTTCCTAAAGGTAATAAATTTTCTTTGGTGACTTTGGGGGTTTTTGAGTACCAATTAGATGGTTGTTAATAAATGAAATTTATAAGAAAGGTATTACAAATAATTTCAAAAGCTGTATATAACATATTAGTTTCATTATATAAAATCTAAATTTACTGAATTTTATAATTGCAAATAAATGCTAGCCGAGGTCAAAGATTTAAATAGTAGAAAGGCGGAGCCACAAGTTGAATAGAAAAGAGATAACCCGCAAGGTGGTAACATATTGAATTTTGTCATTGGTAGATAGAGTTGTTTAAAGATAAAGTCCAGTTTGATAGTGACATTAAGAAAACAGCTGGAGAAGGAGATAACTACATTTAATCGTGAATGTTAAAATGGTGGTACAATAATTTAATATCATAGCAAATAAAGATATCGAACCAAAGTTAGAGCACGATAATAATTCTTTTAATATAATAGCAATTAAATATAGTACCCAAGTAGGGGCGTATTATAGCAAAATAAATATGGTCGCCCAAAGTAGGGGCTCGATAATCCGTTAGTGTTATAGCAAAATAAATATGGCTACCCAACGTTAGGGCACGTAGCATAGCAATATATATATATATATATATATATATATATATATATAATATAATTATCTTGGACATAGAAAATAATATATAAATGAAGGTTTAGAAATACATATATATATATATATATATATATATATATATATAATTATCTTGGACATAGAAAATAATATATAAATGAAGGTTTAGAAAAAAAATGTTCCAAATAAAATGTATTAACTATGAAAGGGCTAATGGAGCATATATTTCGTTTCAATTTTAAGCAGGTTTTGAAGGTCAACTTATTGTTTTTAAATATAAACCTATAATTTTTATTAAGTTTTCTAGATCTAAATTTTTATCTAAAACAATATGTGCATGCACATACACACATACAAACACACACACACACACACATAAACACACACGCACATACGCTCGCACGCACGCACGCACGCATGCACGCACCCACACGCGTACACACACTCACGTACGCACCACACACACACAACACATACACACACGCATGCACGCACATACACACATACAAACATACACACATACAAACACACACACACAAACACGCACGCACGCGCGCACGCACGCACGCGAACACACACACGCGCGCGCACATACACACATATAAACATACACACACATTCACACACACATACACACGCGCATGCACGCACTCACGCACGCGCGCACACACACACAACACGCACACACACACAACACGCACACACACACACGCACGCACGCACAACGCGCGCACGCGCACACGCGCACGCACGCACACACACGCACGCACGCGCGACCGCACGCACGCACGCACGCACGCACGCGCGCACACACACGCGCGCGCGCACACGCACACACACACACACACACACTGAACATGTATTTTTGATGCTCCATGTTTGTTTGCGAATTTAAGTTATAACCAGTGATAAAATAACAATTACGTTAGAAGTAAGTAACGACGGATTTAGAAAATATATATTTTGTTGTCGTATCTGAGTGTATGGGTCCACAAGTAGAACGGGCGTAATAATACAGGATATTGCACACACAAGATGCCACACCATATGCCATACAAGAACACACACACACATACACACGTACGCACGCATGCACGCACACACACACACACACATATACACACGCACACACGCATGCACGCACGCACGCACGCACACACACACACACACACACACACACACACACACACACACACACCTGAACATGTATTTTTGATGCTCCATGTTTGTTTGGGAATTTTACTGGTTTAAACCATACAGTTAGTTGTATTATGTTCAGTAGCAATTGAAGAAGTTCTTAATACAACTTTTGGTCATAGGTAGATTATTTTATAATCTTCTGTTAATAGACATTTATTATTGTTAGACTGATGGATCAATACAGGCATTGTTTTGCCAACAGTTGCATCCTATTCATCTACCCATTCTTATCATCATAATGTTTGTATGGAAACTTTTTATATATAATGCTAATAACTTTTAATTATAAATAAAGATGAATTTTTAAGTGGCGGTGTTTCTAATAACAGGAATACTACAAAGAAAGTATCTAAATTTCGAATTAAACAATACATCATCCGATATGCAAAATGTCATTTCTAAGAAGTGTATTATTCTCAGATATTTCCAAATCTACGCTTTTTTTAAGAAAGATTGGGCAATAAGATTTCAATTGATTAAGAGAATACCTGTAACAGATTATGCTATAGCTACAGGAAAGTTGGTTTCACCAAACAATTTATTATTTGCTTTAAGGTTGTCGAACAACCGAATTTGCATATATCTTAGTAATGTTGGATTAGTTTCATCGTTTGTACAGAAATGCAGCTGAATTCGTACATTAAATGCTTTTGTTCCCGCAAGAAAGTTAATTGGGTTTTCACTAGGAATAGTTTTATTTAATGTGTCGACTTGTATATGACAGTATTGAAGAGGTTTTAAAGAAAAGTGATTTGAAGTTACTTTTCCCTTTCTCGTTTATTGATGCTGGGATTGTTTTAAATGAATTCTGGCACATAATAAGTATCAGGCTACAGGTTTATATCGTTGACAACGAAAGCGGGAGTAGGTGGTTTTTAACAGTTCTGGCCCCTCATTTCCACCAGCATCCTCATTTCCACACAAATAGTTTTCCTCGACTAACCATTTTTGTCTTTTAGGATAAATCTATTTTGTTTGGTATCAATTAATATTAGATTTTTCTCAGCTACCTGAATTTCTAGGAATTTTTTCGATAGCATCATCCCCCAGGGGGCTACTCTCATTTTAAGATTTTTCGCTGGTAACGATTTCTGATTGTCCTTATAAATTTTTTAACCATGCGATACATCAAATTAGTCTAGAATTTTACGCAGAATCCGAATCTGCAAACAGATTTAAAATAGGCCCACCCCATAGCGTTTTACACACCCTCTAGCCAAAATATAAAAGATTATTTTTTTGTTTCTTTTAAGATAAATGTACATTGTTTGGTATTAATTAATATTAGATTTTTCTAGGGAGCCCAAATCTGTAAATAGATTTTAAATAGGACCACCCATGGTAGAATTGTACTCTTATATTAAATATCAAACTTATTAAAATTTGTATAAAAGTATTACGCGGATTGGAATTATAGAAATGAACCCTTTATAAGCCATAAGTGTTTGATATTTAAAAACATTTTCAAAAAAACGGTCTAGCCCTTTATAACCCATAAGTGTTTGATATTTAAAAACATTTTCAAACAGTAATGTTCTGTTTTTAGAATAATGTAATGTAATGTAATGTGTTTTTAATTGGCTAAATGTATATTTCAACATGTAACATGTTTGCATGTTCTCTGTGCTTTTTAAATTAATTCTTAGAGGTAAACTGCAAGTTTTATAGTTTTATTTATACCATCTGAATACTAATCTACTGGGTTATCTGGTGACATTAGTGTTTTTAAGTGCAGTGTTTTTATTGAAGAATAGTTCCTACTAGAAGCAGTTAATTTTTCTACAAAATTGCAAGGACATTCATAAAATTAGTTATCAATACACAGTGATAGTCTTATCTTCAGGTGTTTTGTGATTTCTAATAAATATTGTTTGGAATTTGAATTCAAGACAGGGCAGTATTTAGCAGCATTCAACTTATTATTTATTTATGTTGGAAGGTATTCGGAGTTAAAGTTTCAATCATGGGTGAAGATGGAGACAAACCTGTCACTATTTCTATTAGTAAAAGTGCAATAGTTGTCTTAGAGGTGTCAAAGGTGATGTGAGATGCATCTCCTGTGCTTCCTCTTTTCATCCTGGCTGTGCAGTAAGACTAAAGGTACACTTATAATTGGATATGATAGGTTGTTATGTGCTGAATGTGCTGCACCCTCCATTATCTCTGATGAGGAGTTTGGTGATGACTTAGGTCAAGATTTCAAAATTCTACGAGCAATCTTAAAATGTATGCGGCAGAATGCTGAATTTTTCAAAATAAGTTTCTTTCAATGGAAATTGAAATTGCTGATTTAAAGAGCAAATTAGTAAGTTTTCAAAGTGGTAGTTCCATGGTGAACCATGCTTCTAGTTCTCACAATCATATATTGGGTACACGGTTAACACCTACTCAGGTCTCTAATTTACCAATAACTAATGACCAAGTTAGTAAGGCTATACATTCAGTAGAATATGCTGTCACAGCAAAGAATAGTAGCAAAACTATGAATACGATTATTTCTTTGAATAGTGATTGCTCAGTTCCTGTGACTATGGCATCTAATGTGGAATCCGTTTCTAACACTGAGTTATGCAATGAATCCAATTCAGAAAATTGTATGAATTCTGAGACTTGGTTGGATGTTGCTAATAGGAGAAAAAGCAAATTAAAATCAAGAAACAAGGTTATCATTGGTACCCAAACTGTGTTACCCAATTCAGCTCTTTTAGTGGTAGTGTAAAGAAAACTTGGCTGCATTTGAGTAGAGTTATGGCTAATGCACAAACTCCAATTGTGGAAGCCTCACATATTTTGAGATACATGCAGGAAGATGGCGCCAATGGTGTCTGCTTTAAGATTGGCACTAGAGGTAATTTAAATTCTTTTAAACTGGGAATTCCTGCTGATATTGTTGAAAAGGTCATGTCTCCTTCTTATTGGCCTTGCGGTGTTATGGTACGCTTTTTGAATTTAAGGACAGTGATAAGGACAAAGGAATCTAAAATAATTGCTAAAGTTCTTTGCAAAATACGACTGTGACTAACAAATTGCCTGATACTGAATTACCAGCTTCATGACTAACAAACCCACAAGTTAATAACAGACATTCATCATTCATCAACGTTTTTTACCAGAATGTTCGTGGTCTTCGTACAAAAACTGTTGATTGCTACCGTGCCAGTTGTTCTTTCAATTTTGAAATTATTGTCTTGACTGAGACATGGCTGAACAATGATATTTTTAATTATGAGTTATTTCCTTCTACTTACACTGTCTTTAACACCAACAGGAACTATTCTGCACTCAATTGTGACCGTGGTGGTGGATCACTTGTTGCTATTACTTCTAATATTAATACTTCCCAGCTTCCTGGTTGTTCCAATATACATTTTGAGGACACCTGGGTAAAAATCGACCTATTTTCGCAGTGTATAATAATATGTGGAGTATATTTTCCACCCAACTCAAATTGTGAACTATATCAAGAATTTATGGACAATGCTGCAAGACTTCAAATGGCTCATAAAAATCCCAAATTTTTAATAATCGGGGATTTTAATTTGCCTAAAATTAATTGGGTACCTGACGTTGATTTTTCAGCACATGTGGCACTTTGCCAATCGAGGCTGAAAATCTAATTGAGAATATGCAATTTCTTAATTTACTGCAGGTTAATGGTGTTTCTAATTCTTCTGGTAAGTTTTTGGATCTAGTTTTTGCAGATGAGGGGGTTTATGCTCTAGTGCGTGAATCTGATGTTGCTTTAACTACTGTGGACGGTCACCATCCTCCCTTGCTTATTTCTATCAAGAGTAATTTTATTCCTCGTATTAGGTTTTGTGAGAATGTCCATGATGAACTTAACAGTATGTATAAGTCAATTGATTGGTCAGTTTTAGACAACTTTCAGAGTATAGATGAAGCCATAAATTTCTTCTATTCAACTGTTTATGAAGGTATTAATAAATTTGTTCCCATATTAAAAAGAAAGTCTGGAAAATATCCGTGTTGGTATAGTAATTCTTTAATTAAACTCATTCAATTAAAAAATAAACTATATAATAGGTATCAGCACTCTAGATTGGAAACGGACTATGTTAGATATTCCACGGCTTGTAATGAATCAAAACGTTTGATTGACTTTTGTTATTTAAAATTCATCTGTAATAGTGAGCTAATGATTTCCGCCAACACAAAACATTTTTGGTCTTTCATTAAGTCATTAAAGAGAGATTCAGGCATTCCAAAACGGATGTCATACAATGGCAAAATTCTAAGTGATGCTCGTAGTTTTGCCAATGCTTTTGCCTCAATGTTTGAATCTTGCTATGTTAATCACTTGAATGATCCTCCCTCTTCTAGCAAATGTTCATATTCTTACAATAGCACTACTCTTGTTTCACATATCTTTACTGAAGATGAAGTAAAAAGGAAAATTCATGCCTTAGATTCATTTAAGTGTGCGGGATCTGACGGCATTCCTTCCTTATTCCTACACCAATGCTGTGATAGTCTATCGCAAGCTTTAGCGATTCTTTTTAATAAAAGCTTTAGTAGTGGAACATTTCTCCTAGCTTGAAAAGGTCATTTTAATCCCAGTATTTAAATCGGTGACCGTTCTAAAATCGAGAATTATCGTGGCATATCAATTTTATCCTCTATTGCTAAGCTGTTTGAGTCCATCATATGCGATGAGTTATTCAGTGTATTTAAAAATTGTATTGCTATTGAACAGCATGGCTTTTTTAAAGGCCGCTCCACTGTCACTAACCTTGCCATGTATCACAATTTTCTTATAAATAGCTTGGAAAGTGGATTACAAGTTGATACAGTATACGCCGATGTTTCGAAAGCTTTCGACAGTGTTTGTCACACGTTACTCATTGATAAACTTCGTTTTCTTGGTATTACAGGTTCGTATTTGAAATGGATATATTCCTACTTAGTGAATCGCTCCCAATGTGTGAAAATTGCAGGCATAACATCCAGAAGCATCAGTGTTTCGTCAGGTGTGCCTCAAGGGTCACATCTTGGCCCAATTCTTTTTATTCTCTTTATTAATGACGTTGTTTCTGCATTTAAAAATACAAAATGCTTACTATATGCCGACGACTTAAAGTTTTTTGGGTGTATTAGTTCTGTACATGACTGTCTTAAAGTACAAAAAGATATTGACAATCTAGTAATCTACTTGGCTCATAATAAACTCAAAGTAAATATTGGGAAGTGCAAAATTATGAGGTTCACTAAATGTAAAGACTTGATTTTGTTTGATTACTGCATTGGATGTTCTAAACTCGAAACTGTGGTAACTATCTCTGATTTAGGGGTTGTTTTTGATGTTGGTTTAAATTTTATTAATCATATTAATTCAGTTGTCTCTAAAGCATTTAGGATGTTGGGATTCATTAAAAGAAACTGTATACACATCAACGATGTCCAAGCTTTGAAATCATTATACAATTCTTTAGTTCGTAGTATTTTAGAATACAATTGCATCATTTGGTCACCTTATTATGCCACTCACATCCAGAAAATTGAGCGTGTACAAATCAAGTTCATTAATTTCATTCTCTGGAAGCTTAGATATCCGTATGCCGAAAGTTCACATGACATTCGGCGTCGATTGGTCGGTTATCAATCACTGCTAGCTCGACGTACTGCAGCGTTTATAATATTTCTTTATAAATTGCTACATGACATAGTTGACTGTCCGGAATTACTAAGCATGCTGCAGTTTCGGATACCAGTTAAAGTCACCAGGAGTAATGATTTATTCTACATCGGTAGTCATCGTACTAACTATGGGGCTAGTGCATTTAGTGATAAGTTAATGGGAGTTTACAATGCTTCTATACCATCCAATATCGATATTTTCAATGTCACGTGTAAATATTTGAAGACATCTTTATCCATTTTGTAAAGTGTTAACTATGTTGCTCATTTTTTCATGTATATTATTACTATTTGGGTATTACCTGTAAGTAATTAATTTATATAAATAAATAAATAAATAAATATATAAATGGGACGGTTGAGTTTAACGTTATCATCGCCCGAATTACATGTGAAAGCGATGTATAATTTCTTTTCAATGAACTTTCTATTAATTATATTCTTGACTGTGTGTTTTTGAGTTATACAAGATATGTTTCAATGCCGTACATAAGAAATCGACACATAATTGCTTGGGAGTTATTATTTACTCAAGATGCTGGAAAGCACTGTACTTTAACTAGTCATAATAGATATAAGTAAATCAATTAGTATGCAATTATGACAAGTGTATACAACCCGGCCTAATTTCCAAATTCTAATTGTATCGAGTATCCTGTGTGCTTTGTGTAAAGTTACAGACTCAAAACAGATTATTACTATCTTTTTGACATGGATGTAATCCAAGATTTTGCTGGCATATTTAGCAAGTTGGAGATGTGTAATTATTCAACTACAAACCATAACTTTTGCTACAAGAACGAATACGAAGAAAACTGCAATACTATAGTTGACAACGATAAAACTGTGGGAATCGATTGTTTAACATGGCTAACAACCAAAGCAAGAATTAAGATATACAACAAATTTGTGTCAAATAACAAGTCCTGGTGTTAATAAACAACTTGGAAATCATATACTAGATTTTTTACATTGTCCAGATCCACGTTTAAGGGAAACATTCGCGTCTACTTTGGCCAAAGAACTAACGGGTGATTTTTTTGAGGTTAGGATTTTCATGCATTAGTATTTGACAGATCACGTGGGATTTCAGACATGGTGTCAAAGAGAAAGATGGTCAGTATGCTTTGACATTTCATCATGAATAGACTTACTAACGAGCAACGCTTGCAAATCATTGAATTTTATTACCAAAATCAGTGTTCGGTTCGAAATGTGTTTCGCGCTTTACGTCCGATTTATGGTCTACATAACCGACCAAGTGAGCAAACAATTAATGCGATTGTGACCAAGTTTCGCACTCAGTTTACTTTATTGGACATTAAACCAACCACACGAATGCGTACAGTGCGTACAGAAGAAAATATTGCGTCTGTTTCTGAGAGTGTTGCTGAAGACCGTGAAATGTCGATTCGTCGCCGTTCGCAGCAATTGGGTTTGTGTTATTCGACCACATGGAAGATTTTACGCAAAGATCTTGGTGTTAAACCGTATAAAATACAGCTCGTGCAAGAACTGAAGCCGAACGATCTGCCACAACGTCGAATTTTCAGTGAATGGGCCCTAGAAAAGTTGGCAGAAAATCCGCTTTTTTATCGACAAATTTTGTTCAGCGATGAGGCTCATTTCTGGTTGAATGGCTACGTAAATAAGCAAAATTGCCGCATTTGGGGTGAAGAGCAACCAGAAGCCGTTCAAGAACTGCCCATGCATCCCGAAAAATGCACTGTTTGGTGTGGTTTGTACGCTGGTGGAATCATTGGACCGTATTTTTCAAAGATGCTGTTGGACGCAACGTTACGGTGAATGGCGATCGCTATCGTTCGATGCTAACAAACTTTTGTTGCCAAAATGGAAGAACTGAACTTGGTTGACATGTGGTTCCAACAAGATGGCGCTACATGCCACACAGCTCGCGATTCTATGGCCATTTTGAGGAAAACTTCGAGAACAATTCATCTCAAGAAATGGACCGGTAAGTTGGCCACCAAGATCATGCGATCTGACGCCTTTAGACTATTTTTGTGGGGCTACGTCAAGTCTAAAGTGTACAGAAATAAGCCAGCAACTATTCCAGCTTTGGAAGACAACATTTCCGAAGAAATTCGGGCTATTCCGGCCGAAATGCTCGAAAAAGTTGCCCAAAATTGGACTTTCCGAATGGACCACCTAAGACGCAGCCGCGGTCAACATTTAAATGAAATTATCTTCAAAAAGTAAATGTCATGGACCAATCTAACGTTTCAAATAAAGAACCGATGAGATTTTGCAAATTTTATGCGTTTTTTTTTTAAAAAAAGTTATCAAGCTCTTAAAAAATCACCCCTTAGGTATTACGAAATTGGAAGCGACAATATATAACTGTACAATTGGAAACTATGTCAGTGCGGAACAGGTGTATAACCCCTTAAAAGACCGTTTAACCTTATTGGAAGATAGTAAGTTATACTTCCTAAAGGCGCCAATGTACTCGGTACTACTTGCCAAAATGTGGAGTAAGCTATCAGACAATCTACAAAATAGCTGCTGTTTAGTGTATAATAACCTACTACAGTACGTGTATTGGGGGAATAGCAATACAAAGAAATTGACTGGCTTGCAAATTAAGTTGCCCGAAAAACCAGAGGAAAGGGAAAAATTGATAAAGTATGTGCTTTCGGTTTTTAGTTTTAACCATTTACCTGTAAATTATTTGGAGATAGTAGAGGAGGACGACAGCCACAATAACACAAAAATCTTACACAAGTGCTACATTAAAGCAGGTAGTACATATTGTAGCGATTTTATTTTCTATCATTAGGTCTACAGATATTTAATCTATTTATTTGATAAGAACCAACGTAATGCATAATAATGCTACACAATCTAAAAATACATATTAAATATTGTCGAATACAATAATAACTTTTAATTCGGAAATGTATAATTTTAAATTATGCGGTGACAAAAGATACTTTTCTATTAGTGTCATTCTTAGAGCTCCCTCTGTTAGACGATTGTAGCGTTGGGCTTGTTGTCAAGCGGTAACCCGCGTGATAGGATCACTTCCAATACAGCTGTCGGCAGAAGAGGTCAATTGTTCCTTAAACGCAAGGACGATGACGTTTGTTGAATCCACGTGTTGGAAGCACGTGAAATTTAAATTGTTTTCTTGAGATAATGTCGTCTCGGACGCGCACTTTAGTTGTCCACACTCGCTGGAAAATAACTCGCAGACGACGAGACGTTATTTTTGTTTGAAGGGCCTTTGGTTAACATGCAACTTTGAAATAATATGCAACTTTGAAATAATATGCAACTTTGAAATAATATGCAACTTTGAAATAATAGGCAACTTTTAAATAACAGAACTTTTGTTTAACGTAAAATTTTGAATAACATGCAAAAGTTGGCATTTAGTGTGTTTAGTTTGTGAATGCAGTATGGATAACAGACTGCTTTTAAGTGTAAAAGATATTGAAGCATTATTTGAAGATGGCGATTTTTTTTAAAGGTTTAGAAAATGCAGCCAGTGTTGATATTGCAGTTTTACCACAGGATCCTCATGTTTTAAGCAATTATGATGAAGGTGATGATGAAGAAACTGGCGAAATTGAAGTGAATGATGTTCTTGGTAATTTACTAGTTCAGCTTCAAGGACCTAGTGTACATAACGATGATGAGAATGTCACACATAGTAGCCAGTCAGGTGAAAGTTCTTCAAAAACAAAAAGGGGCAAGGAACTTTCAAAAAAAGAACGTGACACATTTGATTACAGGTTTGACCAAAACGGTGAATTCTTGATACTAAAATGAAATGACAATAAGTGTGTTATAATGGGTACAAACTTTGACAGCATTGAACCTTTAGGAAAAGTAACAAGATGGTGTAAGTCAAAACAGCAAAGGATTTCAATTCCACAGTCGATGATAATTAAATCATTAATCAATACATGGGTGGCATAGACCATCATGATCGGCTGGTTGGAAAGTATGCTATTAGAATTAGAGGCAAAAAATGGTATTGGTCACTAATTACAAGAGTAATTGACATGTCAATTGTAAAAGCATGGATTCTCTACTGAAAAATTCATGGGGCGACTTCCTTATCCTGCTTAAACTTTCAAAAGAGTGTAGCAACATTTTATTTAAAATTAGGGCATACAGGGATAACAAGAATAAACAATGTACATGGTGTGGTACCTAATATAAGATATGCTGGCATGAATCACTGAACACGGCGAAGAAATAAACAACGAAGATGACACTTTCCAAACTGTTAGAAGAAGCCTTTGACATTTTGTTATAAGTGTGACATAACATTATGTGTTGAATGCTTTGAACCATATCATATGAAATAATGCACATTATCCTCAACATTTGCTAAACCTTATATACAATTATTTAATACACAATGTACCAGTGTCATATATATATATATATATATATATATATATATATATATATATATACACACGATAGCTTTTTTTCTTCAAAACCATAAACAACAAAAAAGTTTTTTAGAATAGTAACATTTAAAATGTATCTAAGATTAATAGTTAATAAAAAAGTTATAAAATTTTTGTTTATTTTAATGATCGGTATTTAATGAATTAATAAGAGTTAATGTTACATGACAAAGAAAATAATGGTTTTATTTTATCGTTAAGCGTACTAATTTGACATCTCGATTAAGCAATTTATTCCAAGAAACAGATCGGCCTCTTGCTGACAAGCATTGGCAAAATTTGTTAATTTAATACTCGTCTATTATCCAAATACTAAAAATTTCTATTTTTAAGAAATTAGTATCAAAATTTTATTAAATAAAGTACATTTTATTTCATAAAATATTTCTATTAAATTCTCATAATTTGTTATATGCTTATAATCACAACATATTTTACTTAACAAACCCTATAATTTCACATATTCGAATTTCACAATTCACAAGACAGGAAAAAATAAAAAAAAAATACAGTAACTTTGCTTAGGAAATCAAAAGCATGTGGTGGTACCAAGACAAAGTAGAAATAATACCAATTATAATATCAAGTACAATAGCCATACCAAACAATCTACATCAGTGCATTAAAATGCTGCAATTATACCCCAATACATACTTACAACCTTATATGTGATTTTCCAATGTTCCACCCGAAGGTACTACATTGGCCAGGAAGCGAGTTTTTTTTACTTGAAAAATTCTGAATTTTGCCACACCCTTGCTGTTCCAAGCAAGATAGGGATCTTTAACGTGCATGACAACACACACATGGGACCTCCATTTTACTTCTCATCCAAACGAGGGCGTATTTTTGTGAAAAATGCTCACCTAACATTTTTCAAGTGGACCGTGTTGAGATTTGAACCATGGACCTTGGGCGTACATACCTACATCCACAGAAATCAGTCATACTCAACACATTGAATCACACGAAAAATTTTGCACACATAATAATTAACAGATAAAAGGAAGGCACGTGACGATAGCCTACTTACTTATCTACAAAAATCCGATTGAAAAATCCATATATAATGAGAAATAACAATAATAATATTAGCTGCAATGATTTACATATTCTAATTATTTGTTCAATGTAGATAGACTAAAATGATTTTTTATTTCAGCAATAAAGGCATGAAGATGTTGGTTGGATCTGACTGGAAAAATTATTTTGACTTAATTGTAGTTCAAGCTAGGAAACCTAAATTTTTTACCGATAAAAACCGACCTATTCGAGTGTATGATGAACATAGTGGAAATCATATTTGGGACAGGGTTACAAAACTAGAAAAAGGAGTAATTTATTATGAGGTATTGTTGTTAGTTCAATTTGTGTATTAAAAGACGTAATAATTTGTTTTATAGGGAACTGTAAATCAATTACAGGACATGACAGGTTGGCGAGGCCGTCATGTTTTATATTTTGGGGATCATCCTTATAGTGATTTAGCTGATGTTTGTCTTGAGCATGGGTGGAGGACTGGTGCTATAATAAATGAACTAACGGTAAGATTTTGTTTTGTTAAAATGCCATTAATAAGTGGGTATTTTTATTATAAATTCTTGGGCAAATTTTTAATCTAAGCATGTAAGCATTATCTATGTATTGGTGATGGTACTTCCGAATTTATTAAATTAATTCTTGTTAGAAGTTAGAAGTTAACCTATCAGCGTTTTATCTAACCGATTAATAAATAATTTGACATTATTTATTTGATGAAATATTTGTAGAAAATGTAATATTGATATTCTTTATGTTAAATAGCAAAAGAGTATATTATTTTAGAAATTACTAGTAAGATAGTTGTTGACCTTGAAACTGTATATGTAGTGACATTGTGTATTTAGACAGTGTTGTAGATTCTCAAAGAGGTGATAAAATTTGTGGAACTTGTATGCGATAGTAAATTTGACATAGGGCGTTATGAAAGCATTTGTATACACAGCAATTTATATGTGCTTTGGTTTTTCAAAGAATTTGCTTAGAAGTATAATTTGCAATAAATTGAGAATATGTATTAGTTACTTCAATATCCAGTAGTCTACATAAGTCTCCTAACCTTAGGGTTTTGGAACTTGCTATAGGGATTGTGCTTATAAAAATATTATTTTCTGTCTACTAATACAGCTTAGTGTTGGTCGTCAGGTAGAGCGAGGAGCTTCCCATTTCAATTCTTCTCTACGGTTATTTTGCAGGTTGGTATATTTTAATTTCTTTGTCTATTGATTGATTTTACCTAATCAGTGAGCTATTTGTTCGCCTGCTATCCCATCTCTATGTGACTCACTGAAAATAGAACAATCCACTTGTGGTCAATGCAAGACAATTTCTAGACAGTGATAGAGAATGATGGAGCGTGTTTCAGCTTCTACTCATCAAGTTCAAGCGCCCATGATGCAATAAAGCTCAATAGCAGTGTGCTGTTACGAAAGACGATATCTATTTCTGTTCTTGCTAGACACAGAAGTATTATATTGTTTCAGAGTGTTCCAAAGTTTACTAAGTATTGTAGCCTCTATTAAATTAAGTGAAATTGTGATATTATTTCTCAACATTTCTCCAAACTTTATCATTTGCAGAACTCATTTAAAAGTTACTTTTGTTTCAGCATTTTCACATGAACTGTATTATTTCTTATGCATAGTTGAAACAAAATATGTACATATAGAAGTAACAGGCATTCTATTTTGTCGATATAAGTGACATTTTTATATTATATTAATATATTTGGAAAAAATACAAAAATATAAAAGATATGAAAATTATTTGGCAACAGTATAGGAAAGTAACCTACTTGTATTCAGTCTATTGTATCATACCAATACAGCACTATAAAGTATAACAAGAAGGATTTAACAAATTTATATTGATCTGGTCAAAACTTGCCTGACTAAAAATAGATAGATATTTTGTTGTGTTGCAGTGTTATCAGGGATATACTGTTCTAGCTTGCTGTACAAAAATAACTTATTCTGTGTGAAATGGTTTATACAATTTTTTCGTTACCTTTTTAATGAATTGGAGTCAATCGTTTGCACCTAATCAAAATTACATCGATTTATAGTACTAATAACAACAGCCAACCAATTGATTTTATTAACAGCTCTGATATACTAAAAACAGTTATGTGATGCTGCTTGTAAATAAATGGATAGGTTTACTTATAAATTCGGGGTAGCTCTGACAATATTAAGGGCATAACAGACTACATGTGGATAACAATGCATTTACAATTTTCTGTGGTAGAAACTAGAACAGTCAAATTTACTATTTCCAAAATTTTAGTTTTTTGTATGTGAACTATTTACCAAACAATTAATTCAGTGAATATTACTTTCCTAATGAAATTTATTTATCTTGTAACTTAATATCATTTTATTTGACTACACTTGCCATAAAGGTCACATATCGCTTTAACTAATTCTTAGTCACTTTTAATTTTCCACCGATTATTTGTTTATAAACTGTTAAAGCCATGGAAATAACTTGTTATTTAGTAAAACTAAAGAAGAGTCAACAATAGTTTAAGGTTTTGCTCAATATTTGTAATTAATTCATGCTCTATAATAAGCGCTTGTGGATGGAATAAGTACTTATGATTCTCTTAATTTGATTTTTCATGCTACTGGTTTTGGGTGGTTGTGACCCTCTTCAGATCGAATATTAATTTCGAGTGTTTAGATATCTTGAAATTATTTATTTAGGGTTTTGATTGTTGGTGTTTTGACTTAGGATTAAACCACTGCAGTGGTGTAAGCAGGGAAATCCGAGGCGAGGGATCACGAGACTCGAGCCTGAGACTGAGGGCCCTAAAGTCATATAACATTGGAATTTATCAAAACTGCAAAAAAAAACACTATAATAATTGTACCCATTTTCAAAGTCGAACATAGGAATTTAAATTTTTTATTGCACGGGGTTAATGGTATCAACGGAAAGGAACACTTATTGCAAATCAAATAACATTAATAACAAGACCAACAATGCGATTTTAATTTTAAAATATTAATTTAAAGTTTGTTTATAGCTAGTTAATCAAATACAACAGCTAGATTCTAAAAGCAAAATCTACAAAAGATGTCATCTGGTCATTAATCCTTTGAGACAGACAATAGTTGCTGAATATGCATTAATTATTGATTGCAAGTTGGCTAACGTAAACAGATTTTCAACAGACTACTACTGGGGTATTATTTATCTGAAAATACAGATTTATTTCAATATTTTCTATCTTCGTTTTTAGATATTGCTGTTTCTTGCGTTTCTAATAAATAATAATTTGAAGCCTTTATCACTTAAAATTTATGCAGTACTTTATTGTAACTTTAATTACCAAAAGCATAAGAATTCAAAATATATTTTTAGTTAATTGCCTATATTTGACTTTGAGAATGGACGCAATCTATATAAGATTATGTTGTTTCAAATGTGATAATATTCATAACTGCGCAGTGTGGGCATTTATGTATAAGAACAATTATTTGCTTGTGCATATTAAATATGCCAAAACACTTTTGCATATGCTTCTTTTTAAACACAGTTTTTGGGTTACAGCGATAAAGACAAAGTGATATTGTTCTAGGAACTACAATGAGCTTTGTTGTTGCATTAGACATAATTTTAGTATAGTTATAAGAACAACCTAAACAAACACATCCCTTTGTGATCTACCTTCGGACTTTCTATAAATTTTACCATCCATACCCGTGTCTAAATGATGTATATTCTCACGTAGGAAACTATCTACATACAAAAAACACCAACGCCATCAATTCTAAAACGGACCAGGATGGGTTTGTAATTGTTTACTTTAATCTATTAAACAAAACATAACTATTTTCTCAATAAATATTACCTCCATTTATTCCAAATACTTGATATAAATTGCCATTCTCAACATAATTATTACTACTTTTATAGATAAGAAACAACTAGTTTATACGTTCTAATGTTAGTCCACTTTCGTATCTAATATCACTAACATTGTTATATTGTTCTCGATTTTTTATTTTTATAACTACGTTGTTTATATTTCAACCCTTGTTAGTGATTATTCCTTAGATACATACAAAATACCACCTGTTGTTATAGTGATATTGTAAGTTAAAATTTCTGGTCTGTATATTTTATAGTTTTTAAGAACTTTATTTTAATTATAACTTTTTATAGATAATCTATTTGATAATGGTCTTGTTGACCAAAACGCGTCATAGTAAAATATATTGATTTTTTACTACTACGATTCATTATTTCTCGACTTGTTTAACTGACCTGACCAACTTCCAAGAATAAACTTCAGTAATATTTATTTTATGGTCAAGAATAATTTCTTGTTATATATATATATATATATATATATATATATACATATATTGTTGTGGATTTAAAGGGTTAATAGGTGTAGACAATGAAATTTTTGCAACCATGTATATAGAAACAGGAGCAAAATATTTACGTGCCAAATTAATTAATTTATATAATTGAAATGAATGATTATTAAGGTATTTTTATATTTAAATTTGAAGGTGAAAATAACATAAGGGAAGAAAAGCTTTGAAGTACATAAAAGTTCAAGGATACGCATAATTAATTATAATTTCTTTTAATCAAACGCATGGAAGCAAAAAGGGAGCTTGCATGCATAAGAAAATCAATAATTTCTAATGCAAATGTATTCGTTTTAAAAGCCAACGTTCATTTACACAGATACTACGAAGCAGAGAATCTAGGAATTGTTATTTTCAAACGGTCTATAATTTCGAGAAACACCTGTTGGTAAATGTTACGTTCAGAGAATATGAAACGAACGTTAATGTAGAATTCCATAGAAATTGTTTTCAACGGTCAATTTGTATTAGCAGCTAGAAGAACAAATATCTTAAGGAGTGAGTGGAATGAACAATCGATAATATACAACAGATAGAGAAGCAAATAAAGCAAGCGTTGGATAGAAGTCACGTAAGATATACACGTGGACTTGATGAAGAACGTCTACAATATCGATTTTCTGTAACTCAAGTGGGGTTTGAAAGGAGACAACAAACATGCATAGAACAGAGATGGATAGCGGATAGGTGGAGCATTGTGACGACAGGAAATTATATCATTGGTTGATAGCCAACAGTTTTCGAAAAGCGCGCGTACGTGTAGGTAGGGAATGAATTTCTGTGTAAACAACACGACGGCCGGGAGAAATTTTTCCGAATTCAGAGTCGGTTACGTTCAAAATTTTAAGAAACCGCTTTGAAAACAAGCTTTTCTCATGAAGGGGTTCCACTAGGGGGATTGGAGAATAGTATAAATACACGAGAGGAGATATTAAAGCTCTCGTTCCTTTCATCAAGTTCTGAATACGGGTTCAGACCTACATAATAGTCAAAGCTTTCGGTGAGAATTAGTCTGTTCAGTAATGTTACATTGACATATTATTTGAAATTATAAAAGTTGTGGTAGTGGACCGTATGTTAGTAAAGTGATTGCACAAGTTAGTGCTTATTTAAATCAAAGGTCCGGTTACTACGACTAAGTTATTATATGGATGAATGATTTTGGCGTAAGCAGAACTCAGAAAAATTTGTGTGCATGAAGTATCTGGTATGGAATGTTACCGTTGAAACGAAGCTAGTATCTTGGGAGAAGCAGAATTGTGGTAGTGGAGATATTAGATGGGGGGGGGGGATTGGTGGATTCTGGAATCAAAATAGTAGATGGACAACGACGAGGGGTTTCTGGTAGCCATCTCCTGCGGTGACGAAGAGTGAAGACGTCTCAAGGTAATAAATTTGAAATTTATGTTTTTGTATAAACATTTGTGGATATTTTTGTGTTTGTGTGGTTGACTTATTGGTTGCGTATTTATTGTTTTAAAACTTGTTTAAAAAGGTACATGTGCAGGACAACTTAATAATTTTGAGTACTGAAAAAGGGTTTATTAAGGATATATAAAAATTTATTCAGGCTATAAATTGTGGTTGTAAGGAGTAAACGGGTCTGTAAATTTCTTTTCAAAAATGCAAGGTTTAAAAGCATTTATAAACAAAACTGGGTTATAATGAGCCCACAATACACCAGTCTGAAGTCAAATTAGGGTTACATGTGGGGGCCCATCTACTCATATCTACTTAAATATGTTTAAAATCATTTAAAATCAAAGACTTTAAAACATTCAATAAATTGAGCTGGTAATAATTGTACCAAAATGTTTGTACTCATGTGTAAATATTTTATCTGTTAATAAGTGTAAATAAAAGGTTGTATTGTTGTTGTATTATTTTGGTAATTTCATTTGATGGTGTGCGAGTGTGGGAGAGGTATGTACGTAAAAATAAGTATTCAAGAAGATGCCGATTGCTGAGCTAGCCAGGGTGAACAGAGAAATTCGAAGGCGTCCTAACATAAGGGTAAGAAATTTTTTTTAAGTTTTTATTTTTTTTTGAATTTTTATGTTGGTCTAGGTGGGGCACGAATTTTACTGATGTTCCACGGCAATTTTATGGCGCCCAATTCGTGGGGCTTGAATGATTTAGGAGAAGGTTCTAGAGGTGTCCCAGAGAACACGGCAATATATATATATATATATATATATATATATATATATATATATATATATTGTCATGTAATTTGTAGCTAATTGTAGATATATGAGGTCATAAATCAAGCTCGAAGGTAAAGTAATAACTTACGAGAAAGTTAATTAGACATTTTAGATAATTAGGTATATTGTTAAGTACACTTTGAATGATTGTTAAATATATTTTGGGATATTGGCGTAGCAATGGTAATGTGATGGTAGAGTCTTTAGTTGCGAGAGGTGGTACTTAACTCAGGTCCTAGGGACCTAGGGATCTTTTGAGAGGTGTTAGTGAAAGTAACAATTACCTGAATAGAAGTAATGAAACGATGAAATCAAACAACAGTATTTAATAATGAATTAACTTAAAACTAAACAACATGTTAATAAAATACGAAGCAGTGAAAGAGTTAAACAGTTATAATAATGAAAAGTTAACTTACAGTTAGAATTCTAAGTGACCATCTTGGTTAGGGTTTCTCAGTATCTATAAAGGGTTAAGTCACCATTTCGATAAGAGCCAACTTGCTCTTCAGCAGATTACCAATGACTTGGCTAGCTGTCTAGCTGCCCACAAACTACCGATGAGTGGAAGGGTGTCTTGGCCTTTTATACATGCTGACTCAAGGATACTGGTTTCTACGGAAGGTTTTGGCATATGATAATCAGTACAGAGGTTAGCCAAAACTTCCTAGTTTGTAATAATTTTACAGGAAACTGATGAGGAAAAATACAAAGTAACTAACTATTGTGGTATAGATTAAGAGGAAATAACATGAAACATTACGGTTTGGTTTGAACAAGATAATGACAAAGTTTCCTAAAATACAGGATGCTAAATGTATTGATTGTTACAATGTTGCACTTCTAAAAGTAATCTAAAATAATGGCTTTGCTATATACAACACATGCCCCGCCTTTGTAAAATTTGGACTCCAAATAAATTAAAAGAAAGGTGAAAAAATTGAAAAAAGAAAAAAAATAAGGCAAGGAGGCAATTGTATATAAGAAGGCATTCACATCAAAATAAATCAAATTAAATCAAATCAATTCAAAGCAAATGGTCACTGCAAAAAGCGAAAGTTAAAAAGTAAAATTGTAAAAAGATAAAATTGCAAAAAGTTAAAAATTTAAAAATTTTAAACATAAAAAGTTAAAGCTATATCAACAAGAATTAAAGAAAAATTTTGAAGGTAGGAAATCAAAAATAAATGCATGTTGGTAAAATATTAACATAACCTAATCGTAGGTATTATGCACTTAAAAGTAAATTGACTTAAGGAAAAATAAAAATAATAAAGTTAAATAATGAAAATAAAAAAATAAAAAAAATGTTTTTATGAGCATAAACACTTACATGACTAGAAGGCACTTTAAAAGTTAACGCATGAAACATATCACTGGCACTCGATTGAACCATTATTAAAAAACTGGAACAATGTTTTGAAAATTGTACCATATGTGTTGAAATGTTGAAGTGTTGAGAGTTAACATCAGTAAAGACCAGAAGATGTTGAAAGGATTTGGACCGTGCATGCTTGACTTCATAACTCCATAGTGTTGATACTAAGTGTTGTTGATCTTTGTTGTATTATAAGTGCTTCAGTTTTTGTCCATTGGAAGACCAAGAGTAAACCATTTTGATTAATATTCCATCATAGGAAAACTTTATATATTCTATTTAATATTTCATTTATTACTTCCATAGTAAATTCCATGATATTTTGCGAATGTGAAGACTTTGACATCCATTTTTAGTTCAAAAAGTTGAATATTTTTGTACGATTGTTAGTTAATCAAGCATTGTATTTGTGTTGAGATATGTACCAAGTCCATAAATAAAATAAAACATAAGTGCCATTTTATTAGTGCCGTAAGTGTTCGTTTATGGGAAGGGGTTTGTAAATCTAAGAACAGAGGATGTTTTCAAAAAAGTATTGACTGTTTTATACTAATAGGTAAATAAAGTTAAAGTTAACATTACAAAAAAAGTTGGAACTTAATCGGAAAAAGAGGGTAAAGTGTTAATACCTCGTTGTCCCACTAAGTTTTACAAAAAAATCGATAAAAATAAAGGTAAAAATTTAAATTTGTGTTTGTATTTAATATTCATATATGCAAAAATGCAAATGCAAAGAAAAATTGCAAAAGTGCTTAAAGATCTTTTGAAATTTAATTCATCTTAAAGTCAAAAAAATTCAAAAAGTAATCTTTAGAAACTAAGGAAAGAGCTTTCCTTAAAAAAAAGTTTGTTTTGATGTGGTATTTCCATCATAGTGTTTTCCATTAAAGGCAAAATGTCCTTTATAATTAATAATGTTTGTTTTCAACAAAGGAAAATTAATATTACTATTTCGGCTTTGCATGTTTTGACCTATGATTTCCAAAACTGTCTAAGTCTGAAGAAGGTGGCTAGGCTTTGTCAGCAGCTTTGGGTTGAGTATGGAAAGGGTGGCTAAGTCTTTCCAGTCATAGAACATGACCGATTAAAATAATACTATATTCTCTGTGAAAAAATGTAGTTTTGACTTTCAAACTTGCATAACTGTCTGTATGAGTGTGACTTTGGCTCATACCAGTAAAACAAGAATTATGAAAATTGTCAAAATTTATTGATAAATCATGTGTATCAAAAAGTTCAAAGTCTGAAATTGACAGAAATGTTTATAAAATCGACAAGAATGTTTAAGAATGTCGAAAATGTCTAAAATTTTTTAAAATGTCTACAATTATGGTCCGTTGATGCTCTAATATTTTACGTTCTTCATACTATTTCAAATTTCTTCACATACTTAATTCATAACAAAAAAAATTAAAGAGTGTATCGACTCTATTACAAAAATACTACTTTAGCAAGCATCTTAGTACTGGTAGTTTAGAAAAGATTATTGAGTCTACGTTAGTTTTTGCGCAAAAAGAAAAAAATATGGGGGTCTACTGTCCGAAGATACTAGCTCGATACAGATATAATAAGCGCCTCTTTGTGAACTTGTTTCTAGATTCACAGTAATCATTATACAATATTTTCAATATAATAACTCATTGTATAGTATGTCTCAATATTTCATAATCATATAATAATAAAGTTGCAGTACGCTACATGATTTCGGTTATTTATTTTTATTTATTTATTACCCATCATTTGCATGTCTTTGTATGTCTATTGCGACACCTGTTATGCAAAAAATATATCATTTGCACGTCTTCGAATACCCTTTGGTACCTGTTATGCAAGAAAAACAATACATATATATATATATATATATATATATATATATATATATATATACATTCATCAATAACTCATATAAATAATCATTTGTAATCATGGTACTGTAATGTAGTACTGATAGCTACATTTTAAATATCATAGTGGCATCATTATCATGTAGGTAAGATTGTTCAACGTAAACATATCTTTATCTCAGCATTTTTATAATACGTCATATTTAAGATAACTGCACCGGAAAAATTAATAAATATTTTCAATAGTTCAACTTTAAGTTGTATACGGACATAATAGTTTAAAATCATATTAATCAATTCGTTTTCATTATGTACAAAATAACAATTGGATATCTTACGTTTTGATCGATTATGTGATCATTTGTCTCTACAAAATTGTGTCCTTTATTTAGCAATATGCTACTAAAATACTTAATTCAAAATTTCAAAGTTCGGAGTCTTAATATTTCATATAATATGTTACTTAAAGTACTTACATTGGTTTCTTGTAAATAGTTGTAAAATGCAGTTCTTCTTTTTGGAAGTTCTGACAATCTATATTTGGCATCGTATATTGCCAAAATGTCCCTGGAGTGGTTTTCCATTAAGCAAATATCTAGAAAGTTTGTTAAACCAAAAACAATGCAATGTCCATTTGGACATATCTAGAAAGTTATGACATTGTCTGCACTAAATTTTTTGTGGGTTTTTTTAAAATAAGCTTTTTTCTATCTCGGTAAAAAATATCATACGCGTTTTTATAAAACGTTTCCTTTTGCAGAATAAATCTACATGTAAAAATACTTAAACCATTTTGTCCCAAATAAAGGAATAAGAGAGTTAGTTTCATGCCTTTTAAAAGTATGTTTCATCTATAGCAAAATTACTTAAAAAATATGTGGTTCGCAGAGTGTATAATAACTAGATTCGCTTAAAAATAAAACCTTAAAAATTTTTTAATTTTTAGTTACGTTTAAAGTAATATTTTAAAAAAATGATATAACCTAACTTATTTCTTACTGTGTTACAGTTAATAATTAATTACGAACTATACGTATATGATTTTTGGCTTTTTCTCTTTTTTGTGATTTTATAAAACATAAGAAATTCATAAATTTGTGTCAAGTATGCTATGTAATTGAAGGTTAATGCATAGAAATAAACTTAAATTACTGGATTATGAATAATAATACATGACTGTATTCTGTTATCAACTTAAGATTGTGGTCTTTATTTCAACCAAAAAATCTAAGATCAGTGTTATGTATTTAATACTTCTGTGCGTTGATTTGAAATACTAAGAAAATAAAGTAAAAGCTTCTAAAAGTGCTTTCAGTTTTTAAGTGTATATTTGTGAAAAATTAATACAAAATTTGTGTAAATGTGTGTACGTTAAGTGATTCAATTATGTTTTGTCCTGCATTTTCAGTAACGTTTACGGATTATACAGAGTTAGGTAAGCGAGAGCTATTAATAGTTAACAGATTCTAAGTAATGACGTAAAGCTTTACAAACGTGTAGGGTAACTGAAATTTTTCAGAAATGATATTCAATTGCATTCTCTTACAAATGGAATTTGTTTTTATCAAGTGCTAATAAATTAAAAATAATTTCTGTGGAATAAAAGTTTAAAAAATGGCAATCTTTAATGCATGCTAAACAGGATGTAGGAAACCTCAGATGACAAGTTTCTGTTTAATAACTGTATGTAACTCATGTTCCTTAAAGATTTTTATGTGGTTTACAAAGAAAGATTAACAGAATAATTAAAAATCAAAGTTCGCATTTTCGTTTTCAAATAATTATCAGTTTAAAGACAAGTAAATCTTGCGGTAGGATTAGCGATATGATTCGTCATGTAAATGCGTAAATAGAATTGTGGTATTAACATTATCTTAACTTGACATTGAATTTGCTTCTTAAATAAAATAATGTTTTTCTTCCCTATAATAAAATAGAAACTAAAGCGTTTAAAACTAATTGTCTGTTCTTAGGGGTAGCTTGATTTGTGTCAATGGTCTGCTGTTTTT
This sequence comes from Platerodrilus igneus, assembly GCA_036346225.1. NCBI lineage: Eukaryota > Metazoa > Arthropoda > Insecta > Coleoptera > Lycidae > Platerodrilus > Platerodrilus igneus. The sequence continues at coordinate 2,508,021 of JARFIW010000813.1, read as the reverse complement.
CTTTTGTAAAGAATTATTTGTAATTGAAAGCTGGAATAAAAATTTAAAAGTTGGATTTGAGGTGATATACTAAGAAATACAAAGTGTAAAATTGTAAAATTATTATGTAAAATTGATTTTAACTAAATTTAAAATAAAAATGTGATTGGAATTCAAAAGTATACCGTTGAACTGACTTCATGTAAGGATATGGAATGTTAATGTGACCCTAAAAAAAATATATGTCTGCCACCAAAAATCAAATTGAGAAGACGGCGCCTCCACCAAATGTTAAGTACACTTTGAATGATTGTTAAATATATTTTGGGATATTGGTGTAGCAATGGTAATGGGATGGTAGAGTCTTTAGTTCCGAGAGGTGGTACTTAACTCAGGTCCTAGGGACCTAGGGATCTTTTGAGAAGTGTTAGTGAAAGTAACAATTACCTGAATAGAAGTAATGAAACGATGAAATCAAACAACAGTATTTAATAATGAATTAACTTAAAACTAAACAACATGTTAATAAAATACGAAGCAGTGAAAGAGTTAAACAGTTATAATAATGAAAAGTTAACTTACGGTTAGAATTCTAAGTGACCATCTTGGTTAGGGTTTCTCAGCATCTATAAAGGGTTAAGTCACCATTTCGATAAGAGCCAACTTGCTCTTCAGCAGATTACCAATGACTTGGCTAGCTGTCTAGCTGCCCACAAACTATCGATGAGTGGAAGGGTGTCTTGGCCTTTTATACATGCTGACTCAAGGATACTGGTTTCTACGGAAGGTTTTGGCATATGATAATCAGTACAGAGGTTAGCCAAAACTTCCTAGTTTGTAATAATTTTACAGGAAACTGATTAGGAAAAATACAAAGTAACTAACTATTGTGGTATAGATTAAGAGGAAATAACATGAAACATTATGGTTTGGTTTGAACAAGATAATGACAAAGTTTCCTAAAATACAGGATGCTAAATGTATTGATTGTTACAATGTTGCACTTCTAAAAGTAACCTA